>CM064551.1:28131378-28178878 GCA_032716605.1 Paralithodes platypus
TGTGTGTGTTCTTGCAGCGATCAGTCACGGGGTAATTGATTGCCTTGTGTGTGGTGTGGAGATATATCTTAGGTGTGTTTTATAGTGGATCATCTCTCTCTCTCTCTCTCTCTCTCTCTCTCTCTCTCTCTCTCTCTCTCTCATACTACTTCTTCTTCTTCTTCTTCTTCTTCTTCTTCTCTCTCTCTCACTCTCACTTCTCTTTGCTTGCTTTCGCTCGCCAGGAAAAATCGACACCTAAATGTCAGGAATGGTCTTACGATTTACAAACAATGGGACGCAAAGTTATAAAATCGCAATTTTAGTGGGGCGAACGTCTTATACTTTCAAAACTAATGGGGCTGAACTTAAGGGAGAACAAGGTCCAGAAAAAAAAACTTAACCCATTCAGTACCAGGGACGTCTTTGCCATCATTTTCTGGCAAACAAAATAGACGATATTATTCAGCTTAGGAAGGACCTCTAGCAATAATAAGGCTTCAAACTATCTCAACCGACCCTTTTAACTACCACATATTCTTTCCCAAGCGGCACAATATCGTCTAAATAAAGCTAGCATAGAATATAACACACGTCGCTGGTGGTCAAAGGGTTAAGTGACTATGGTGGCAAACTAGGACAAAGAGAAACCGGGCACAGGTGAGGTATGTGGGGAGAACCGATATATATATATGGTCATTTATATTAAACATTCCCTTATGGGGGAATGGTTCACTTTTTGGTCGATTTATGCATGTATTCATTATTTTTCTAGTTTTCTCCCTAGACCTCCATCAAATTAAAAAAAAAAAACATCCATTAGATCCCCCTTCTAGATTAATTTGTACATTTTTCGGTAGAAAAATCTCCCGGCCGAAGGCCGGTTCTTCCAACATTACAGGCTCACTATCGTTCGCCAGGGAAAAATTCGACACCTAAATACCACGAAAGGTCTAAATATTGACGAAGAAATGGGGCGAAAGGTCTTAAAATCGACTAACTAATGGGGCAAACATCTTAACATTTGAAAACTAATGGGGCTAAACATGAGGGAGAAAGTGGTCCAGAAAACCGGCCCATCCCCCCTTAATGCAGAGGACAGCTTAAGAAGAATGGGCACACTGCGACAGCTTGATGAATGAGAGAGAGAGCGAGAGCGAGAGCGAGAGAGAGAGAGAGAGAGAGAGAGAGAGCGAGAGAGAGGAGAGAGCGAGGAGAGAGCGATAGACAGAGAGCGAGAGAGAGAGAGAGAGAGAGAGAGAGAGCGAGAGAGAGAATGAGAGACAAACAGGCAGTCTAACAAAGGAACAATACCCCCTAACAAAAGGCGGTATATATAACCAACTATAGCCCTAACAACGACAACGAAAACAAAAACAACAACACAGTCATGCGTCTACTGTCATGGCCTGTCATACGCCGTCATGAACTCCTGTCACAAGATTTCACACACTGGCATGCTAGAGGTGTGAGATATGTCGCTTCCGAAAATAGAACTCTATCTGTGTGTGTGTGTGTGTGTGTGTGTGTGTGTGTGTGTGTGTGTGTGTGTGTGTGTGTGTGTGTGTGTGTGTGTGTGTGTGTGTGTGTGTAGTGTAGTTCCTCTCTCCCTTCAGCTAAGGAGCTATTACTTGATCGCTAAAGTTGAGTTATTGAACTATTTTGTCTTCTGATTATTAATACCAAGTGTGGGAATGCCAGATCGCACGACCAGTAATAAAATAATATTGATATGTAAATGTAGTACATATTATAAAACACAAAATCAGATATAGTATTACATGAAGCGAGATGAGATAAAACCATTCTCATAATCACAAACAGTGGCTTAATATCATTAAGCTGAAAACAATTACTTTGGCTTAATCATTTGAAGCAAAATTGTTATGTTAATGATATATTAATTATCAACTCGTTCGTTCATTATCAAGTATGTTTATGCTCAGGTAAGCCGTATTACTGTTATTAAACGCAGAATATATATATATATATATATATATATATATATATATATATATATATATATATATATATATATATATATATATATATATATTTACAGTATACAGTATGTATTTGTTTTCCTTATTTAATTGTACCCATGAAAAATATTTCATGAATTTAGGCTTGTATGAATAGCCATATATTTTAATTTGAGCATTAGGTAATTAACACCAATTATCCCATAAATAACGTCATGTAATATATTCCCGTTAAATACATCAAGTGTAAATTTATTGGTAGGATACGGTAAATGAGATAAAGCCCCCCCCCCCCCCCCCCCCACACACCACATCATATTATGTTTTCCACAGAGAGAGAGAGAGAGAGAGAGAGAGAGAGAGAGAGAGAGAGATTTTACATATATTTACATACATAGATACACTGGCCACACAGACCTTACGATCCCAGCGAGGTGGTGAGGACTTAATTCTAGTAGAGATAGCTAACCCGAGAGTAAGGTACAGTGGAAGGAAAGGATAGCAAAGAAGAAGGCTGGGAGAGAGAGAGAGAAAGAGAGAGAGAGAGAGCGCGCATTAACAACGCAAAACCCTCAACGAGCGTCTCATGATCATTTAGGTAAGTAATGGCACCGAGTTACCAAAGTTATAGTGTGTTTTAAGAGTAAACTTCACACCGCTTGGGAAACACCAGACAGCCTAACTCGGCTTCTCTGTATTAACAGAGAGAGAGAGAGAGAGAGAGAGAGAGAGAGAGAGAGAGAGAGAGAGAGAGCGAGAGCGAGAGCGAGAGAGAGAGAGAGATTCAGATTCAGATTCAGATTCAGATTCAGATTCGGATTCAGATTATTTTATTTCCATTAAATATACAATGGCTGTTCATACAATAGTATCATCTTAAACAAATTACATAATACATAGACACTTAGACTATCTCCCCGGAATGAACCGCAGGATCTTTGTAATACTAACCATTCCCTGTGTTCCTAGAGATTCAGATTTAGATTCATATTATTTTCTTCTGTTAATTATGCAACGGCTGTTCATACAATTAATTAATTTTAAACAAATTACATGATGCATAATACATTAACAGTGTCGTACAATTATTACAAAAATAGGCAATGGTATAAATCACATAATACATAATTTAATACAGGCGGACATAATCATGATCCGGTTCGTTGTGCACTGGGAGCTAAGGTGTCTTGAGATCGCCTCGTACCTATACACAACGAACGTATTATAGTCTGCATGGTTGGTATCTAAGAGAGAGAGAGAGAGAGAGAGAGAGATAGTGAGCGTTAGTGATATAAAACTCTGTAGCCTTAGGATTATTATAGAATGTATTTAGAAACTACCATTACGGAGAGAGAGAGAGAGAGAGCGAGAGCGAGAGAGAGAGAGTGAGTTTATTGCTAAGACGTTATTTTATGCAAACTTTCCTTCTGTGTATTAACCATTTTATTGCTAAGATTCTTTTTAAATCTTATATTTTTTATCTGCAAGCAAATTTATTTAGTTTGGGAAAAAACTAACTGATATAATTGTGTCTATGCTTTTAATAGGATTTTGACTATCTTGACCTCTTTATACGGTGTGTATGTGTGTGCATGTGTATACTGTATGCATGTATGTGTACGTGTATATGTATATATTATTTGTATGCATATGCACGTGTATGTATTGGGGAAGGGAATGATGTGGATGGTTAGATGGATATAGATAAGTAGATAGATCAATAGACAGATAGATCAATTTTATATATACGCGATTGTACACGGATTCAATAGATAGTCAACAATAAGGATACGAAATGGGGAAAATGCCATAGAGAAGAATATTAAATTGACAATCCAATTAGCTAAATTGAAAAGCAGCACTCATTCGATATATACAGTATATATATATACTGTATATATATATATATATATATATATATATATATATATATATATATATATATATATATATATATATATATATATACGGTATATATTAGGGTGGCCCAAAAAACATAGGCCTATAATTGTTTTCTAATAATATGGTGCTCCACAAGGCTGGTTTGGTTACATATGACTACAAGACCCTACATGCAAAAAAATGGAGAGATAGGAGCATGTTTAGAGGTGCCAACAACTTACGCATTACAATTCAAAGATTTGTTTCTGCCTTATTAAGTTATATTTATTACAATTAACACACAATTCTTCATTGGTTACAGTTATTGGTATATATAATGGCAACAACCAAGAATAAATTAAGTACAAAATATTTATATTTTATTTCAAAATCGAAAAATGTACATAAAGTTGGTACCTCTAAATACAGTAAAACATTTATGATTTTACTGCATGCAAACTCCCGTTGTGATATGGAACAGGATCAGCCTTGTGGAGAATGACAAATTACACTTTTTGTTTTTTGGGCCACCCCAATATATATATATACCGGTATATATATATATGTTTTACCTCTTTGATCGTCAACAGATCTTTCACTGTTGAATACACTCGTCTAATGAGAGCTAGACATAATAGGAACAAAAAGTGTTAATACTGAAGTTTACGACAGGTAGTGGGGGAGGGGAGGGGGGGGGGGGGGGGGGGGGGGGGCCTGGACAATAAAGCTGGGTATTACGCTACTTAGGCGCCGCCCGGTAATTACAGCTTGTTACACGTTATATGATCTCGTTATAGAGGGAGGGGTTACGGGGGGGGCAAGGAGAGAGAGAGAGAGAGAGGGTACGCTACAGTAAAGATCCCTTGCGGTACTGGGCTACGGGTAACTTTTCTCCTAGAAGTCATTTTGGGCCTAAAGGGGAGTGAGCTGCTTGTTTTCTCTCTCTGGTTTGTATCCATTCGGCCCCATTTAGCCTACTGTTTTAAGACGTTTATCCTAATCCAGTTGTCGATTTCTTGCTGGCGAATGACAGCGAGTCAGCATTGTTTGGAGAAATCCGGCTTTGCAGTAAAACAAAATTCTGTCAACAAAATTACAAATTTAGCCTGCTCTCAATTTTTTTTTTTATAAATATGCTGGCTCGCTACCGCTCGCCAGGAAACACACGACACCTAGATGGAGATAAACGTCTTAAAACAGTAGGTTGAATGGGGCCGAATGGATACAACCAGAGAAAGAGAAAAAAAAACAAAAACAGGAGCTGGGCCCCCTTAACGATAAGCAGGGGTTCAGTGTTAAGAAAAGGATGGATAATTTTTCAGATCCATAGAAGTAACACTGGGAGAAAAGAAATACTGGGACATAATTACAACTATTATACCTGAAGATGTCGTTAGTAAAGGTAATAGATGGTGGAATTATAAGTTGGAATTACGAGATCAAAGGGGAAATATTAGATAATTAGAAGATATACTGATACCATTATGGACGAGATGAAAGGGAGATGTAATTGAGGTCCACGGGAGAAGAAAAGAAAGAAGCAAGAGAAGAAACTGATAAATGAGACTTAATAATTGCAAGTATATATACAAATATTTACAGAAAATGTTATCGGAGAAACAAGTAAAACAGAAGAAATTAATAAATAAGACTTGATAATTGCAAGTACATATACAAACGTTTAAAGTATATACTATAGAAACAACACGATACAGAAGAAAAACAAAATGATCAATAAGACTTGAAAAGTGGAAGTATATATACCAATTCTTGAAACATATACTTACATTATCAAAACATTAGTTGTAATAAAGACCAAAAATATTGAATGAAAAACGCAGGAGTTAAATATTGATATGCAGGATTCGAAACTACATAATAAATCGTAGGCTTGTCCATCATTCTAACTGTCTTCGTAGCGCAATGGATAAATGCACTGAATTTCGGTGTGAGCATCCTAGGTTCGAATCCCTGGACTGCCACATGTATTTGTTGTTGTTGTTGTTCCCCAAGCTGCCTGGCCGAACAGCCCCAAGGCCCCGAGCAAGGCCAAGGCCATAACCGAGCGCCCCCACAGAACCCTCCTTGCCGACCACAATAAAGCCTGGGTGACCGAAGCCACTCCATGGCGGGGAGCTGAGGAGAGTGCGGAAACGCCGGGGAAACCAAAGCCTCACCCAGGGCCCTGTGCCCCTCAGCAATTATGAAGAAAAAGTTGAGGGGCAAAGGAAAAATGTGATGCTTTGGCTTCCAATCTTGGTAGATTGGGAGGTCAATCCACGGAAGAGACGCCGTCACTCTTGAGATCTAGAAAATATATAAGTAAAAGGAACAGTCAGAGTAAGCTATGGGTATGGCAGAGATCACTCAGTTCGCACTCTGATAGACCAGCCCATCACCAAGCATGTATTTGTTGATTTCATTAATTGAGTTTAGGAGTAAAGTCTGTTGGTGGAGGGAACATATTAATTCTATTTGTGATATAGAAGTACTCATGTTTGCCTTTTGTACTGTGTTTAATTATAATCAATTTGCCAAAGCACTAGTGTTGGTTTACAGTGTTAACACTTTGAAGATAATGACGTATTATGACAGTTTATTGTGGCTATCATTAGACAATGTTATATAATTAGGAAGGATCGGTGGGAATTATAGGGGTAAAGACTATCTCAATGAACCCTTAGACTTCCACATGCCCTTCATGATCTGAATAAACTCGTCTATTAACAGCCAGCATACAGAAAATAAATGCGTTTTAGTATCTTCTCAGAGTTACAAACAGAATTATATAACACTGTACCTGTAACCGACATGGGATAAGGTCGAATGGTTCGGCTCTTACTTGGACTGGCAGATCTTACCTGTGGAAAGAAAGATAAATAATTAGACACAGAAACCATTATTATATTCTTAGAGAGAGAGAGAGAGAGAGAGAGAGAAAGAAAGAAAGAAAGAAAGAAAGAAAGAAAGAAAGAAAGAAAGAGAGAGAGAGAGAGAGAGAGAGAGAGTTATAGCAGCAGTAATAGTAGTAATGGTAGCTTATAGTATATATACTGTATATTTATTTTACTTGACATAGTATATAATTATATACAGTATATATACCGGTATATATATATATATATATATATATATATATATATATATATATATATATATATATATATATATATATATATATATATATATATATATTATATATATATATATATATATTATATATATATAATTAAGACGGCTACGTAAACAACTATATTAAATACCTGTCTCATACACTTCCCTAGTCATTAAAACGAGTCAAGCCCGTAATTTTCCTGTTGATAATTCTCTGCACACTCGGATCTTGATATATTATTATTAAAATGTGATACCTGTCGGGGATCAAAGCCGGTACCAATCCCTTCATCAATACAGGGACTTGGGTGGCTGGTTTAATTATTATCCCCGTGTTGATGTGCTCGAGTTAGGGGGTTGGAAATTATGAAGGATTATTGACCTGTTAATATATGTATTTACTGAACTACCTATCATGTGGTGATGGGCTGGTCTATCCGAGTGAGAACTGAGCGATCTCTGCCATACCCATAGCTTACTCTGACTGTTCCTTTTACTTATATATCTTCTAGATCTCAAGTGGCGGCGTCTTTTCCGTGGATTGACCTCCCTACTGCCAACCTAGAAGTTGGCAGATTGGGAGCCAAAGCGTCACATTTTCCCCTTACCCCTCAACTTTCCCTTCATAATTGCTGAGGGGCACAGGTCCTTGGGTGAGGCTTTGGTTTCCCGGGCGTTTCCGCACCCTCCTCAGCTCCCTGCCTTGGAGTGGCTTCGGTCACCCGGGCTTTGCTAGTGGTAAGCAGGGAGGATTTTGTGGGGGCACTCGTTTATGGCCTTGGCCTTGCTCGAGACCTTGGGGCTGTTCGGCCAGACAGCCTGGGGAACAACAACAACAACAACAACAACAACTGAACTACCTATTGATCTATCTAGTTATCTATTTGTTTATCTATCTATCTATCTGTCAATTTATCCGCCTATCAAAACATCTTGTCAGCTATCTACTCGTCCGTATATTTCTCTTTGTTTAATCATTAACAAATTATTATATATCATCAAGCTACATACTACAAACATACTGAATTATACACAGGAGTATTTGTTATGCGTTACCTTGTGGACAAAGGTTTGAGTAAATATCCTAAATTGAATATCAGTCAGTCAGCCAGTAGCCAGCCCTTACTCCCACAAGGGGTAGGGAGGATCAGCAAGAGACACGAGGAAGGAAAAAGAGGTGACAGGAAAACACATAATAATTGAATATTGTTATGCCAAATGACATTATGAATTAAATCCTCTGACGTTATCCCGTATCAAATTATATAAAGGTACCTGAACGGGTGAGGAACAAGGAAATATTAGTATGCCTGAATGTAAATTTTCCTTCCATATTTGTGTGAATGTGTATGAGAGTGTCTTATGTGTGTGTGTGTGTGTGTGTGTGTGTGTGTGTGTGTGTGTGTGTGTGTGTGTATCTATGTATCTATGTATGTGTGTGTGTGGTGTGGGTGTGTGTGTGTGTGTGTATGAGAGTGTCTTGTGTGTGTGTGTGTGTGTGTGTGTGTGTGTGTGTGTGTGTGTGTGTGTGTGTGTGTGTGTGTGTGTGTATGTGTGTGTGTGTGTGTGTGTGTGTGTGTGTGTGTGCGTGCGTGTGCGTGTGTTTGTGGAGGTAGGCTATTATAATTATATGTATGAGGAGCGCAGAAGAAAGAATTAACACACATATGGCCTTTCTTCACTATCTTCAATTAATAAAACATGTCTAAAAACACACAAATATGTCCCTTAGTTATTTCATTCAATGAATAACACGACTAAAAACAAATATCCCCATTACTCACTTCCTTCAATGAATAACACATCACTAACACACACACACATATGTTTTTTATTCACTTCCTTCAATGAAAATAAAACATGTCTAAAAGTACACTAATATGTTCTGTATTCATTTCCTTCCATGAATAAAACATGTCTAAAACACACACACATGTCCCTTATTCACTTCCTTCACTTAATAAAACAATAAAACAAATGCATTATTTACCAATACACGTCCCTCATTAAGGGGGGATGGGCGTATTTATTTCTTCCTCTCTTAGATATTTTTATAATATTTTTAAATCATATTTTTATCATATTTTTCGTTTCCTTCCTAGACCTTCATCAAGCATTAAAAAAACACCCCCAAGGCCTTCCTTCAAGATATATGTGTACATTTATCGATAGAAAAATGTCCCGGCCTTCGGGCCGGTTCCTCCTAAATTACAGGCTCGCTACCGCTCGCCAGGAAAAAATCGACTCTTTAATGACACGAAAAGTCTTAACATTGACAACAAAATGGGGAGAAAGGTCACAAAATCGCCAAACTAATGGGTCGAACGCCATCAAATCTGAAAACTAATGGGGCTAAAGTTGAGGAAGAAGGGGGACCAGAAATACAACTCATCTCCCCTTAATATTAGTTTGAATGTTTAGCTTCTATATTAGGACGTGGGACTGCAACCCCAACGTGTGTGGCCCACTCAGTCTTCTAAATATATATATGTATTCACGCCCACCCACACGTAAACATACACACAGACGCCCACACACGCACACACATATACACACACACACACGCGCGCGCACACAAACACACACACGGACGCACATTCTCAAATCTACATACACAAACGAAAAAAAATGCATATAAACTCGTACTCGACAAAGATAAAATTAAGATCTCTCTCTCTCTCTCTCTCTCTCTCTCTCTCTCACCTCACCTCCACCATCGCCCCTGTAAAAACTCAGCCCCCTTCTCCCCCCCCCCCCCCTCCCCCCCTTCTCTCCTGGGAGCTTCATTTCGCTTTTTGTAAACACGGTCTCCCACTTTTCCATTTGGTATTTTCGGTTCGGCTTCAGTTTTTGCCGTATGTTTTTTTTTTTTTTTTTTTTCTAGCTGTTCCCTCTCGTCATATGTTTACGCCTTACCCTACCACACATAATTAGCGTTATTAAAGGGACATAAAAATCATATAATTAGCATATCTATATAAATATATAATTATATATATATATATATATATATATATATATATATATATATATATATATATATATATATATATATAATGGACACCTTCTATACTTTTACTTCCAATCAGATCACAAATCTTACAATGTAAATGTGTTATCCAGTTCGTGGCTTGTGACTTTCTATGGAAGACCTAGCCTGACAAAGTTTTTATGGGGATGACAAGAAAATGGGAAAGAAGATAACGGACAAAGAACAAACAAATGTGTGTGTGTGTGTGTGTGTGTGTGTGTGTGTGTGTGTGTGTGTGTGTGTGTGTGTGTGTGTGAACAAGTACCGAGTTTTGTTTGTAACAGGGAGGTAGTACTTAAGAGATCGCCATTATTATATTTATTTGAGGATAGTTTTTTGTTTTGATGAACAAAAATAGCACACAGTTAAAGCTGAGAAGGTTGGGACTCCAGTTTTACTTTTAAACTGTGTCAAGCTAATTCCCTTTAGTTATATGCTCCTGCAACTTAAGGGGGGATCTCCACTAGAGGGATTTTTTTCTTGACCCCTTTCTCCCTCATGTTTAGCCCCATTGCTTTTGATATTATAAAACGTTCGCCCCGTTAGTTTGGCGATTTTAAGAACTTTCACCCCATTTTAAGACCTTTCGTGCCATTCAGGTGTCGATTTTATCCTGGCGAGCGATAGCGAGCCTGTAATTTAAGAAGAAACGGCCTTCGGCCGGGACATTTTTCTACCGAAAAATGTACAAATTAATCTTGAAAGGGACTCAAGGGGGTGTAATTTTAAGCTTGCTGGAGGTCTAGGGAACAAACTAAATACCTCCCCTTAAAAATATGAGGCCCAAGCACTGTAACTCCATTAATTAATATATCACTGAAATTGTAACATATGCTATTATAACTAATTATAGTATGTTCATTAGCTTAGGCAAACACATCTTAAAACAGTCAGTGAGGGAATCTGTTTGGCAATGTACAACCCATTTGCTCTAGCCCTTTTTGAGTTAGAGAGGTTATGGGTTCTTTCTTGTGTCCTCTAAGAGTTAATGGTCAAACCCACCCAGGTTAGGGATTTATATAAGCCTCTCATTATAAGTAGGCTACTAACCTCTGTAACTCAAAAGGGACAGGAGCAAATAAGCTGTATATGTCCACACTTAATCCCTGGCTGACTCTTCCCAAATGGCAGAAGTATTAGCTTGATTACTCCAGCTATTATTGAGCTATAGAGGTTAGGAGTTAGGAGAGGTATACATCTACCTATAATGTACAGGGTAGTACTCACTAAAACGATTTAATTGTGTTTTATAATATATATAATATATATATATATATATATATATATATATATATATATATATATATATATATATATATATATATATATATTGTTCGTGATATTATACATTATTCGTTGATCATATTGTACACGTCTATATATTAACTTACAGTACAGTTCACTTCAATGTGTATGCATTTATTTCAATCCAAGATTTTTCACATTAAGATTTTAACAATACATATATGTTTTTTAAATCTCTATTTAGTATTCATATATGCAGTTATTTTTTACATACAATATTGTTCAACCATTAACTGCATTACATTAAGGAACACCCCGTTCTTAACATTAATCCTCCATTACAAACCCCAATGCACTTGAATTAATGAAAACATATGGTCCTCCTGGGATTCGAACACGGGACACAACACCCAGAACATAAGCATCTAAACCACTGAACTAATCCCTAATTAGTTCATAATATCAATGGATATTAATCTTTGAATTATTGAATGCTTATTTATATATGATAAAGTACTTATCTGCATCTTAAGAAGTATATCATATATTTATTTCTAGGAGAACTTCTGCACTCACACAGCTCACTTCTACATCCCCTGACCATTTCCAAGATTTCGAAACATGCAAGGTTTATATCTGGGGTAATCCTTTGAGTATCACGACAAGTTTTCTTATATATCTTAGCTGTCTCTTCAGTTGGTTATCTTTACTTGTTACTTGGCGAGTTGTTTTGTTATGTGAATGAAGGAGGCAATAGGCAAAGCTGCCTGTAAAAACCGTCTTTGGCTAGTGATTCTTGGATAAACACAACATTATTTACGAAACCGAATTAATACAGTAGCTCTTGAAAGAAGTTGGGACCTGGGATGGATGAAAGTCTTACATAAATCTAGCAATATAAAACATAATAATGGGATACAAAATGTAGCCAGGTTCGACAGCAGGATAGAGAAAAGTCGAAAAAGTCCGTGTGACACTCCTTACAGCAAGGACCTCTCGAAATTCAATTCCCAAGCTGAATAAAGTCGCTTAAGATCCATTCAAACGGCCATTTTCCAATATATTTTCTCAATACCTGTGGCTGGATTGCTATTAAAGGAAAGTTTATATATATGTCATTAATGTACATTATGAACAACATTGGCCCGAGAACTGATCTATGTGGGATCCCACTATCTAACGCCAGTAAAGTAGAAGATATGAAAGAGAACCACCAAAATGCTGTCAAAGTAAAGACGCCCATCGAAAGTAAGCAGAAAAAGCGTATGTGAACCCACCTTCAGTGTTAGCTAGAAAACAAACCAGCACAAAAAAAAAGTCATTAAACAAATTTTATGTCATCACACTTTAAGCGCTATTTTTTGTTAAATATTGAACAGTAACAGAGTAGGCTTTACAATAATTGTATTTCAATATCGGTTCAGCTTTCTAATCTTGTATTCACGACACTGAACTTTCAATTGTTCTGGACTTTACAAAATATACCCTGTGATTGAAAGGGTTAACAGGCTGTATAATAGTATTGGGGGTCCTTGGGTTAAAGTCCTCCAGTGGCGTCTCTTCATCATGTCACTCCTAATTTTTTTTTTTTTTTTTTTAACGCCCCGGGCCCTTCATGAATATGCAAATGGCCTTGTAAACTCCGCGGCCCCCCTGAGATGATCCCCCCCCCACACACACACACACTAGCACCTTTAGAGAGTGTTAATATGCTAGGGTCCAAGTGCTATTTAAAGTGTTTTGTATAATTTAACTAAATTACTTATTATACTGTTTGATGATGTTTGGGTTCATATATTAAAGTTTAAAGAAATACATATAATAAAATACATTGAATGAATTGCTCTCAAAGTTTATAATAGATATATATATCGATAGATAAATAAATAGATAGATAGATAGAGAGATAGATAAAGAGAGATTGCAAGAGAGAGCTTTAATTACTATTTATTAATGCCTCGCCAATAACAATTAAATTTCCCTTACTCCAGAAACATCCCACATTTAAGAACAAAACATATAAAGCCGCCCACCGGAGGAATACAATAAAATATAAATAAAAAAGACAATGGCTAAAAATACAGCTTATTAATCCAGTGGCTCCGGCCGATATTAATTCCTCTTTAGTCGACGAAGGTTTGCAGCTGACGTGAAGCGATAAAATACTGGCTTTTATTCTACAGCACTGGCACCGTGGCATATTTTAATCTCGTGGCTTATTATCACGTACGATGTTTCCTGTAAATCAAGTGTGTGTGTGGGTTTTACTCCGGTGCCAGGATAGATAGATGTATAGATAGATAGATATATAGATAGATAGATACAGAGTGATAAATAGATAGATTGATAGATAGAGAGATAGACATTTTACGTGTTTTCCAGAATAGTATTGTAATGTTGTTTTGATGGTGATTAATGAAACTGTACCCTGATCCATATACAGTACAGTAGGTAGTCCAGAAATCGTGAACCCTGACTTCTGTAACTCGAAAAGGGATAGAGCAAATGGGCTGTAATTGTCCACACCTATGATCCCCGGCTGACCCTTTCCAAATGGTAGAACTATTAGCTCGATTACTCTAGTCGTTTGTGGGTTATAGACTAATGTTCAAGAATTTTGGTCTACCAGACCAGACCAGATGGCTGGAGTAAAATAGGAAAGAAGAGTAATTGGACAGAGGAAGAACAAGCTGAGAAGGGAGAAGTACAGTAGAAGACTGAAAATTCTTATGATTTAGAACAGGGTATAAATTATATTTCACTGCAATGTTAGCGCTGTAAACGTTCTGTACTGTTTAATATAATCGCAAATTTGCCTTAATAAAATAGTGTGCTTTATTATTTTGTCTTTTCATCTATGGTACCGTACTTACTTTAACCTCTCTCTCTCTCTCTCTCTCTCTCTCTCTCTCTCCTCTCTTTAACTCACTTTAACTCTCTTTAACTCACACGAATCTAAGAATTTCTTCTTCAATCGAGTTGTCAACTTGTGGAATGGGCTTCCCCGAAACGTTATAGACTGCATCACCGTTGATTCATTTAAACTCCGCCTAGACAAATATCTCGCATCAAACCCGCGACTGACTGCGTTTGTAAATGAATAACTTTATTTTATCCCCCCCTCAGTTACTAACCCATCTGTCCCCTACTAACTTCCTAATCCTGCCACGGACATTAGTTCCAGGGCAGTAATTCCCTTTCCAATGTTCCCTTACCCACTCTAAACCACTGTTTGGACACTTGATCCTCAGTGTTTTGGAGGACAAGCAACCTAGAAGGGTCACTAGATCTGTTGTTGCTTGATTTCCTTTGTACTCCTTTGTACTCTCTCTCTCTCTCTCTCTCTCTCTCTCTCTCACCAAAATATTTCCGCTCCCAACGAAAGACCTGCCTAATTCTTTTGCTTGCCTCCTGCCCTTGTGTCTGAGTGCTTCCCACTCTTTCCTTCCACCAAGACCACAATTTAATTATCGATGCTCTTGTCTCCATTTAACCTTCAACAAAATTTTCCCAATAAAAAATAGGCAGTTTGTCACGAGGAAAAAGTGTGTGTGTGTGTGTACAAAGTACAAAGGAGTACAAAGGAAATCAAGCAACAACAGGTCTAGTGACTCTTCTAGGCTGCTTGTCCTCCAAAAGACTGAAGATCAAGTGTCCAAACAGTGGTTTAGAGTGGGTAAGGGAACATTGGAAAGGGAACTACTGCCCTAGAACTAATGTCCGTGGCAGGATTAGGAAGTTAGTAGGGGACAGATGGGTTAGTAACTGAGGGGGGGATAAAATAAAGTTATTCATTTACAAACGCAGTCAGTCGCGGGTTTGATGCGAGATATTTGTCTAAGCGGAGTTTAAATGAATCAACGGTGCTGCAGTCTATAACGTCTCGGGGAAGCCCATTCCACAAGTTGACAACTCGATTGAAGAAGAAATTCTTAGATTCGTGTGAGTTAAAAGATTTACCAATAATTTTGCAATAATTTTCCCCGCGTGTAATTAGATTGGTCGATAGTGAAGTACTTACTACAGTTAATTTGTCGATGCCTTTGATGATTTTGAACACTTGAATTAAGTCACCTCTTAATCTGCGCTGGGTTAAGGGAAATAAATTTAATTCTCTAAGACGCTCTTCGTATGGTTTGTTCTTTAGGCTAGGTATCATTTTGGTAACTCTACGTTGAACTCGTTCTAGCTTGTTTATATCTTTTTGGTAATAAGGGCACTAGGATTGAACGCAGTATTCCAGAAGAGGGCGGACTAAGGAATTGTAAAGGGTTAGGATAACTTCTTTGGATTTATGCTCAAATGACCTGCCTATAAAGCCAATTATTTTGTTTGCCTTCTTAACAACTTCTGAACATTGTTGGCTCGGTTTTAGGTTACTCGATATTGTTACTCCCAGATCGGTTTCTCTGTTTACATTCTTAAGCTGAGTGCCATTCATCGAATAGTTTGCTTTCTCATTTAGGTATCCGATATGTAGTACTTTACATTTATCCGCATTGAAACTCATTTGCCAAATTTGGGCCCAACATGACAATTTATCTAGATTGTGTTGCATATCGTCAACTTGTTCTTTTGAGAGTACGCTATTTGCAATTTTTGTATCGTCAACAAATTTTGAGATTGTACAGGTGAGACCCTCATCTATGTCGTTGATGTAAATTAGAAAGAGAATTGGTCCTAGTACCAATCCCTGGGGTACCCCGCTACTTACATTGGTCCATTTAGATGCCTTACCGTTTATGACTACTCTTTGCTTTCTGTCGCTGAGCCAATTTTCTATCCATTTCAACACACCGTCTTGTATTCCATGCGCTTTTAGTTTTAGCAGTAAACGTTTGTGGGGAACTTTGTCAAAGGCCTTTTGAAAATCAGGTATATAATATCTACAGCTTTACTCTCATCGTAGAGGTTGAGGATATCATGGAAGAAGTCTAAGAGGTTTGTTAAACAGGAACGTTTTTTACGAAAGCCGTATTGAGTATCTTTAAGTAAGTTATTTGCCTCTAAGTGATTTACGAGTCTGTCTCTTATGACCGTTTCTAGCATTTTACATACAATTGAGGTTAAGCTAATTGGACGATAGGTACTGGGTAGGGATTTGCTGCCTTTTTTGAATATCGGTGTTACGTTGGCTAGCTTTCACTGATCAGGCATAGTCCCAGACTGCAAGGATTCATTGAATAGCAATGTCAGTGGTTTGGAGAGCTCATCCTTAGCTTCCTTTAGAACTCTAGGCGAGATTGTATCAGGTCCAGGCGTTTTATTTACCTTGAGTTTATCTAAACAATTCAATACTTCTCTCTCTGTAACGGTGATATTGCTTAGAACATCTGAACATGCATATGTGTGTGTGTGTGTGTGTGTGTGTGTGTGTGTGTGTGTGTTTTTTTTTTTTTTTTAATGAATTTTCTGGCCCGTCGCCGAAGGAGTAGAGCGTATGGTAATGTTTTCAGTTGGGTGCGTTTCAATTGAGTTTGTCTGTCAGTTCGCAATACGTCTCGAGAACAATTTAATGAAGTAATTTATTGCAAAACTTGTTTGCTACCGGTACCCGAAAAAAAACATTAACTTTTGATTACCTTTGGATGTGTTCCAAAGGTAATAAAAAAAAAAAAAAAAAAAACCCGAAAAAAACATTAACTTTTGATTAGCAGTAAATTATGCCCCTCCCCCTTTGTAGGTATCTCAAAACATGCTCAAGACATGTTTATACTCGAAATTCATGGAACTGCATACTGCTTAGCCACAATATTACAAACATAAAATACCGATCATTATTATTATTATTATTATTATTATTATTATTATTACCAACTCCGTATTCAGTCTCTTAACCCAGATAACCTCTCGCAAGTCTCACAATTCTCCCCCTTCGCCTCTACTCCTTTCCTCTGATTGTTAATAAAAACCTTCATTGTGTTCCGAACGTGAGCGGAACGAGAACGAAAAAGAAAACGGGAAGAGGGGGGGAACATAGGCAAGAGTGGGCCAAAAGAAATTAGTGTGTAATTTTCCGGTGTGTGTGTGTGTGTGTGTGTGTGTGTGTGTGTGTGTGTGTGTGTGTGTGTGTGTGTAAGTGTATATTATGTGCGTGTGTGTGACTCTGACTATGTGTATGTGTGTGCCAGTATGTATGCGAGTACCTGTGTGTCGTGTGTGTGTATGATGTGTGTGAGCGTGTGTACTGTGGTTGTGTGTATGTGTTGTATGTGTGCGCTAGTGTGTGTGTGTGTGTGTTGCTTGGTTCTGCACGCTATCAACAACTTGCCCGGACCATTACAAGTGCGGGGGGGGGGGGGGTTCTTTCCGCTGTTTTTGAAGGAGATATTATTCTCTTTCGGCCTCTCTCACTGATTTGTTCTATTTCTACGATAAGGTAGAATGCTTGTTAATTACTCAGACAGACAGACAAATAGATATACAGACAGACACAGGCTGGTAAATAAATATAGGTAGGTAGATAGATAGATAGATGAATATATACATACATAGAGATAGAGAGATAAATGTCGGCATTGATTGTATTGGTTTTATTGAAAGAGAGAGAGAGAGAGAGAGAACACACAGCTGTAATCGCAATTCCTATTTACTGTAAAATTTGAGCGGTAATAAATATGTCCGGGTAATCACAGGTTTAAGGGGAGATTTCCACTTGAGGGATTTTTTTCTGGACCCCTTTCTCCCTCATGTTTCGCCCATTGCTTTTGAGATTTTAAGACGTTCGCCCCATTAGTTTGGCAATTTTAAGAACTTTCACCCCATTTATGTCACATTTAAGACCTGTCGTCCCATTTAGGTGTCAAATTTTTCCTGGCGAGCGATAGCGAGCCTGTAATTTAAGAAGGACCGGCCTTCGGCCGGGAAATTTTTCTACCGAAAAATGTACAAATTTATCTTGAAAGGGGGTCAAGGGGGTGTAATTTCAAGCTTGATGGCAGTCTAGGAAACACACTAAAAACCTCCCCTTAATGGTGGTGTCACACGAGCTATTTTTCCGGCAATGTTTCCACGAGCAAGTTATTTCTCTGTACTATTTTGAGGCTCTTTCTCATTGGGATCGGAAACTAGATTGAAGGTAGATTATTGAGGCTCTTTCTCATTAGAATCGGAAACTAGATTGAAGGTAGGTTAATGTTGGATTGTTTAGTTATTATGAAACTTGAATTTTGTAGATACCAGACTACCATTGCCTCTAAAATTTGACGGAAAAATCGCTCGTGTGACACTGGCTTCATGTACTGTACAACCCGCCTGGAAAGATTAACATAATCATAAAGTTATTAAGGGGCTAGTGGCTGTTTGTATGGTCTATTAATTCATTTATTCCTTTATTTTTTGTTTTAGTTTCCTCGCTAGACCTCCCTTAAACTTAGATATATTTGTACATTTTTCGGTAGAAAATTTCCCGGCCGTAGGCCCATTCCTTCTAAAATTACAGGCTCACTATCGCTCGCCAGGAAAAACTTGACACCTAAATGTCACGAAAGGCTTAAATATTGACAACGAAACAGGACGAAAGGTCTCAAAATCGCCAAACTAATGGAACGAACGTCTTAAAATCTCAAAACTAATATGACAAACATGAGGGAGAAGGGGGTCCAGTAAAAGCGAGTACCTCCCCCTTAAAGGGATTTCTCACCAACAAGCTCTATTGGGACTCGGGTAGTAGTAGGCAATCAATCAGGAAAGTAGTAGTAGTAGTAGTAGCAGTAATAGTAATAGTAGTGAGTAATGAGGTATGATTGGCCGATTGAAGGACTGCCCGATCGATGCGTTTGTGGAACCATCAACGATACAGACCACACCATGATATGTAAGAAAGGAGGATTCATCAGCATCAGGCACGATGAAGTAAGAGATATAACAGCGAACATGCTCAGGGAGGTGTGTAGAGATGTGGTGAGCGAACCATCACTCATTCCCTTGGATGGAGAGATCATGCAGCACAGGACGGCCAACACATCCACTGAAGCAAGATTGGACGTTAGTGCAAGAGGCTTTTGGACAAATGCACAGCGAGCGTTCTTTGACATAAGAGTATTTGACCCAATGGCCCACAGCTACAGCGAGCTGTTTCTGGAGGCTGCACACAAGAGGAACGAACGAGAGAAGGTCAGGACATATGGAGAAAGGATTTTACACGTCGAACATGGCAGCTTTACCCCACTAGTCTTCACCACATCAGGAGGGATGGGACCCAGGGCCCAGTGCTTCTATTCAAGGCTAGCAGAGATCATCGCAGAGAAGAAGCAACAGCCTAGGAGCCACGTCGTAGCCTGGATGAGATGCCGTCTATCTTTCTCATTGCTCAGATCAGCACTACTATGCCTGCGGGGAACAAGAAGGTCTGCACCACAACCAGTGACGGTGGCAGAAGTAGACTACGAGGCAGCAGTGGCAGAGGGTCGCATTGGAAGGAGACTGGATTGAAGTTGCATGGTGTAGAATAGTAGTATCTGATGCTTGTGAAATTTAGTATGTGTACAATATTAAATATAAGGTAGTGGTGGTGGTGATGGTGGAGGTGGTGATGGTAGTAGTAGTATCATGAAATGTATGAAAAATATTAAATAAAAATCAATGTAGTAGTAGTAATCCACGATGATGAGTCTGAGTGCTTACCCCGGAATAGGAAGTAGCTGAATGACAACGAAGTCAGGCGCTTTGATGACTATTCTGACCTAGTCTAGGGTCCAAAGAGGAGATGCACAGACTGAGTGGTTAAATACAAAAAAAAAAAAAAAAAAAAAAAAAAAAAAGTAGTAGTAGTAGTAGAGGATGTTTCTGTGACTTTAGAGGGAGAGGGTACCACATGCACTCCGCGACAATGACACCTAAATGAGTCTTAAAATGGACCACTTGCAAGTTTCTGGCTATAAGGAAGTTGGAGCTGTAAACATCAATATGTATCAGAAATACAGAGATTATACGAGATGTTGATGAATAGAAAGTTTGTTGAATTTTATATTATGTATTTATTTTTGCCCAATAACTGTATTTTAGCTGGTAATTCTGCTACATATTGATATCTACAGCTCCAACTTCCTTATAGACCGAAACTCGCAAGTACTCAATTGGCATATAAATAAGGCGAACACATTCAGACTATCAAGCACAGATACCGGAAGTACTTTAGACTATCAATCACAGAGACCGGAACTACTTCAGACTATCAAGCACATAAACCGGAACTACTTCAGACTATCAAGCACATAAACCGGAAGTACTTTAGACTATCAAGCACATAAACCGGAAGTACTTTAGACTATCAAGCACATAAACCGGAACTACTTCAGACTATCAAGCACAGAAGCCGGAAGTAGAACTGCTGCACTAACTCACTAACTGTCAAACAAACAGACACACACACACACACACTGGGTAAAACTTTTGAAGGAGAGGGAGAGGGGGAGAGCGAGAGCAAGCAAATGAGATAGATAGATTGATATAGAGATGAATAGATAGAACGAGCAAGCAAGCAAGCAAGCAACAGAGACTGAGAGAGAGAGAGAGAGTACAAAGGAGTACAAAGGAGTACAAAGGAAATCAAGCAACAACAGGTCTAGTGACCCTTCTAGGCTGCTTGTCCTCCAAAACACTGAGGATCAAGTGTCCAAACAGTGGTTTAGAGTGGGTAAGGGAACATTGGAAAGGGAACTACTGCCCTAGAACTAATGTCCGTGGCAGGATTAGGAAGTTAGTAGGGGACAGATGGGTTAGTAACTGAGGGGGGGATAAAATAAAGTTATTCATTTACAAACGCAGTCAGTCGCGGGTTTGATGCGAGATATTTGTCTAAGCGGAGTTTAAATGAATCAACGGTGCTGCAGTCTATAACGTCTCGGGGAAGCCCATTCCACAAGTTGACAACTCGATTGAAGAAGAAATTCTTAGATTCGTGTGAGTTAAAAGATTTACCAATAATTTTGCAACCGTTTCCCCGCGTGTAATTAGATTGGTCGATAGTGAAGTACTTACTACAGTTCATATTGTCGATGCGTTTGATGATTTTGAACACTTGAATTAAGTCACCTCTTAATCTGCGCTGGGTTAAAGGAAATAGATTTAATTCTCTAAGACGCTCTTCGTATGGTTTGTTCTTTAGGCTAGGTATCATTTTGGTAACTCTACGTTGAACTCGTTCTAGCTTGTTTATATCTTTTTGGTAATAAGGACACCAGGATTAAACGCAGTATTCCAGAAGAGGGCGGACTAAGGAATTGTAAAGGGTTAGGATAACTTCTTTGGATTTATGCTCAAATGACCTGCCTATAAAGCCAATTATTTTGTTTGCCTTCTTAACAACTTCTGAACACATTGTTGACTCGGTTTTAGGTTACTCGATATTGTTACTCCCAGATCGGTTTCTCTGTTTACATTCTTAAGCTGAGTGCCATTCATCGAATAGTTTGCTTTCTCATTTAGGTATCCGATATGTAGTACTTTACATTTATCCGCATTGAAACTCATTTGCCAAATTTGGGCCCAACATGACAATTTATCTAGATTGTGTTGCATATCGTCAACTTGTTCTTTTGAGAGTACGCTATTTGCAATTTTTGTATCGTCAGCAAATTTTGAGATTGTACAGGTGAGACCCTCATCTATGTCGTTGATGTAAATTAGAAAGATAATTGGTCCTAGTACCAATCCCTGGGGTACCCCGCTACTTACATTGGTCCATTTAGATGCCTTACCGTTTATGACTACTCTTTGCTTTCTGTCGCTGAGCCAATTTTCTATCCATTTCAACACACCGTCTTGTATTCCATGCGCTTTTAGTTTTAGCAGTAAACGTTTGTGGGGAACTTTGTCAAAGGCCTTTTGAAAATCAAGGTATATAATATCTACAGCTTTACTCTCATCGTAGAGGTTGAGGATATCGTGGAAGAAGTCTAAGAGGTTTGTTAAACAGGAACGTTTTTTACGAAAGCCGTGTTGAGTATCTTTAAGTAAGTTATTTGCCTCTAAGTGATTTACGAGTCTGTCTCTTATGACCGTTTCTAGCATTCTACATACAATTGAGGTTAAGCTAATTGGACGATAGTTACTGGGTAGGGATTTGCTGCCTTTTTTTTAATATCGGTGTTATGTTGGCTAGCTTCCACTGATCAGGCATAGTCCCAGACTGCAAGGATTCATTGAATAGCAATGTCAGTGGTTTGGAGAGCTCATCCTTAGCTTCCTTTAGAACTCTAGGCGAGATTGTATCAGGTCCAGACGTTTTATTTACCTTGAGTTTATCTAAACAATTCAGATGGTGTAGGGATATCACTGAGGTCTTCGGTTGTGAAAACTGATGCAAAGAAGGTATTGAGGGCATTACTCATTTGTACTTCGTCTTTGGTGTATTCTCCATTTTCATCGACTAACGGTCCAACAGTTGAAGTAACTACTTTTTTCTTTCTGATATAACTTTCGGGTTTGTTTTACTTTGATTCGCAACATGTAACTCCAGGGTCTTTTTACTTTGCTTAATTAACTTTTTGGCTTTGCGTCGTAGCTCTACAAATTTCACCCGTTCTTCGTCATTTTGTGAGGATTTTAATCTATCATTAGCAAATTTTTTAGCAAGCAGACAGTCTGAAATATCTTTATTCCATCATTTGGGCTTATCATTATGGCCTGGACGCCGTATTTTCGAAGGTATGCAGTCTTGCACTGTCTTAAGGTAAGGTAAGAGAGAGAGAGAGAGAGAGAGAGAGAGAGAGAGTACAAAGGAGTACAAAGGAGTACAAAGGAAATCAAGCAACAACAAATCTAGTGACCCTTCTAGGTTGCTTGTCCTCCAAAACACTGAGGATCAAGTGTCCAAACAGTGGTTTAGAGTGGGTAAGGGAACATTGGAAAGGGAACTACTGCCCTGCCACTAACGTGGCAGGACTAGGAAGTTAGTAGGGGACATATGGGTTAGTAACTGAGGGGAGGATAAAGTTATTCATTTACAAACGCAGTCAGTCGCGGGTTTGATGCGAGATATTTGTCTAGGCGGAATTTAAATGAATCAACGGTGCTGCAGTCTATAACGTCTCGGGGAAGCCCATTCCACAAGTTGACAACTCGATTGAAGAAGAAATTCTTAGATTCGTGCGAGTTAAAAGATTTACCAATAATTTTGCAACCGTTTCCCCGCGTGTAATTAGATTGGTCGATAGTGAAGTACTTACTACAGTTCATATTGTCGATGCCTTTGATGATTTTGAACACTTGAATTAAGAGAGAGAGAGAGAGAGAGAGAGAGAGAGAGAGAGAGAGAGAGAGAGAGAGAGAGAGAGAGAGAGAGAGAGAGAGAGAGAGAGAGAGAGAGAGAGAGACTAACACTGGGACAACCAAGCTATGAGACAGACAGGCTGGCAGTAGGGAGACGGGACATAAATTAAAGCTGAAGAGTGTGAGGAGGAAAAGAAGAAGGCGAAGGAGGAGGAGGAGGAGGAGCAGATGGAGGAAGATACAGAGGAAACTGAAACAATGTTTTTTATTTTGCCAATCAAACATACAATATATGTTAATTTTACAATAAAATAATGTCATGGATGCACCTTTTTGAGAACAACCTCTCTTAAAGGCACCTTGAATGCAACTCGATGGGTATTTTACATACAGTAAGATTATTAGGACAGGAGGAAGAAAAGAAGGCGAAGGCGAAGGACGAGGAGGAGGAGGAGGAGCAGATGGAGGAAGATAGAGAGGAGGAAGAGAAGAAGGCGAAGGAGGAGGAGGAGGAGGAGCAGATGGAGGAAGAGAAGAGGGTGAAGGAGGAGGAGGAGGAGGAGTTAATGGTTCTCTACCATTAACCCGCGTCTCACTGAGGGCCTCTTGAACACATCGCCTCCCTCACCTACACTGCAGAGAGAGAGAGAGAGAGAGAGAGAGAGAGAGAGAGAGAGAGGGGGGGGGGGGCTCGAGTAAGCAAGCTATGAAACAGACAGGCACGCAGTAGTGAGACAGGACATAAACAATATAAGCCAGTGCCTCCTACACAACCGGAAAGAGAGAGAGAGAGAGAGCGAGAGAGAGAGAGAGAGAGGGTTGGGGGGGGGGGGAAGAGGGGAGACAAAGAAAGCGAGAGGGAGAGAGTATTGGGGGAGAGGGGGAGGTAGGGAGTGGCTAAAGAAAATCGTCCTTCTGATGAGAGCAACTGAGGACGGAACCCCATAATTTTGTGTAATGACAAAATAGTTATACATGAACGGACTCATATCAGGGTACATGTGGCGAGAAGTAAAATTGCATTAATATATATATTTTAAAGATTACAGCTCAATAGAGTTAATGCAAATAACGATAATCCTATACTAGATTGCTCAAAATCAAATATATATATATATATATATATACAAAAAAAGGAGAGATGAAGGTATACTCAGTTGTTGTTGTTCCCCAGGCTGCCTGGCCGAACAGCCCCAAGGTCCCGAGCAAGGCCAAGGCCATAAACGAGCGCCCCCACAAAACCCTCCCTGCTTACCACTAACAAAGCCCGGGTGACCGAAGGTGACCAAAGGTATACTCAGTTATTTGTCATGCAAACACTTTTAAGGATAAAAGGTATTTCTGTGTATACCTGTGATGTAGTACAATGATGCAATAAATAAAGTTGAGAGTAATGAAGCAGGAGGCATAAAAGAGCCATATCTTGTGCTCGGTGTGGTACGCAGGAGTGAGGGAGCAAAGAAATATGATGGGTTCGGGTGCAAATGATCAATATAATGGTGGTGCATTTATCTGGTTCATGAAGACATGGACCGGAACATGTAAAGGAGATCCATTTGTTGGTGTGTGTGTGTGTGTGTGTGTGTGTGTGTGTGTGTGTGTGTGTGTGTGTGTGTGTGTGTGTGTGTGTGTGTGCGTGTGTGTGTGTGTGTGTGTGTGCGTGTGTGTGCGTGTGTGTGTGCGTGTGTGTGCGCGTGTGTGTGTGTGTGTGTGTGTGTGTGTGTGCGTGTGTGTGTGTGATGAGCTACTAAATGAGATCATGTGTATGTGTTTATGCATTTTATATATATATATATATATATATATATATATATATATATATGAGTGTTTATGTTATTTACCTACAGTATGTATCTCGCTTTACCTCTGTGTCTGTCCGTCTGTCTATCGTATTTTTACCCCCGTGCCTAGTCGACTGTCTGATAACATGCAAGTCTGTCTGTCTGCCTACATTCCGTCTGTCTACCATAGTGTCTTTATGTCTCAAGTGTATTTTTGTCGAGGTATATGTCTGAAAATACATCTTTATTTATTTATGATATTTGATTTATTTATCAATATTATTTGTTTATTTATTTTTGAAGTTATATATTTATTTATTTATAAATTTATATTTCTATATTTATATTTGTATTCGTCTATTTTTTATTTATTTATTTTCGTCAATTTTATGTGGGAATGCAGTGTTCGTTTCGCTCTCCCAAGAAAAATGTGCTGCCATCTCTCTCAAGACACTCTGATTAATCTCCACTTAGGCTGCACACAAAATATTTTAAGCATTCTGAAATTCAGCTACATAAGAGGAAAGGAGAACTGTGTATGTGGTTTTACGTAGCTTAAGATGATGGGAGTAGATTTGTATGTTACATATTTGAAAGATTACTAAAATAAATAAATACATACAGTAACTATATATATATATATATATATATATATATATATATATATATATATATATATATATATATATATATGTATCCTAAAATGTCTGAGTTAATGTGCAAGCATAGTTGTTGTTGTTGTTGTTCCCTAGGCTGTCTGGCCGAACAGCCCCAAGGTCCCGAGCAAGGCCAAGGCCATAACCGAGCGCCCCCACAGAACCCTCCCTGCCTACCACAATAAAGCCTGGGTGACCGAAGCCACTCCATGGCGGGGAGCTGAGGAGGGTGCGGAAACGCCCGGGAAACCAAGTTGAGAGGCAAAGGAAAAATGTGACGCTTTGGCTTCCAATCTTGGTAGATTGGGAGGTCAATCGACGGAAGAGACGCCATCACTTGAGATCTAGAAAATATATACGTAAAAGGAACAGTCAGAGTAAGCTATGGGTATGACAGAGATCGCTCAGCTCTCACTCTGATATACCAGCCCATCACCACTGATAGTACTAATAAACGGTAGTATATTGTATATTAACTTCTGTATATTCATCGTACAAACAAGCTAAAGTGGAAAGGAGAGGAATTTAACTTTACAAGTAAACTGCAGGTATTTACCAATAACTAATACCTTTTACTCTTCCTGAAGCCTACCGTTGCATGGTGTCTTGTCTGATTAGCAAGGACCAATCGAGCGTCCAAGATCATAAAGAATTGAGATAGATAGCCAGACAGACCTAAGGTAGAAAGATAGACAGACAGATATAGATAGACAAGTAGATGTTGACAGATATATATACCCAGAGAGAGAGAGAGAGAGACTGTGTATATATTTATATGTTTGTAATATGTATTGCATAATTACTGTTCGATCAAAAAATTAAAACATATGAAGGACATCTTGCATGAATAGGCATGCAGTAAAACAGGTAAGGGGGAAGTGCTTGTGTTCTGCTCTATGTATTTATTAATTATTTATTTTTGAGTTTTCTCGCTAGACATCCATCAAACTTAAAATAGCCCCCCCCCCCCCCCTTCAAGATAAGTTTGTACATTTTCGGTAGACAAATTTCCCCGGCCCAAGGCCGGTTCTTTCTAATATTACAGGCTCGCTTTCGCTCGCCAGGAAAAAAAATATACCTAAAGGGCACGGAAGGTCTTAATACTGACAAAGACATGGGGCGAAAGGTCTTAAAATCGACAAACTAATGGAACGAACGTCTCAAAATCTAAAAACTAATAGGCTAAACATGACGAAGAAGGAGGTCCAGAAAAAGCGACTACCTCCCCCTTAACCAGTATTTGTTTGTATTCTCTCTATATAATCAGTATACCAGTCAGGCAGGGTAATTTCAACATTCCCAGGCAAACTCCAATCTAACCATGACATTCAAAGCACGACATTCTAAGCATGACATTCAAAACATGACATTCTAAGCATGACATTCTAAGCATGACATTCTAAGCATGACATTCTAAGCATGACATTCTAAGCATGACAATCTAACCATGACAATCTAAGCATGACATTCTAAGCATGACATTCAAAGCATGACATTCTAAGTATGACATTCAAATCATGACATTCTAACCATAACATCCTAAGCATGACATTCAAAGCATGACATTCTAAGCATGAAATTCAAAGCACGACATTCTAAGCATGACATTCTAAGCATGACATTCTAAGCATGACATTGACCAGTAGGCATTACAAAGGAGGACCCATTACAACATCTGTGCATGACACGGATTATCTTCGGAGTAAAGGATTAAAATGAGATTATCTAGGACCGTCATCTACGAGTGACAGCTGCACTGATCACGGCGACATTTTAGGTGATTCTATTAACAAATATGCAACAGTTTCGACCACAATATATGCATGTGCAACTCTCCAACCCAAGAGTGAAACGTTATTCTCAATCTTTCTTTTGTTCAACAGCTGAGCTCTGAAACTCTCTCCCAGAATCAGTCTTTCCTTCTTACTATGACTTAAATTGCTTTTAACTCCGTGTGTCCAGGCATTTTAGCTCTAACGTCCCTTGATTTTGGCCCTGTCACTCTTTCAACTCTGGGGGAGGCACTCGCCACAGGCAGTTCTGCCTTTTGTCTCCCTCACTCACTTAGGAAACAAAATGACAGTGACTTGTTTACCCAAAGCTTAGACGGTATACAGTGAGATAATCTTAAATCGTGCATGACAGTTTGAGGTTTCCAGGTCGTACAGAGACACACAGTAATGACCACAAACCCCCCCCCCCCCTCCCCCCCAGCAGTGGATGATAAAGGCACAATTACTTCTTTCCATGCAGCAGAGTTTACCCGTTCCTTAACCCCTTCAGTACCGGTGACGTCCTTTTCATCGTATTTAGCCAACTGTTAAACGATTATATTCAGTTTAGGAAGGGCCTCTACCAATATGAAGGTTTCAAACTATCTCAACCAACCATTTTAATTACCACAGATCCTTCCTAAGCTGCATACAATCGTCTAAATATAGATAGAATACATTATTAACACACGTCGCTGGTACTCAAAGGGTTAAGGTAAGGTCACGAGACCGGGTTTCCGGCAATTTTCACTGAATACAAATTATCTGGCAATATATTCAGACTATTTCGCAATGGCATAAGCAACTAGAGTGAAGCTAGATTATGATATGTGGATGTATTCTGGCCAAAAATAATCTTGAATCTTGAATCTGTCTTGATGGCGTAATGCTTAGTGTGCGGAATTTCGGTGTGAGTATCTTAGGTTCGAATCATTGGAGTACCACATGTATTCATTACTTTCATTGATTTCATTAGTTAGGTTTATCTATAAATTAATTGGTGGGTTGGTGAAAACAAATATGAATACCATATATTAGCTAGAAAAGAAAAATGCCGGGAAAATCGCTCGTGTGACATTGTCTTTCTACTATACGTCATGCAGCCATAAATGAAGAGGCCCTAGCGACCACAATCTCCGCATGACAGGGGCTACTTTCATTGCCAGGCACTAGATGAGAGAGGCCCAGGAGTGGCCACTACGTGCATGACATTGGCTAATTCCTCCAAGTCACGCACTGGCTGAAGGAACACATAAGAGAAGGAAAAAGAAATGTGCTGGATGAAGTAGGAATATCTATATATAGACAGATATATACCGTATATATATATATATATATATATATATATATATATATATATATATAAAAGAGAGAGAGAGAGAGAGAGAGAGAGAGAGAAAGAGAGAGAGAGAGAGAGAGAGAGAGAGAGTGAGAGTGAGCTAGAGAGAGAGAAGAGTGAGCTAGAGAGAGAGAAGAGCGAGCGATAGACAAAATGACTCACAGACAGGCAAACATATGCCATAAACAAAGAAAAGCAGAAACCCAACAAGAAACACGAAACAAAAGACTAATGAAACACTACCACAGAAAACAAAGCACCAGCAACCAGGGGGAACTAAGATACAAGGCCAAGATAACAAGACAAGATAAATAAGTGGATTACCAAGATAAAAGAAAAGACTGAGACTAAGAAAGCACCGCGGAAAAACGTCGAGCGAATGAAGGAAGCGAAGTGAGACGAGAGAGAGAGTGAGAGAGAGAGAGAGAGAGAGAGAGAGAGAGAGAGAGAGAGAGAGAGAGAGAGAGAGACATAAAAAACAAACGGAAACATGATTAGAAGCGTGTCACAAAATATACAGAATCGCGATACAAACGGGAGAAACACAAGGAAACAGAAACACAATAGAGACAATACAAGTTTACAATACAATAAGAAACATAAACACGATACAGACCTAGAGATAACTTCTATATAACTCCGATAACGAATTTGGAGAGGCCCCATATCCTCCTTGCCGTCTCCTTCTTTGTCTTTCTATTCCTTGGTTTGATGTTGTACAATGTTGAATATCTTAAAAAAAAAAAAAAAAAAAAAAAAAAAAAAAAGTATATATATATATATATATATATATTTTAACAACGTAACTATAAATGTATCTATCTACCTATCTATCGATCTTTCTATCTATCTATCTATCTATCTGTCTATCAATCTATCTATCTATATGTCTGTCTATATGCCTGTCTATCTATCTAGCTATCAATCAATCAATCTATCTATCTATCTATCTATCTGCTCGACGGACCACCCTTATTTATACATTGGAATTAGCTTAGAGGAGGGAGCTTGTGGAATATGGTAGCTCCCTTATCTCAGGAGAGAGAGAGAGAGAGAGAGAGAGAGAGAGAGAGAGAGAGAGAGAGAGAGAGAGAGAGAGAGAGAGAGAGAGAGAGAGAGAGAGAGAGAGAGAGAGAGAGAGAGAGAGAGAGAGAGAGAGAGAGAGAGAGAGAGTCCGAGTGAGTCATGAGTCACAAGCAGCTCAGAGTGTGGCGTGTTTTTTCCGCAGAGTTGTGTGGCAGAGGCGGCCGGGTGGGTGAGGTATACGAGAGGGGAGGGAGTAGGACCGCCGTCGCGATCTTGCCAGTCTTCTCCCAGTCTTAATCAAGCGCGTAATTGAATTCTGTGCCCATTACCCCTCATAGTATATTCTGTGTGCGTCCCTCTGCGGCGGCGGCGGGGACGAATTACGACTCCGGGGGAAGGGTTTGTTTCCTGCAACCAAGATGCCCAAACATTCATAAGTCGAGTTGGAGGGACTTGCTACACATTATACAAAATTACCTCCGTCTAAGTATTTTGAGAAGCCTGTTATTCTATAAGTAAAATTAACAATATAAATTACCTCCGTCAAAGTATTGTGAAAGACCTGTTATTCTTTAAGTAACATTAACAATTACAATGACCTCCTTCGAATTCTGAAAAAGCCTGTTATTCTTTAAGCAAAATGTACAATAAATATTATCTCCGTTTACGTATTGTGGGAAGCCTGTTACTCTTTAGGCATAATTAATTGGTACTTAAGTCTCCCTTCATGGACCAATTTTATCCTAGTTAAGGGAGCCCACCTCGCTTTTTTTGTTTTTCTCTTTATCTCCCTCTCTCTTTGGCTTGTATCCATTCGACCCCCTTCAGCCTACTGTTTTAAGACGTTTACCCCCATCCAGGTGTCAATATTTTCCTGGCGAGCGGTAGCGAGCCAGTATATATATATTTTTGTTTTGCCAGCAAGCTAAATTTGTACATTTTTCGATAAAAAAAATCCGGATTTCTCCATACAATGCTGGCTCGCTATCGCTTGCCAGGAAGAAACCGACACCTGAATGGGGATAAATGTCTTAAAACAGTTGGCTGAATTGGGCCGAATGAATACAAGCCAGGGAAAGAGAGAAAAGGAGAGACAGATAAAAAAAAAAGCCGGTGACCCCTCTTAATAAACATGAAAGCTACCTCAATGGTCTGTAAGATGAATCCACTTCGAAAATCATATATGTAATTGGACGGGCGCTACCATCCTGATTGTCTAGACACTTTATATTAAGGGGGCCCACCTCGCTTTATTTCTCTTTCTCTCCCTCTCTTTTTGGCTTGTATCCATTCGGCCCCATGCAGCCTACTGTTTTAAGACGTTTACCCCCATCCAGGTGTCAATATTTTCCTGGCGAGCGGTAGCGAACCAGCATATATATATTTTTGTTTTGACAGCAAGCTAAATTTGTACATTTTTCGATAGAAAAATTTCTCCGGCAAAGCCGGATTTCTCCATACAATGCTGGCTCTCTATCGCTCGCCATTAAGAAATCGACATCTTAAAACGTCTTAAAACAGTTGGCTGAATGGGGCCGAATGGATACAAGCCAGGGAAAGAGAGAAGAGGAGAGAAAGATGAAGAAAAAAAAGCCAGTGACCCCCCTTAAAGCCCATTGGCGCTAAAGTCTAGGTTTTAGTCTGATTGTACTCCCAGAGGTCTGAATCTGAGTAATTGGTCACAGTGGAAGCGTCTAAAGGAGGAGGAAATATGGTGACTCAAATGTAGTTTTTATTAAGATGGTTCACTTTTTGGGCGATTTTTGCATGTATTCATCATTTTTCTAGTTGCCTCCCTAGACCTCCATCAAATTTAAAAAAAAACAAAATAAAATAAAAACATCCATTAGATCCCCTACCTAGATTAATTTGTACATTTTTCGGTAGAAAAATGTCCCGGGCGAAGGCCGGTTCTTCCAATATTACAGGCTCACTATCGTTCGCCAGGGAAAAAATCGACACCTAAATAGCACGAAAGGTCTAAATATTGACTACGAAATGGGGCGAAAGGTGTTAAAATCATCGAAATAATGGGCCAAATGTCTTAAAATCTCAAAACTAATGGGGCTAAACACGAGGGAGAAAGTTGTCCAGAAAACCGGCCCATGTCTCCTTAAAGATGGCAGCACACAATTCCGCTTCCATCGTTTGGATTTTAATATAAGAAATTGGGTACAGTGGGGGCGTTTTTATCTTCTACTTCACTTCTCATTTATTTCTCATTTATTTCTCACTTCTCAACTTATTCTTCCTCTATCCAATGATTCTACTCTCCTACTTTACTCCAGCCACCACCATCATCATCATCATCATCAATCATCAATATGATACATTGATCACGATTCACAAGTCGGTTTTATAGAATTGGATTTGAGTTACAAGTTAAGGGAGCCCACCTCGCTTTTTTTTTCTCCCTTTCTCTCCCTCTCTGTTTGGCTTGTATCCATTCGGCCCCATTCAGCCTACTGTTTTAAGACGTTTACCCCCATCCAGGTGTCAATATTTTCCTGGCGAGCGGTAGCGAGCCAGCATATATATATTTTTGTTTTGACAGCAAGCTAAATTTGTACATTTTTCGATAGAAAATGGTTCCGGCGAAGCCAGATTTTTCCATACAATACTGGCTTGCTATGGCTCGCCAGGAAAAAATCGACACCTGGATGGGGATAACGTCTTAAAACAGTTGGCTGAATGGGGCCGAATGGATACAAGACAGGGAAAGAGAGAACAGGAGAGGGAAGATAATAAAAAAAAGCCGGTAGGATGGGGTGTATTGCTATTAGTGAAGTAACAGAATATGCCTCGTTTTCTGCGGCTCAGGCGGAACATCTAGACTTACCAATTACCTTTACAATTTACTTTCCATTTATCTAGAGTTAAGCCGGTATCACACGAGCGCTTTTTCACTCAACATCTATCCTCAACACTGATCTGGCAGCTTATGAGGTCAAGATTTATAATATTTCGGTCACCTAAATGCATCTAGCAACAGTCTAAGTTTCCGATACCAGTGCAAAATATTCCAAAAATGTTGCCAGAGAAATGTTGATCATCGAATGTTGACCATAAATGCTTGAAACATTTCTTACATATGGCAACATCTATATCAGTCAATCTAACTTAGTATAACCGAAGCAACTCTTAAATGATATAATGGATATAAGAAACAACTATATAACTTCAAAAATAGAAACAACTATATAACTTCAAAAATAGAAACAACTATATAACTTCAAAAATAGAAACAACTATATAACTTCAAAAATAGGTTGACATTAAGCCACTCTGTACCGTGACGTCCTTTTCATAATATTCTGGCAACTATTAGATGATTGAAGTCAGTGTTTCGAAGGATCTGTGGTAGCTAAAAGGATTGATTGAGATAGTGTGTATCCCATTCAATTCAATTCAACACTTTTATGGACATGAACATTTTACATAGTTTTAATGGTTAGAGGTCCTTCCTAAACTTAATAAAATCATTTAATAGTTGCCAGAGTTTAATGAAAAGGACGTCACTGGTACATAATGGGTTAAAAGAGCTAGATTATGTTAGGCTACGTTGGCTAATAAAGGAGGTACAGTGTTGGACAGAAATACTTGAACACCACCTAATGATAATAACAAGATGGCGAACATTAAGGGGACTGACCTGATTTTTCTTCATGGGTTTCATCCTTTCGGCTCCATTCAGACTGCTGTTTTAAGACGTTTCTCCCCATTCAGATATCGATTTTTTCCTGGCGAGCGACAGCGAGCCTTCATTGCATGGAGAAATCCGGCTTCGCCGGAGAAATTTTTCTACCGAAAAATGTACAAATTAAGTCAGCTGTCTAAAACATAATCCAAAATATGCTGGCTGACTATCGCTCTCCAGGTGTAAATCGACACCTGGATGAGAATAAACGTCTTAAAACAGTAGGCTGAATGGGGTCGAATGGCTACTATCCAGAAAGAAAGAAAAAACTGGTCGGTCCCCTTAACTAGTGATTCCCAGTAATACGATCTATGTGGTTCAAGCAGGTTATCAAAATAGTTCGGCATTGTACCATAACTTAGCCACTGAGAATTGTTTTGTTATCGATTCCGTGTAGGCTATTTGTTTATGGAAGGAATATTAGTATGACTGAATTAGAAGAATATTTTTATGCAATAGTTAAATAATACGACCAATTAACGGTTTTATAGCAAATTATGGTCGTAAGTCAACCATTCATACATACATACATACATGTCAGTCACCTTAAGTTTCCTTCCTTACCTAACTTCATGGTGTGGATACCAAACAATGTGGCCAACTGTACCATACATACAGAAGTGAGTTGCACCAAATAAACTTGCCTCCTCTCCGGTTTGTGGCATCATTAGAGCCCTACTACCTCCACCACTACTAACCCCCCCACCACCACCACCCCCAACACCACCACCACAATATTCCTCCATGACTTTGTTGCGGCCAGGTAGACAGCGAGAGAGCGAGAGAGAGAGAGAGAGAGAGTAACAGGGCTGACTTGCAGAATTTCCTTGCCAATTATCTGAGAGATGAACTTGAAAACACACACACACACACACACACACACACACAGCCCGTAGCCTAGTAGGTAGAGCTCTCGTCTCACACACGAGGGGTCGGGGGTTCAATCCCCGGCCGGGCGGAGACAAATTGGGCTTGTCTCCTTTCATGTGTTAGCCTCAGTTCACCTAGCTGTAAATAGGTACCTGGAATAAGTGGAAGACGTTGTGACGTCCCATCTGGGGTTGGCAAAAATGGTACAAGGCGAGATGGGTATCATATGGTTCACCTAAGCTGATGGCTACCTAAGCCTTCGGGCGAGACGGTACCGTCTATAGTGAGAATGGTACCATACAGATCCACCCTAAGCCTTCGTTTCCGATGTCGCCAAGTGGCTAAAAATACAGACTACACACACATCCACAGCCATTCCAACGATACATATAACACCTACACATATAGGAGGCGGGAAATAACGAGCATGCTCACTCCCGCAATACAACTAGAGTAAGTACAACTAGAGTAAGTACACACACACACACACACACACACACACACACACACACACACACACACACACACACACACACACACACACACAATGCCTTCGAGAACTTCCTTGGCCATTACCCTGATGAATTCCTTGCTAAATATCTTTGAGATAAACATTTTAATCCATCTTCAAGTGGATTTCATATAAACAAAGTGAAAAGTAGTTATTAAAGGAAGGAAATATAGCTTCCTAAGTATAAGGCCAGTTGAACAATAATAATAATAATAATAATAATAATAATAATAATAATAATAAACAATAAAACACAAGTAACACTAATAATAACAACAATAACAGTAATAACATACATAACACTTAACACTAATAACAACATCCCCCAAGACAAGCATTGCCCCAATCTTCCCCGGGTTCATCTCAGTAAAGGGGTCGTAGCGTCATTAGCGAAGCAACGGAATATTCTTGGCTCCAGCGGGAAAGCTAGTCTTACCAATTATACGTTACAATAATAACAACAATAATAATAAGAACAGCAATAACAATATAAATAAACATAATAATAATAATAATAATAATAATAATAATAATAATAATAATAATAATAATAGGAATAACAACAAAACTATCGCTACAACTACTACTACTACTACTACTACTAATAATAATAATAATAATAACGGATAGTCTTACCAATAAACCTCACAATTTACTTCTCTTTCTGTTAACCCTTTGAGGATTATGCCGCATTTGACAGTTCATGTTGACTATCATTAGACGATGCAATTCAGCTTAGGAAGGATTTTTGTGAATTAAAAGGGTAAAGACTATCTCGATGAAACCTCTGACTTCTGTATACCCTACCTAATCTAAATATAATCGCCTAAATTAGGCAGGAAACAAACAGAAATGAAAAATAGTATCTCGAAAGAGTTAAGTTTTTCTTGAAAATTGTAAATGAATTAGAGAATACCTTTGAAACTTATGTGATTATTCTTGCAATTACAGATAAACCAAAACCCACCTTTTCATCATCTATGGGCAGTATAAAACTTTGTTATATAGGCCTAACAATAATCTTAATATTTGTCACACCTGGACACAGATATACAAAAAATATACAAAATATATACAAAACAAATTTGTCGATTGGCAATATATAATTTATTTCGTATAATATTCAGTTTTTCATTTTGTAAGGAAAATGTTCTTTTGTATAGAGTTTTCCCTATATTTTAAGCGACATGCTAAATTGGTTAATCTAAACTATTGATAGAGAGAAGCAATATGCGTTATTTATGCTTAATGCCGATCTGATATTAGTCCAATCGTCAATCTCGCACTCCCCAGGAACCGAAATCAAGTTGGAGTTGCAATAAGCCGTGCATAAATCAGGCAGGAAAATCAACACATTTAGGAGTCGTGGGGGCAGAGTCAACAAGGTGAGAGTGGCTGTGGGAAGAGGTGTGGGGAAGGGGGAGAGGATGGAGGGGTGGAGAGAAGAGGTGGGGGTAGGGGTGGAGGGAGGGTTGGAGGAGGGAGAGAGGGTTGGAGAAGGAGAGGGGGTTGGAGATGTAGAGTGGATGGAGGGTTGGAGGAGGGAGAGAAGATGGAGGCTTGAAGGAGGGAGAGAAGATGGAGGGTTGGAGGAGGGAGAGAGGATGGAGGGTTGGAGGAGGGAGATAAGATGGAAGGTTGGAAGAGGGAGAGAGGATGGAGGGTTGGAGGAGGGAGAGAAGATGGAGGGTTAGAAGAGGGAGAGAGGATGGAGGGTTGGAAGAGGGAGAGAGGATGGAGAGTTGGAGAGGGAAAGAGGATAGAGGGTTTGGAGAGAGGAAGTGGGGAAGGAATATGTCGAGAAGGAGGTGAAGAGGGAGGGAAGGGGGTATAAAGGACCGAGGGAGGGGGTGGGGGGGATGGTGGAACTGAGGTCGAAGGAGGAGGGATGGAAGGAGGAGAGATGGTGGAGGGAAGGAGGGAAAGAGAAAGGGATAGAATGGAAGAATGATGAGGGGGGGGGGGGGGGGGTTTAAGGAGAGAGTGGAGGAATGGTGGAAGTGAAAGAGGGAGAAGGAGGGATGGAAGAAGAGATGGTGGAGGGAATGAGGGAGGGATGGTGGAGGTGAAAAGGGGGGAGGGGGGAGAGAGAGAGAGAGTCAGATAAACATTTAGAAGGGAGGAAGGGCAGGAGTGATAGTGGAAGGGTAAACAAATGTGAGGGAGAGAGGGAGGATAGTTCAAGAGGGGTTTTCTTTCTGAACCCTCTGCTCCCTCGTGATTAGCCACATTGGTGTTGATATATTAAGACTTTCGCCTCATTAGCTTGGCAATCTGAAGACCTTTAGCCCCATTTCTTTGTCAATTATATAACCATTCGTGTCATTTAGGTGTCGATTTTTGTCCTGACCATTCATTTATTCATCAACTTGCCAAACCATATCGAGAAAAATAAAATCGTCAGTTTCCCTCAGAAGCGTCTATTTACCCCAACTCTCTCCACACCCTCCAAAGTCCTAGCTCACGTAAGTTAAGGTAAATAAGGAGGTAGCTCTAGCTGTTGACTCAAAGATGTAAGGCAAGTGCTGCGGGTTATATTTTATTTTAAATATTATAATTATAATTATTATTATTAGTAGTAGTAGTAGTCGTAGCAGCAGTCGTAGTAGTAGTCGTATCAGCAGTCGTAGTAGTAGTAGTAGTAGTAGTAGTAGTAGTAGTAGTAGTAGTAGTAGTAGTAGTAGTAGTAGTAGTAGTAGTAGCATAAGTAGTAGTATGAGTAGGAGTAGGAGTAGCAGTAGTATTAGTATTAGTATTAGTAGTAGTACCGTAGTAGTAGTAGTAGTAGTAGTAGTAGTAGTAGTAGTAGTAGCAGAAGTAGTAGTATGAGTAGGAGTAGCAGTAGTATTAGTAGTAGTATCAGTAGTAGTAGTAGTAGTAGTAGTAGTAGTAGTAGTAGTAGTAGTAGTAGTAGTAGTAGTATTTCAGTCATGTGTTCATCAACTTGCCTATATCCACAACGAGAAATAAAACGTAAATTTTCCTCAGCTCTACTCTATCCATACTCTCCCAAATCGTATGTTAAAGCAAATAAGGAGGTAGTTTTAGCTGTTGACTCCATGATTTAAGGCATGTGCTGCAGGTTTTAATTAATTGCTAAACCGGCCCGTTCCTGTGTACCCAATAAATTAAACTGGAAGCAGAGGTTGTAAGAATTTTTCGCACGGATTTTTAGTTCATCATGCATTTTTACTTACACCTTTTCACCCTTTCAAGATACGATGAAGCCTTTCCGTTCTGAGTTTTAGGCTATTATTTGACGATTTTATTGGGATTGGGAAAAGCATAATTATGGAAGTCAATTGAGATAGCCTGGTATCCTTTTCATTCCCACGGAGCCTTCCTAAGCTGTAGTTAATCATCTAATAATAGCCAGAAATATTTGTCAAAACACGGCATAATCCGCAAGGGGATACTATGCAGTCGTCGCTTTCAATTTCGGCTAATATCATTCCATTATATACCGCTTAAGGGGAGATTTCCACTTGAGGGTTTTTTTTCTGGATCCCTTTCTCTCTCATGTTTAGCCCCATTGCTTTTTAGATTTTAAGACGCTCGCCCCCTTTAGTTTGGCGATTTTAAGAACTTTCGACCCATTTCTGTCAATTTTAAGAACTTTCGTGCCATTTAGGTGTCGATTTTTTCCTGGCGAGCGATAGCGAGCCTGTAATTTGAGAGGAACCGGCCTTCGGCCGGGACATTCTTCTACCGAAAAATGTACAAATTTATCTTACAAGGGGGTCTAGGGGGTGTAATTTTAAGCTTGATGGAGTTCTAGGGAAGAAACTAAATACCTCCCCTTAACCCTCTGAGGATTGAGGACTCATTTTTGTATATTACTGGCTATTATTAGACGATTTCATTCAGATTAGGAAGGGTATATGGATGTCAGAGGGTAAATTGAGATAGCCTTTATCCTTTATATTCCCACAGACACTTCCTAAGTTGTAAAAATTCGTCTAATGATAGTCAGAATAAACTGTCAAAAAGTGTCATAATCCGCAAGGGGTGAATATGCTGTCATCACTTTCAGCTTACATTTCGGCTGACATTATTCCATTATATACAATTTTAAATTCTAAATTGAGTTAATTGGTCTAATGATAACACTAATTTTAAAGGTGGGGGCGCATGCGTTGAGGTAAACATGGAAAAATAATCACCAACCTGCATATAATTAGCCTGTAAAATGCAATGTCACTGAAATTATTATTAACAATGCTATAAAGGATTTTGCGGATCGTCTATACCGGGCCTGTGACGTCATAGTGACGTCACACCAGTATCCTCATCCTGGACTGGATGGTGGACTTGCACTCTTGTGACGTCACAGGCCCGGTATAGACGATCCACAAAATCCTTTATACCATTGTTAATAATTATTTCAGTGCCATTGCATTTTGCAAGATAATTATGTACAGCTTGGCGATTATCATTCCGTGTTTATCTCAACCCATGCGCCCCCACCTTTAAGACATTTCACCATATTTCTGTATCAATTCTAAGACCATTCGTGCCATTTAAGTGTCGATTGTTTTTCCTTCCGAGCGGCAGCGAGCCTGCAATTTAGGAGCCTCCGAAGTCTACATCCCAATTCCAAATTGTGTTAAATAGTATAATGATAACTCTAATTAAATAAATGAGTGAATAGGTTTCAACTAAAAGAAATCATTAATTGCTAAAACACTCTTTCTCATATACCCAATAAATTACAGAAACTTATGCAAAGGTGTAAGAAATTCCGTCCAGATTTTTTCCCTGCATTTTCACTTACCTTTGGCTAAATCACGAGAGAGGTGCGAGCATAATTAATGTGCGTATTATTTTCGGAGATTTTGTTCAACATTTTCCGTTCGAGAAACAGCGCTGAATTATGACAGGACGCACGGCAGAGCAAGAAATTATCATGTACGTACATTATATACCGGTATATATATATATATTTTATATATATATATATATATATATATATATATATATATATATATATATATATATAATGTATATCTATATTATTATTATTATTATTATTTACTTAGCGCTAGGAAAAGTAAAATTTATGTATATGATACTAGTAACAATAACTCATGAGAGAAATATCAGTGCACATTAAATCACTCTTTTAATTCAATACAAGCACAAATAAATAGCGAAAGGAGGGAACAACCAATGTACATATGGATATTTACTTTCCACCATAACATGCAGTGTACTCGGCAAATTAATCACCAGATGGGTTTTAACACATTGCTTCAACATTTCCGCAAAATTAATACGTACAGAAATCCTATGAGAAAGCAGAATGAAATGTTCCCTTACCCTTTCATTCAGTGTTACGATATTAAGGGGAGGTTTCTATTTTGATCCCTAGACCTCCATCAAGCTTAAAATTACACCCTCTAGACCCTCTTTCAAGCTAAATTTGTAAATTTTTCGGTAGAAAAATTTCCCGGCCGAAGGCCGGTTCCTCTCAAATTACAGGCTCGCTATCGCTCGCCAGGAAAAAATTGACCCTTAATTGACACGAAAGATCTTAAAATTGACAGAAATGGGGCGAAAGTTCCTAAAATCGCCAAACTAATGGGGCGAACGCCTTAAAATCTCAAAAGCAATGGGGCTAAACATGAGGGAGAAAGGGGGTAAAGAAAAAAATCCCTCAAGTGGGAGACGAGTCGCTTTTCTAAACCACCTTCTCCCTCATCTTTAGACCCATTAGTTTGGCGATTTTATGAACTTTCGACCCATTTCTGTCAATTTTAAGACCTTTCCTGTCAATTAGGTCTCGATTTTTCCTGGCGAGCGATAGCGAGCCTGTAATTTAAGAGGAATCGGCCTTCGGCCAGGAAATTGCCGAAAAATTTACAAATTTATCCTGAAAGGGGGTCTAGGGGGCTTCATTTTAAGCTTGATGGAGGTCTAGCGAGGAAACTAGAAAAATAATAAATAAATACAAAAATTGACAAAAAGTGAAGGATCTCCCCTTAACATTGTAAAAGCTTTCCCTACGACCTTTCCCGACCCAGATTGACCATTATCGTTTATCTGTATAAGGGTCAATCTGGGTCGGGAAAAGTCGTAGGGAAAACTTTTATGATGTTTAAAACAACAACCCTATGCGTTAGTGAAAATGTATTTGAGTTACCATAGACTTTATCCGCAATATTGACGATAATAAGACGTGTTAGTGAAGATGTATTTGAGTTACCATAAATTTTATCAGCCGAATTAATGGTATATTCCTTGATGAATCCGACCCCTGGCTGACTAATGCCTGCCGGCGTTCTCTCAATTGAAAGTGAATACCTTCCCTCACGCTAAGATTACTCCATTGGCAAGACCAATGGAGACAATTTACCCAAAGTTGACTATGGTAGATTATTCGTATTCTTACTAAAACCATCTTGTGTTATCCAGAATTAAAAGACAGAATCGTATTGAAAAGGTTATCTATGCTTTAATGTTCATATATTTTCATTAATTTCACTCCAACACCAAACACCTCTCGATGATATTAAGGGGAGGTATTTACTTTGTTCCCTCGACCTCCATCAAGCTAAAAATAATACCCCCTAGAGTCCCTTTCAAGATAAATTTGTACATTTTTCGGTAAAAAAATGTCCCGGCCTGGTTCCTCTTAAATTACAGGCTCGCTATCGCTCGCCAGGATAAAATCGACACCTGAATGGCACGAAAGGTCTTATTATGGGGTGAAAGTTCTTAAAATCGCTAAACTAATGGGGCGAACGTTTTATAATATCAAAAGCAAAAGCATGAGGGAGAAAGGGGTCAAGAAAAACATCCCTCAAGTGGAGATCTCCCCTTAATGAAAACAAACATGTGGTCCACCGGGATTCGAACCCGAGTTAGCACATATAGATATTAAACACTCTAACCATTACACCGGGATATTCACAATGTACACTCGGATGCTCTGGCCTACTCAAACACATTCGTGGACTTCACTTATTTGTTGTCTATGTGTATGAAGGAGACAAAAGGCTGGCTGCCTGTAACGAGTATCTTCCCCAGAGCCAAAAGAGTGACAGAGAGCCAAATTCAAGGGACGTTGGGGTTAAAACGCCAGGACACATGAAGTGTAAATCAATCTAAAGCATAGGATGAAGGCAAGATTGATTAAGGGAGAGAGTTCCAGAGTTCACATGTTGAGTAGAAGAAAGACTGAGAAAATATTCCAATTCTTGAGTTGTGGAGGTGGACTGAACAGGAGTGGGACTGGGTAGAAATGGAGCACCACCACCCTACAGATGCATCAAAAACGACCCCTGCATTATCTGACTATACTGACGCTACCAGAGATTTTTCCTTTACTATCCGGCTATATTTAAGCAATGAACACCATATATTGAAAGCATTCAGGACAAGCCGATCCTCTGCAAAGATAGTAAATCATCCCCTATACAATCCGATTATATTGAAGCTAGTAAAACACCATCTACCGGCAGCGCTCATAACTAAACCATTTCCAGGCATTACCCGATTTATGCTGATGTCTCTCCTCCTTTCATTACCTTCTGGACCAACACCACCTACCGGCCTCGCGCATAACTAAACCACTCCCATTACCCGATTTATGCTGATGTCTCTCCTCCTTTCATTACCTTCTGGACCAACACCACCTACCGGCCGCGCGCATAACTAAACCACTCCAATTACCCGATTTATGCTGATGTCTCTCCTCCTTTCATTACCTTCTGGACCAACACCACCTACCGGCCGTGAGCATAACTAAACCACTCCCATTACCCGATTTATGCTGATGTCTCTCCTCCTTTCATTACCTTCTGGACCAACACCACCTACAGGCCGCGCGCATAACTAAACCACTCCCATTACCCGATTTATGCTGATGTCTCTCCTCCTTTCATTACCTTCTGGACCAACACCACCTACCGGCCGCGCGCATAACTAAACCACTCCAATTACCCGATTTATGCTGATGTCTCTCCTCCTTTCATTACCTTCTGGACCAACACCACCTACCGGCCGCGCGCATAACTAAACCACTCCCATTACCCGATTTATGCTGATGTCTCTCCTCCTTTCATTACCTTCTGGACCAACACCATCTACCGGCCGTGAGCATAACTAAACCACTCCCATTACCCGATTTATGCTGCTGTCTCCCCTCCTTTCACTATCTTCCAGGACCATATTCATCTTGGCTTCCCTTCTACTGAGACAGCCCTTGTAATTGTTAGCCACCCATCAAGAGGTACTACTTTGTGCAACCCAGAATCAATACCACTCAGATGAGATACTGTGTGTGCTGTGATTGCCTGCGTGGAAGATGAAAACCTAGGAATGGTAGACTTAATTTGTATTTATGAGTTCCTGTTAAACAACTTTGATATTTTGCTTTCTATGACACATATAATTTTATAGTCAATAAGTATATCTACTAATCGATCACTTTATCTGGCTATTTTTAATCATTTATTTAATCCCCTTACTTATTATCTATCTAGGAATAGTCAGAAGTCGGTTGCATGAAAAACAGTACCGTATATTATATATATATTCTTTTTTTACCTATCCATCTATCTATCAAGGAATGGTCAGAAGTGGGATATAATAAAGACAGTATACCGGTACTGTATATCTTCCAATCAATATTTTTTGTACCTATCTATCAATTTATCTATTTATCTATCTATCTATCCAACTATCTATCTATCCAGGACTGGACAGAAGTGGGTTACAATAAAGACTAGCCATGGTTCCTTCAGCCAGCCTTCCGTCCAGTCAATTAGCCCCTTCATCAACCATCCAACCCTCCCTTCCTTCAATATCCCTCCACTATTGCCTGTCCAGGGTACAGGCGGGCTCAGAAGGCGTGTGTACTACCTCCTACTACCAATTTAAGTCTATCAATCCAAGTCTTTCAATTTAAGTAATTCAATTCAAATCTTTCAATTTTACTCTTTCAATTTTACTCTTTCAGTTAAACTCCTTCAGTTCAACTTTTCTTTTATTTAACTTTTAATAAAACTATTAGGATTTAACCCTTTCAATTAGCCATTACATGTTAAATCTGTCAGTATCTTGGGATGTCTGAAAAGGTTGTGTCCTATTTTAACTTTTGCGTTCTATGTGTAAGCAGAAGACAACAGTCAGGTTGTTTGTAATGAGTGTCTCCCCCAGAGATAGAAGAGTGACAGAGAGCCAAGCAACAGACAATATTATACAGCCAAGGAAGAAACTCAAACAATGAAAAGGGTCAAATCTATCCCAATTGTCTCTTTCGCTTCAATAGATGCTCGCTTAATATTAACCCCTTCTGTACCGGTGATGTACTTTTAATTATATTCGGGCAACTTTTAGACGATTTTGTTCAGCTTAGGAAGGACGCCTACCAATTAAGAGGCTGCAGACTATCTCAATTAATCCTTTTAGCTACCATATATCCTTCCTAAGTTTCATAAAATCGTCTAAATGTAGCTGAAATAAAATAAAAAGGGACGTCGCCGGTACAGAAGGGGTTAACAAAACAATCTAATTATAATCTAGAAAAATATGCAAGGATGAGTCATGGCTTATAGGAAAAAAGGGTTAACTCAATTTGTGTCATCCTCCTCTACATTTCTCATCATTGGACCCACATAGTCCTGTTCTCAGACAGCATGGTGTGAGGGCTTGGAGTGAAAGGACTAGGAAATACAAGGCTTGGGGTGAAAGGACTAGGAAATACAAAGGAATATGAACAGGAACAGAAAAATGTGTCCTAATGAGACAGTTTCGTTTTCCATTTTATTTATATTCATATATTTATTTATATATTTATTATAATTATGGCCGAGAATGTCATAATGCTTCGGTCGCCCTGCATCGTCTTAATGTCTCTCGGTTATTGAATTCAGTGTGTAATTATAGACGCATATTTGAAAGACTCCCTTGTAATAACAGAACCGTACTGATGAAGTGTCCGACGCAATATTCGTATTATGAGGTAAAGCTAATTTATGACAACGCTTAATATTACTTACCACTCGATTCGTGTTGAGAAGAACGTTTTCAGATATCATTCTACATAATTATGTAGGTAAAAGCACTTATTTTATGAAAACCTTTAGCATTCACTTGAAACCTATAAAGCTGTTCACCTATGTTCACCTATGTGGAGTTCGCCACTCTTGCTAGTGGCACCGAAGAGCGCACCGCCCTTCGTTGTTGTTTGAGAATTGGTGCAACAGACTATTCGAAGAGGTGGAGCGCACCCTTGTGAAGATGGGCTCGTCTGGCACTTTTTGTAGTTCGACATCGAGAGCTCTCTTGAAGCTGTCTAACGAGACACCTCTCATGTCTCTCACTCGCCGCGGGATTTTTTGAAGAGACGTGCTCCTCTATGTGATAACCAGCCCTCTCGCAGAGCCCATAGCCCCCCGATTTATCATCTTGGGGATCTCGCATTCCCAGCCTCTCCTATCATTGAATTTCATTGCTATTGGTGTATGTAGATTTGGTACAAAACCCTCTGCGATTTTCCACGTATATATTATTAAGTATCGTTCCCTTCTACGTTCCAACGAATATAGTTTGAGTGATCCCAATAGTGTAACTGCTTTACGGAGTTTATATGTGAGGTGAAGTTCCTTTGTACACTTTCTAAGTCATTAATTTCACTTAATTTGTATGGGGATGTTAATACGTTACAGTATTCTAGCCGCGGTAGCACCAGAGATTTGAAGAGTGTTATCAAAGGCAATACACCGCGAGTTCTAAATGTTCGTAGAATCCAACCTGTTAGCCGTTTCGCAGCTGCAACTTTGACCTGGTTATGTTCTTTGAATCCCATATTTTCAGACATTATCACCCCAAGGTCTTTCACATTGTCTTTACGTTCTATTATGCGATTGGATTCTGTTATGTAACTTGTGCTCTCTTTAAGAAATCCTTATCTCCGTATCGTATTAATTGAAATTTGTCTTCATTAAATTGCATGTTATTTTCCCTGGTCCACTGGAACACCTTATTTATGTCCTCTTGCAGCCGGCCCGTGTCGTCCTGTGTCTTTACTATCATACTCAGTTTCGTGTCATCCGCAAAGGAGGATACTGTACTGTGTCTTGTGTTGGCATCTATGTCACTTATTAGAATGAGGAAAAGAAGGGGCGCTAGTACTGTTCCTTGGGGAACTGAGCTTTTGACGTCTGAAGGCTCAGATGTTACTTGGCTTACTGCTACTGATTGTTTTCGGTTCACGAGGAAGTTGTATATCCACCTTCCGATTTTACCTGTTATCCCTTTTGCTTTAAGTTTGTGTGCAATAATACCGTGATCACATTTATCAAATGCCTTAGCAAAATCGGTGTAGATGACGTCCACGTTTTTCTTTTCTTCTAGGGATTTAAGAATTCTGTCGTAGTGTTCCAATAGTTGCGAGCGACATGATCTTCCTGCTCTGAACCCATGTTGACCAGTGTTGTGTAGTTCATATGTTTCCATATATGTTGAGATTTTGCCTCGCAGGACTCGCTCGAAAATTTTAATAATGTGGGAAGTCAGAGCTACTGGGCGATAGTTTTTTGGTAGTGCTTTACTCCCTCCTTTATGCAAAGGGGCTATTATTGCGTTTTTCAAACTATCCGGTATTTCTCCAGTGTCTAGACTCCTTCTCCACATTATAGCCAGGGGTTTTGAAAGGTTTTCCTTACATTTCTTATTAGGATTGAACTCCACGAGTCCGGGCCTGGTGCCGAGTGGGATGGCATGTTGGCGATGTCTTCTGCTATATCTTTTGGTCCGAAATTAATGTCCAGAATCTGGGGGGTTTCCGTGGGGGGATTATTCATGAAAAATTCATTTTGGTCTCTGATTGCTTTTGTTTCGTCAGGCTTACTGAAGGCTTTTTCATACTGTAGACGTAATAGTTCACTCATTTCCTTTTTGTCCCCTGTGAATGAATGACCCATCATCTTTACTTAGTGGGCCGATGTTTGATGTGGGTTTAGTTTTATATTTAGCGTATGAAAAGAAGTACTTGGAGTTTTCCTTTATGCTGTATTATGAATAGTTTATAAAATAATTTGAGTTAAGCTAACATTTCTAGGCAAACGTACCCTGGCCACGTGTACGAAGAAGCGAACAAACTCAAGTAGAAGACATTATCGTTACTATAAAGAAGAGGAAATGATCCTGGGCAGGTCATATATTTCGAAGTGATAATGGACTACTAGTGATAAAGTGGAATCCTAGAGAAGAAGTTACAAGGAGGGGTAGCTACAAAAATAAAATAAAAACAGATGGAAGGATGAGAACTAACATGTTGCTAGAGTGGGATGGAACAGCGTAACATCTGACCGGTCAAAATGGAAATGTTTGGGCGAGGCTTTTGTTTTACAGTGAACCAACTCAGGTCTTAGATGATGATGATGATGATGATGAT
>CM064551.1:28183878-28197581 GCA_032716605.1 Paralithodes platypus
AAGGGTCTCTGGGGGGTGGTGGGGGGACTTCTAAATAACCTGGAGGAGGGGGAGAAAAATAGGGGAAGCTCTAAATAACCCGAAGAGAACTAATCGGCGCCATCTAGTGGGAGAAAAACGTCGATAGTATGTGTACAGTCCTCGCCATCTTCCATTCCCTGTGAAAAACGTCGTTATTTTTGTTTTACAGTATTCGCCATCTTGCATTCCCTGTGAAAAACGCCGTTATTATATTGTTTACAGTACTCGCCATCTTGCATTCCCTGTGCCCCAAACAATTATATACAGTATCCCTCACATTCCACTGTGACATGCCTACTTTTAGTTAAGCCATTTTTAACTTAACTGAATATAGATCAGTGTCAGAATTGTGCACAGCAATTCATAATTATGTAAAATCTTGGGTCACAACTCTACATCCAATATTGAGGTATGGACACATTTAGTCAGGCACCCAATAACACTACTATTCAATTTGCATGACAATCCACATATTCTCTTTCGATATATTCGCAAACACAGAGAGAGAGAGAGAGAGAGAGAGAGAGAGAGAGAGAGAGAGAGAGAGAGAGAGAGAGAGAGAGAGAGAGAGAGAGAGAGAGAGAGAGAGACCTTCTCTCTCTCTAAGTGTTTTCTTTCTTTTTGTTTAGCTTGATAGAGGTTTAGGTAACAAACTACCCCCCCCCCCCACTTAATCCAAAACCTTATCCATCATAAGTCAGAAATATTGTAGAATTCCAGGCCTCTTACCTCACCCAAGAACCCTAGCTATCACGGGTGAGATTTACGTTACTTGGTCTTGCACATAACCCCGAATCCTAGTTATCATAAATCAGAGTTCTTTTACATTTTCCAGTCTATTGCCAACCCTGAGCCCCAACTATTGCGAATCAGATATTATTATTACCGGTATACAAGACCAGGCTTAAGGGGGCCCAACTCCTATTTATTTTTCTCTCTCCCTCCCTCTCTCTCTGGGTTCTATCCATCCGGTCCCATTCAGCCAACTGTTTTAAGACGTTTATCCCCATCCAGGTGTCGATATTTTCCTGGCGAGCGGTAGCGAGTCAGCATATGTTTTACAATGTTTATGACAACAGGCTAAATTTGTAAATTTTTCAACAGAAAAATGTTTCCGGCAAAGCCGGATTTCTCCATACAATGCTGGCTCGCTATCGCTTGCCAGGAAGAAATCGACACCTGGATGGGGATACACCTCTTAAAACGGTAGACTGAATGGGGCCGAATGGATACAAGCCAGAGAAAGAGAGAAAAGGAGAGAGAAAAAAGCAGGTCACCCCCCTTACTTAATATCCCGTAACCTTACTTATCATAAATCAGAGGTAAAAGTGAACTCAGAACCCTCCCTATTACGAGACATAAATTAATAGTATATTTGTTCGTCTTAAAGCTTACCCAGAACCCCACCTATCACAATTCAGGGCTATTTACACTTCCTTGTGCTCTTGCTAACTGAGAACCCTGCTCATCTGTTGTCAGAGCTTTGAAGCAATTTAAGTCATAGGATGAGGGAAAGACTGATACGTACTCTGAGTTCTCATAGGCAACCCAGTCAGAGAGCTATTATACAAAACCTCGTCAGAGAGTTACTGTATAATAAGTCGTCTGATAGCTAATGATGAACCCGATCTATCACAAGCTAATGATGAACCCGATCTATCACAAGCTAATGATGAACCCGATCTATCACAAGCTAATGATGAACCCGATCTATCACAAGCTAATGATGAACCCGATCTATCACAAGCTAATGATGAACCCGATCTATCACAAGCTAATAATGAACCCGATCTATCACAAGTCAGAGGAGTAATAATACCTGTTTGCAAAGCGCTATCAGGAGTGCTTATTATATTTTATTTGTATCTTGTATATATATATATATATATATATATATATATATATATATATATATATATATACAGTATATATTATATTTATTTATTTATTATTATTTTTTATTTTAAGGGAGGGGGAGGGGCAATAAGTATGCTCATGTTTAATCCCAAAATATCAAGGTATTCAACATGGAGACAAATGAAAAAGAGCAATTGGTGGCGGAACTGAGGACCTATAGATTCCCGTGAAAAGAATGGTTCCCGGAGCTGTCAGGAACGGAAGGGAGGAGAGCCATTAAGGAGAGGCCAGCTGAGTGTGGACAAATGAACACCCGTGCATCAGACCATTAGAAGGCTGGATGGATAAGGGCACATTTTCACCATGTGTGTTTTTTTTGTTTTTTTTTTTTTCCTCATGATTAGTTGGCCCCATCAGTTTTGAGATTTTAAGACGTTCGCCCCATTAGTTTGGCTATTTTAAAACCTTTCGTCCTATTTCTGCGTCAATTAAAAAAAAAATCGTGCCGTTTAGGTGTTGATTTTTTCCTGGCGAGCGATAGCGAGCCTGCAATGTAGGAGGATCCGGCTTTCGGCTGGGACATTTGTCTACCGAAAAATTTACATATTCATCTCAATGGTGGGTCTTGGGGGAGGGAGGAGGGGGGTTCTTTTAAGCTTGATGGAGGTCTAGGAAGGAAATTACAAACCTCTCCTTAACGAGAGGGCATCTGAGTGTGGACATATGAACTCCCACGTATCAGACCATTAGAAGGCTGAATGATTGATGACACAAGGCGGGGCACCAAGAGAGATGAGGGAACCAAGGTATGCATTACTCACTCACGTTAATAGTATTTTTGAGTACAATCGCGCTAATAAGTCATGTCTCGGCACCAAGTATGTTTTGATCATTAATTGGTATCAGCAATATCTAAGCTTCATTTCGTCATATGGAGTGAAATATACAAACATGTTCCTACACTTACCCACCCATTTCAACATCTGACACACATTAATACAGCACAGATTGAGTCAAACGTAATGACAGCTGAGATGACTGATTAGCGCGACCGTACATCAAAGTTAACTTGTGACCTCGGCAAAATTACACGTACTCCGCTGCAATCATGTCAGTGTTAATATAATCATTACTGAGAACTAGAATAAAAAAGAAAGATATCAATTGTATGGTGACAGGTCAGTTGAACCAGTGCCACTTCAACCAGTGCCATTTTAACCAGTGCTAAGTCAACCAGTGGCCACTTCAACCAGTGACCATTTCAACCAGTGACAATTTTAACCAGTAGGTTAGGTTAGGTAAGGTTAGGTTAGCTTAGCTTAGCTTAAGTTAGGTTAGGTTACTGGTTAAAATGGTCACTGGTTGAAGTGGCCACTGGTTGAGTTAGCACTGGTTAAAGTGGCACTGGTTCAACTGACATGGAACCCAATTGTATACTGAGAGTAAGTGAGTGGAGTTTATCGAGATCAAAGTTAAAACTAATGGGATATGGTGAAGTGATAAAATAGCGAAAAAAAAAAAAAAATCTAAATAAAACCAAATTACCCCTACTTTTAACTATGAATTCCCAGACAATAAAAATCACCCAGATCCCCATTTCTAACTGCAAATTCACCTACAAATATAGAAGGGAAAAATATAGAGAATTCATAGACACAAATATTGAAAACAAAACAAAGCTGATCCCTACCTTTAACTATGACCTCCAAGACAATGAAAAAAACTACCCAGATTCCCATTTCTAACTGCAAATTCACCACAACAAAGAAAATGAGAAAAACCCAAGAATTTACACAGGGAAAAAATGGCGAAAATAACCTATCCTTTCCTCTAACATTTATACTGGGGAAAAAATCCTTACCTCAAACTAGGAACTCCAAGACAATAAAACCCAACCAGATCACCATTTCAAACAGTAAATTCACCTGGAAACCAAAATGAGAATGTCGGGTGATGTATGGAGGCTTCACAAGAATGTCTATTACTTGTGGGGTGACCGGCATCTCTTTGAAGATGGTGGGGGAGGCTTCAAAGTTTCGTCAAATTCCTGGGCTTGAACCGATAAGACGAGGAGGAGGTGGAGGAGGTGGAGGTGGAAGAGGAGGAGTAGGAGGAGGAGGTGGAGTAGGAGGTGGTGGTGGAGGAGTAAGAGGTGGAGGAGCGGGAGGAGGTGGAGCTGGAGGGGCCGGCATACCAAGGGTGGAACCATAGAAGGAGGCAGGGGAAAAGTTAGGTGCTCTAGATCTCATTTTTACCCTCTTTCTTCCTTGCTCTCTCTCTCTCACTCTCTCTCACTCACACTCACACACACACACACACTCTCTCTCACACACATATACACACTCACACACACTCTCTCTCTCTCTCTAACAAAACACCTGACTAAACTCTAGGTATAGACTCCTTATACCGTCTCTCAAAAGCCTCTCACCTCCCACCCTCTCTCTCTCTCTCTCTCTCTCTCTCTCTCTCTCTCTCTCTTTATATATATATATATATATATATATATATAAAAAAAACACACACACACACACATAAAACACCCGACTAAACTCTCGGTATGGATTCCTTTTCCTGTCTCTCAAAGGATTCTCCTTCTCTCCGAATGCCGGTGTGGTCAAAAGCCAATTTGTTTTTAGAATGCCTTTATGTACCGGCTTAATGGACAAAAATGGAGAATACAAAGAAGGGTGGGGGGGAGGAAGGGGATGGGGGATTACGAGAAAGAGAAGGAGAAATAGGAGGGGAGGACGAGGAGGAATATAGGAGATAGGGGAAAAGGCGAAATAGAAAAGAAGGGGAAACTGAAGAGAGAAGAGTGGAGAAGAAGAGAGAGAGAAAGGGAAATAGGAGAAGGAAGGGGAAAGAGGAGAGGGGAGAATGAAGAGAGAAACGCTGAAGAAAGGACAGAAGAGGAAGAGCAAAAGGAAAGTTAGGAAGAAGGTGGAGGAAAAATATAGGAAAACAAAGAGAGGGAGAAAGATGAGGAGGAAGAAGAAGAAAAACAAAATAAAAACAAAGGAGGCGGAGGAGGAGAACAAGAAGAATATATATAAGACGAAGAAAGAGAGTAAAAGGAAGACAAAGAGGAAGACAAAGAGAAGATTGATGACACGGAACAGCGCAAGAAGAACACAGTAAGAATAAGAAGACAAATGAACAGAAATACAAGAACAGGTAGAAGACGAGTAAGAATATATTACATAACGTTAAGGGGAGATTTCCACTTGAGGGATTTTTTTTTCTGGATCCCTTTCTCTCATGTTTAGCCCTATTGATTTTGAGATTTTAAGACGTTCGCCCCATTAGTTTGACGATTTTAAGAACTTTCGCCCTATTTATGTCACTTTTAAGATCTTTCGTGCCATTTAGGTGTCGATTTTTTCCTGGCGAGCGATAGCGAGCCTGTAATTTAAGAGGAATTAAGGGGAAATTTTTCTACCGAAAAATGTACAAATTTATCTTGAAAGGGGGTCAACGGGGTATAAATTCAAGCTTGATGAAAGTCTAGGAAACACACTAAAAACCTCCCCTTAACAATACACCTAAAGGGAGGGGCATTAACGGGACATACTGTATATATTTATTTATATATGTATTATATTAACTTTTTAAATTCCTACTAGACCTCCATTAAGTGTAAAAAAAATATATATATATATATAAACACACACACACACACACATAGATTTGTAAATGGAAAAATAAAAACAAAAGAAGGTATTGTCAGACTAAGAGTTGGAACAAACAGCTATGAGAAAGATAAAGAATTGTGTGAAGTTATGAATGAAAAGCTTCAGTCAGTGTTTGTAAAAGAGGAGGAGTTTATAGAACCTAATAGAGAAATGAGAACACCACAGATGCCTGAAATGAAAGTGACAAAAAGTGAAGTGCTGAAATTGATGCAGGATTTGGACGTGAGGAAATCAATGGGACCAGATGGAGTGGCTGGATGGATCCTCAAAGAATGTGCGGAAGAGTTAGTGGAACCAATCTATGAAATCATCAAATCTTCACTGAATGAGGGAGACCTGCCAGTGGAATGGAAGAGAGCTAACATAGTACCAATTTACAAAGGAGGAGACAGAGAAAATCCGCTTAACTACAGACCGGTGTCCCTCACCAGCATTGTTTGTAAAATTTGTGAGAAAATTATAAGGAAAAAGTGGACACACTTCATTGAGGGACAGGGGGTGCTTAGCGAGAAACAGTTGGATTCAGGGAAGGGAGATCTTGTGTATCTAATTTATTAAGCTTTTATAGCAGAGTTGTAGATGTTACACAGGAGAGAGAGGGATGGGTTGACTGTGTTTACCTGGACCTGAAAAAGGCCTTTGACAGGGTGCCTCACAAAAGGTTATTGTGGAAATTGCAGGTTGTTGGAGGTGTACATGGTAGGATGTTAAAATGGATGGAAAACTTTTTAATAGGAAGAGAAATGAGGACCACGATACGAGACGAATATTCACAGTGGAGGAGTGTGACGAGCGGAGTACCACAGGGATCAGTGTTGGGTCCGATAATGTTCCTACTTTATGTAAACGACATGCCAGAAAACTTGAATAGTCATATGAATATGTTTGCGGATGACGCTAAGATCATGAAGAATGTCACCTGTATAGAAAGTTGTCAGGATCTTCAAAAGGACCTAGATGAGTTGCACAGATGGAGCCAAACCTGGAAAATGAGTTTCAATGCAGAAAAGTGTCATGTTTTGGAAGTGGGAACAAGTGAGATAAGGCCAAGCTGGGAGTACAAATTAGGAATTGAAATAATCGGCAAAACGCGGCATGAGAAGGACCTTGGAGTGATAATACAAGATGATCTATCCCCGGAGAAGCATATTAACATGATCATTGGAAGAGCATATGGAATAATAACCAATATGAGAGTGGCATTTAACTATTTGGATGAAGAAATGTTAAGAAAATTGATAATGACTATGATAAGACCAAGATTAGAATATGCAGCAGTGATATGGTCACCACATTTGAAAAAACATATAAACAAATTAGAGAAAGTCCAAAGGATAGCAACGAAGATGATCCCAAGAATGAAGGAGTTGACATATGAGGAAAGACTTAAGACACTACAACTGCCTACCTTGAAAGAGAGAAGGGAACGAGGCGACTTAATAACGATGTTCAAGGGAGTAAAAAGTTTGGAACGAGTAGATAGGGAAGATCTATTCGTGAGGGATAATGGAAGGACAAGAGGGCACGAGTTTAAGCTGAGGAAGGGCAGATGTCGTAAGGACACAAAGAAATTCAGCTTCCCATATAGGAGTATAGAGACTTGGAACAACTTGGAGGAGGAGGTGGTGAGAGCGAGGAACATTAACATGTTCAAATCTAGGTTGGATAAAAGTAAATATGGAAATAGGGCAACATAAGTTATGATATGTTAGTCCAAAATACTGGGAACTGGGAATATCCATTACGATACTTGTCTAAGTAAAATGGATTGATTATAAAGTAACTAAGACAGGACAACACGAACGCTGCTCAATTCCTGTAAACTACAAATAGGTAAATACAAATAGGTAAACACACACACACACACACACACACACACACACACACACACACACACCCACACCCACACACACAGTCAAGATCCGCCTTCAAGAAATTTGTACTTATTCGGTAAAAACTAAATGTCAAAATATTGGACAAAGCCTACAATACTGTCCATGAGCAGGGGGAAACTACATTGACAAAATATATGGTTAGCAAGAACATATTTAGGATAGAATTACATATACAGAACAATAATCTATTACCAAGAGAAAATACCGATAACATTTAGCTTGAACATTAGCAATAATCGCGTGAAGACATATAATATACACAAAAACGAAGCTCGTCCTGTCAAAAACGAAACGTCGACATAACCGCACTGAACCAACGACCATGTTTAAACCCAATAAAAACCATGAAAAATACAGTCCTCTGGCTGAAAATAACCCCAACCGCCTGAATTGTTAGTGTGAACTTTGACGGGGTCGCAGTTCTGTTTTGATGACAACAATTCTGCCCTGTTAAAAATATATGTGCAATATACAGCACATATTATAGACTATACCAAAATATATGTGCAATATACAGCACATATTATAGCCTATACCAAAATATATGTGCAATATACAGCACATATTATAGCCTATACCAAAATATATGTGCAATATACAGCACATATTATAGCCTATACCAAAATATATGTGCAATATACAGCACATATTATAGCCTATACCAAAATATATGTGCAATATACAGCACATATTATAGACTATACCAAAATATATGTGCAATATACAGCACATATTATAGCCTATACCAAAATATATGTGCAATATACAGCACATATTATAGCCTATACCAAAATATATGTGCAATATACAGCACATATTATAGCCTATACCGAAATATATGTGCAATATACAGCACATATTATAGCCTATACCGAAATTGGTATGCATAATAATTGTGTACAAATATAGTCTCGTCATTATAATTTACCCGAAAATCTTGACCACTAACCTATATAACTCAATAACGACTGGAGTAATACTTCTACCATGTGGGAAGAGTTAGCCAGGGAATGGGGCTGGAAATATACAGCTCATTTGCTCCAGCCCTTTTTGAGATGCAGAGGTTAGGGGTCACGATTTCTGGCCTACTTATAATGGAGAGACTAGTTTTGCGAGACAATAAGAACACATGTTTCATGTCTTTGGAATACATATACGATTTTCTAAATAATGTTTTCTGCAATGAATATCGAATTAGCGAAGCCTTGTAAAAATGCATTCACCTTAGTACTCCTAATATGTGTACTATAATATTTTTACCGCATGTGTGTTCCCGCATCAACACAATGTTACAGTGTAATAGACGGATTGAATTAAGGTACAGGTAAAGTTATAAATCCGTTCATTAGTTTTTTGAGAAAACCTATTAACAAAAATACAAACACACAAGCGGGCAAACTAGTGACACTCTTGTAAAAATCCCCAAAATGTTTAGGGGGAAATTATTTTTTCCTTATAATGCTTAGTTAGTTTATATGAAACTAAAATGACCACCTAAGGGGTGTCTCTCTCTCTCTCTCTCTCTCTCTCTCTCTCTCTCTCTCTGCCTTAATACAGGGGACTGTCCAGGGAATACAGAACGAGACGGCTCCACCTCAAACTTCCGGGTTAAGGGGAGGCAAACCGCTTTTCTGGACCCCCTTCTCCCTAATGTTTAGCCCCACTAGTTTTGATATCATAAGATGTTCGGCGTATTAATTTGGCGATTTTAACGCCGTTCGCCCCATTTCGTTGTCAATTTGAAGACCTTTCGTGCCATTTAGATGTCGATTTTTTCCTGGCGAACGATAGCAAGCCTGCAATTTTAAGAGGAATCGGCCTTCGGCCGGGACATTTTTCTACCGAAAAGTTTACACATTTATCTTGAAGGGGGGTCTAGGGGGTGTTTTTCTAAGCTTGATGGAGGTCTAGGGAGGAAACTAAAAAAATATATGAATAAATGAATGAATAGACCAAACAAACGGCCAGTCTCCCCTTAACTTCTTGTGGCTGTTGTTGTTATTGTTGCCATTGTTATTGTTGCTGTTGTTTTTGTTGTTGGTGATATTGTTGGCAGTGTTGTTATTTCCGCCATGCAATGTTGGCGGAGATTATGTGATCGACTCTGGCTGTCATTCTGTTTGTGAACGAGATTCCTCTGAAACTACTAATAAGACGGATTACTTCGTCAGCATCCGTATTAAGTGCCGGGACAGAAACAATTAACTATTGATGATCATTAATATACCCGCCTCCCGCGAAATGACAATCCCCCCCTACACAAATATATAAAAATAAAAAATAAACATACATAAATAATTAAATAAATAAATAAAGTAATAAATACAAATATATAAATAAAATAAATAAAATAAATAATACATAAAATAAAAATAAAAACCGTGAGCTTTTGGCGATCTTCACAATGCTCGTTGTGATACAGTGCTTGTTACCAAAGGACCTCACTAAAGAGAACTGGTGATGATTGGATGACCCTAACTGCGGGGGGGGGGGGGGGGGGGAGTTTATGGGCCAACACCTAATATATAACACGCCCTTATTTTAAATGCCTAAGACTAAGATGGCCAGATACATAAAATGTCCTATTAAATTTAATCTCTTGGCGTTTCTCCTTCATTCTCTTGGTTCTGTCGAGTCTCTCTCTCTCTCTCTCTCTCTCTCTCTCTCTCTCTCTCTCTCTCTCTCTCTCTCTCTCTCTCTCTCTCTCTCTCTCTCAAGACACGAAGCCTTTTGAGCCATTCCAGTATAACGCCTGCGCTGTGCACAGAGGGATACAGAGAGCTTACGAGAGTACCGGGGACACAACAGAAAGTGGGAGAAGGAAAATGGAAAGACATTGAAAGAGAATTGTTGATAAGTTAAAATAGGAGGGTATATATTGTAGTTATTATTATTATTATTATTATTATTATTATTACTTGTTTTTATTATTATTATCATTTATTATTATTATTATTATTATTATTATTACTTGTTTTTATTATTATTATCATTTATTATTATTATCATTTATTATTATTATTATTATTATTATTATTATTACTTGTTTTTATTATTATTATCATTTATTATTATTATTATTATTATTATTATTATTACTTGTTTTTATTATTATTACTAGTAATATAATTATTATTATTATTATTATTATTATTATTATTACTTGTTTAAATTATTATCATCACTATTTTGAAAGCAGACAAATATATAAGGTCCCACCCTTTTATTATTACTACAGAACCCTGAAGATAGGACCTGTGTAGGACGAAACGTTAAGACACAAAAGCCTGTACCACTATTTTCCTCCCCAGTCACTTTAATCCATTCCCAGAAGTGTCAACAAACTTCCCAAGACTTTCCACCTGTCAATTTCTGCACAGCGCCACCCAGCCCTTTGGGAGTTAAGAGGGGAGTCTTTATTTGCTCATTGTTGTATCTTTTTACTATTGTTTTTATTTTATGTTTTATTTAGTTTTCTTCCTAGACCTAATCAAGCTTATAACAACGTCCGCCCAAGACCCTCCTTCACGATAATGTTGTACATTTTTCGATAGAAAAATATCCCGGCCAAAGGCCGGTTTCCTCTTAAATTACAGGCTCGCTATCGCTCGCCAGAAAATAATCGACACCTAAATGCTACGAAAAGTCTTAATATTGACAAAGAAATGGGACGAAAGTTTTCAAAATCGCAAAACTAATGGGCCGAACGTCTTAAAATATGAAAACTAATGGGGCTATATAAGCAGGAGGAAGACGAGGGACCAGACAAACGGCCCATCTCCCTTTAACGCTATCTGGTGGAACGTCTTCGGGGTTATTATAATGTGTTTGATATTATAATTAGGGTTTTTATTGTTTTTGCCATTTCTGACCAAAATATTGTTAGTTTGCCGTCTATAGTCTATTCGCTGTAAGTAGGCGAGAAATCATGACCTCTAACCTCTGTAACTTAAAAACGACTAGAGTAATCGAGCTAATATTTTTACCATTTGGGAAGGGTTAGTCAAGGAATAGATGAGGAAATTTACAGCCTATTTGCTCTAGCCCTTTTTGAGTTACAGAGGATAGAGTTCAAGATTGCTCGCCTACTTACAACGAATAGACCTTTTATAGCTACGAAAAACGCCTCCCCAGACTCTTTTCAAACTATTAAAACGACCTCCCAGACCCTCTTAAAGCGCAAATATATTAATTTTTCCTGACCGAAGGCCGATTTCTTCTAATAGCACACTTGCGATCGCTCGCTTAGAAAAATCGACATCTAAATGGAGTGAAGCGTCTTACAACAGCCAAAAAAACGAGGACAAAAGTTGCAAAATCTCCAAACAAATGGAGTGAAACAGGGAGGCTTCAAAACGCCCCTTATCGTACCAGGAAGGGTTAATCCTCGCTGATTGGCTCTTTGTTCTTGTCGTTTTCCCGCCTTTGTTCTGTTCTTCTAGGTGTTCGCTTGCCACTCTTCGGCCATCTCCTTAGTTTAATTGATTCCCGATTTTTATATGCCGTTGAATTGATTTAATTAGCGTTCCTTATTCAATTTCACTGTTCGGTTTGCTCGTGTTTAATTGTTTCTCCGATTTATATTAATTAATAAATATATATATATATATATATATATATATATATATATATATATAGACTGCCGTGGTGTAATTGATTAAAGCGTCGGCTATCATCCTGATGGTCGATGGTTCGATCCCCACTGAGAGACTAGAAACATTTAGTGGCTCACGTGTATTTGTGATATATTCTCAATATATATATATATATATATATATATATACTGTATATATATATAACATTTATTTATTTACTTATTGCGTTCTATTTGTTAGTTTCGTAGCTTTGTGTTGTCCGTTTTCTCGTGTATTTAATTGTCTCCGATTTAATATTCCTTTTAAGTTATGTTCGTTGTCCCTTTACTACCTTACTTAATTTACATATGCTTACATTCAATTTAACATTTAGGTATCCTCAGGTATTCAATTGTGTCTGCTGTATAAATATTAATTTCTCTATTGAATTGTTCCTTCTCTATATTCCTCTTTCCCAAATCTCTGTTATCCCTCCCCTTTGTCCACTCTCCTCCTGTTGTCTAGTTATTCTATTTCTACTCCGTCCTCCCTTTCCATCTCTTACCTCCGTCTTTGTCTTCTGTGACTGTCTTTTCCAATCATTCAGTTACTATTTAGCCGTCCAGTATGAAGACGCCAGTACATTTTATACATATATATATATATTGCGTCGGGACACTCAGAAATCCGTGTATGGTATTCTGGAATATGGATCCTAGTGGGTTTCCCTTCTCCTTAACATAAATAGGATAGAGGGTTGAGTGTCTTTTAGACTGCCGTGGTGTAGTTGATTAAAGCGTCGGTTATCGTCCTGACGGTCGGCGGTTCGAACCCCACTGAGATATTAGAAACATTTAGTGGCTCACGTATATTTGTGATATATACTCAATATATATATATATATATATATATATAGTATATATTATAATAATATATTTTTAATTTATCTATCATTATTTTGTCAATCTTTCTCCAAGTATCACTTACATTGTTCTCCTCTTTCTCTTATTTCTACTCCTCTCTGCCAATCTTTCAATAATTCATTACTCTCTAACTCACTCTCACTCTTGATTACTTCGTGACTTCATATTCCTCGCATTTTTCATCATATTTTTTGTTTTCATTATGCATTTTTCCATCACAACCAATTATTCACCGTGTCTCCTCTTCCCCTCTCCTTCTCTGCCACTTACCATCATTCACTCCTCTCTTTTTATCCCCGTTATTCATTATTTCTTTCATTCTGCATATTTTCTCTCGCTGTTTATCTTTATCCATTGTACACTATATCCATTGTTATTGTCAGTTTTTTATTTCGTTTATGGGGAGGTTTTCGTCTTTTCTGGACCCCCCTTCTCCCTCATTTTTAGATCTTTCGCCCAATTTAATTGCCAATAGTAAGACCTTTTGTGCCATTTAGTTGTCGATTATTCTTGGCGAGCGATACCAAGCCTGCAATGTACGCGGAATTAGGCTTCGGCCGGGGCATTTTTCAACCAAAAAATGCACAAATTCATCTTGAAGAGGGTTCTAAGGAGTATTTGTTAATCTTGTTGGAGGTCTAGGGAGGCAACTATAAATATATATACACAAATAATTCCTATTTACCCCTTAATAAATTTGACGTTCTGTTTATTGTTCCCATAACTTTCCAGATGTCA
>CM064551.1:28197681-28232681 GCA_032716605.1 Paralithodes platypus
TACACTTACAGTATATGGTCTATAGCTGGAATGGCAAGGTAAACACGTATCTAGCAAACACATATGGTGAGCACTTATATTTGTCTACTGGAATGGCAATGGAACCACGTATAAAGCAAACACTTATATAGTTAGCACGTATATGGTCTACTGGAATGGCAAGGTAAACACTTCTACAGCAAACACTTATATAGTTAGAGTCAAAAAAAACTTTTTTTATATTGTCTCCTTGAATGGCAAGAGTAAACACTTATAAAGCAAACACTTATATAGTTAGCACTTATATGGTCTACTGGAATGGCAAGGTATACACTCATATGGTTAGCACTTCACAGTATATGGTCTACTGGAATGGCAAGGTAAACACTTACATAGCAAACACTTATATGGTTAACACTTTTACGGTGTACTGGAATGGAAAGGTAACCACTTATATAGCAAACACTTATATGGTTACCCCTTTTACGGTGTAACTGGAACTGGAAAGGTAAACACTTATATAGCAAAACACTTATAGGGTTAGCACTTATATGGTTTTACTGGAATGGCATAATTCCTAGCTATATTTTCATATTCATTTACTTCTACGACATTCGAGCGACTGTTTTTAGAATGGATCTAGCGGTATATGTTGTGGTGTCCAATTGGTAACCCTGCTCATATAACGTTTTCTTGTGTGTACAGTTGGTGTTCCAAGGATCACTGTGGCCGGAGTGGGAGATGCCCCTGAACGGTACCCTGGTGTTGGGGCAGGACCAGGACTCACTGGGGGGGCGGCTATTGACAGTACACAGGTAAGTGTACAGCCTCAATATGGCCACATTCCTAGCCGGCCATAACCAGAACGGCCACATTCCTAGACGGCCATAACCAGAACGGCCACACTCCTAGTCGGCCACACTCCTAGACGGCCATAACCAGAACGGCCACACTCCTAGACGGCCACACTTCTAGGCGGTCATATCCAGAATGACCACATTCCTAGGCGGCCATTACCAGAATGGCCACGCTCCTAGACGGCCTTGCCAGAACGACCACTGAACTATACTCTATTTCTTTTTTGACTTGTGAAAAAATTACTCCGTTAGCAGCTGCTTTCTTGATAATTAATGGAAACATCTGAAACTGCTCATCTGTGTACCTTATTAATGTCAAGCTTTCAAAATTAACAACATATTTGGGTGGAGCTTTTGAAGTCAAAGGGCCAACATGTAAGTAACCCTATATTTGTGTCCAGGCTCTGGTGGGGGACATAGCCCAAGTGTCCTTCTGGGGTCGGGCGTTGTCAAGGTACGACGTGGCCCGGATGGCTCAATGTCATGACCCAGGGCGAGGGGACATCTTCAGCTCTAACAAGGCTCAATTGGAGATTGAAGGCGACGTTGTGGTCAAGTGGACTGAGTTGAAAAGCTTATGCAGGTATGGCTGATCCATTATGATAAGTGGATGAATTAGGTGGAAGGGAGACACAGGAAAGAGCTTGAATTCTTTATTTCGGGCTACGCAGAACCAATCTTCAGAGAGGTCTGCGTAGCCCGAAACGTAAGAGAAATAAAAAATTCAACCTCTTTCCTGTGTCTCCCTTCCACCTTTATGCAAGTATATTTCTCGTGTTTCTGTCTATAGATAAAATAGGTACTTCTGGGCCAGCTTGAATTCAACATCAACAATTCTCCTCTTGCTTAATTGAACTGATTCCTTTGTTATCTGTCTATGAATACAATAGTTACTCATGGACAAGCTTTAATTCAACATCAATATACTTGTCCTCTTGAGTAATTGAATTGATTCCCCTTCTTCTGCGTATGAATACAATAGTTACTCCTGGGCAAGCTTTAATTCAACATCAATAATTTTCTTCTTGAGTGATTGAGCTAGGATTATGGTTAACTGATCAGTTCAATTCGTTCAGTCAAAACGGGACAGATTGAGGGTTTGATACCATAATCACTTCAAAACCTGGTGCTATAGTCTATTTACTCTAATTAGGCCAACAATCTAGACCAATAACCTCTGTAGGCCCAAATTATTCCAGCAGCATTTCTGTGATCGTTTGCATTGATATCGGGTGACCTGTGGCCAGTGGTAAGCATGCTCGGCTCACAACTAAGAGGTCCTGGGTTCGATTCCCGGGAAGAGTAAGACGGATGGGCAATCTCTCAACACCCAATGCCTCTGTTCATCTAAGCAGCGAATTAGATACCTATACTCTCTTTAATTTCATCTGACGGCAAATTACAATGTTCTTGTATCAATTACTCAATTAATACGAACAAAAAAAATAGTAGGATGGAGATAATTATGAAAACTTGGTATTGATAGGATGCAGGAGTATAATAGTTGCATACAGTTCCAATCAATATCGATAAATCATTTGGTAAGAGAATTAAAGAGATTCAATTTGGCGTCAGATGAAATTAAACCGACTATAGTGTTGGTGGACAGTTTACTATGTCCCATCTAGGGAAGTAAACTGTGGTGACCAACAAAAAATTAAGTAGCCCCTGTATTTGATTAATACCCGCAGGTTCCAAAGGGCATTGAAATGAAGATGAGCACTGCGGCTACGCACGGTGGTTTCAGCGTATGCCCCTGAATTTTACTTTTATTTCTCTGATGTTTTGCACTGATATCTGAAACTACACTAAAGATAGATAAATTTTGAGGTGACAGTTTCAATATGAAAGTTTAACACAAAAGCTGTTTGACTAAAGTAGACAATAAGAGTTAAGGGAAGAACAGCTTGTGTGATACCGACTTTATGAGATCCTACATTCCCAGAACCACAAACGAGAGGTACTACGTTCTGCTTCCTGAGATGAGGAGTATTGATGAGTCTGTGTCCGTCTGCCACATGTTCAACACCACCGTGGCCACACCAGCATCACCCCAGGACACCCAGCTCCTGATGGACGAGTTGGTTCCCTTCTACAACATCTGCTCCCCAAGTAACCAGTGGAAGCTCTGGCTGGGCATCACTGAAGAAATGGATGGTGTCTGGCGGGACATTGACTCAAGGGATATATGGCCATATTATAATTTTGGCCCTCAGTTTGCTTCCGGTAGCAGTAGCCAAGTAAATTGCATACTTGTATCATCTATTTTAGGTGAGTGGAGTGATGTACCTTGTTCAACAGCAAGGAGGGCTTGTGTGATGTGCTACATGAAGAGGATATACTTTCTTCGGCTACGTGGTCTGTGCGTGGTTAATGAACATCACACCCGTTTCAGATTGATGAATAATTATACTGACAATCGTCCTGTATTCCTTGGGTACTACAATTATTTAATTCAATGGAGCACAAATGACAGACAGTGGATTTTGATAAACTTGAAAGACAACACCACCTTGTTGAAGACACAAGGAGTTATGACCCAGAATTATCCAGTAGGTAAACACACATGGAGTGTTGTGTCTGAAGTTTGTGGACTGGCTTCAGGAGACACAGTGTCTCTGAGTCTGTCATGGTGTGATAGTGACCAGTTCATGTGTGACTCTGGGGACTGTATAAGACGAGGTGAACGTTGTAACCTGCGTTATGAGTGTGATGATGGTAGTGATGAAGTTAACTGTGACAGAGTGGTGGTGGGAGAAGGTTACCAGAAGCAGCTGCCTCCAGTGGCTGATGGAGGATCACTATTACAGCTACACACCAGCTTGACTCTCAGTCGTGTGGCCAACGTGGATGAGATCAACATGGCCATCAGTCTAGAGTTTGAGTTCATGGCCAAGTGGATGGATGAGAGGCTCAGTTTTCGGCACCTTGGGAATGGAACTATTTTGAGCAAAGATGACATCGAGAAGGTGTGGCAGCCATCCTACCAGCTGGGTAGCCTCCATGGCGGCCAAGCCAAGATGTTATCTGAGAGCATGATAGTTGAAACAGCCTTCAATGAAACGCAACCAAACTTTAATGATGTTGTTATTGGTCAGTCTATTTGTATTGTTGTAAGCTAATGATTATAATCAATAAACGAAAGTAGTTGCTAATGTGTGTTGACCTATAAGAAAATAATAAAGTATATTTCTTGTTTATACTTAGATATATTTCAGATGTTGCATATACCGGGAGCAGCAACCAGCTGTCATTGGTGCACCACTACACAGCATCCATTACGTGTGAGTTTAAGTTCTGGTCGTACCCGGTGGACGTACAGGTGTGTCACATCAAGGTGAGCCTACCCTCCACCTACCAAGGCCGCGTCCAGTTCTCCTCAAGGAGCAGCATGCAGTACACTGGTGCCGAGGACCTGGCCCTCTACACTGTCATCGACCCCAGTGTCAGTCCACATTCTAGCCACAACTTGATGCTCTTTGAGTTCCAGCTGCGGCGTCGACCAGGGCTGATCATCTTGTCCACCTTCCTGCCTTCCATGTTGCTGCTGTTGGTCAGCTGGGCCACACTCTTCCTCAAACTGGAAGCTCTCAACGCTCGTGCCATCATGTCCCTCACCACCCTCCTCGTCCTCTACACACTCTTTGCCAACTTCTCCAGCTCTCTACCGAAATCTTCTGAGATCAAACTCATCGACTTGTGGTTCTTCTCCATCATATTTATTCTATTCACCAACATTATTGTCCATGTTACTGTGTCATTGGAGAAAGAAGAACTAGATATGGGAACGAAGGCAGCACGACAAGTACAACCAGCTGGAGTAAAACTGCTGTCTCCCTACAACTATGATAAGTATGTTGTTCCTCGAAAAGTCCTTTTAATCTATAGAGGCAGAGCTCTCCCAATTCTGGTAGTCGCCATGAATATCATATTTTGGCTTCTGTTATTTTTATCATCTTAAGGGAGATTTATATTTATCTATTTATTTTCTAAGCTTGACGGCGGTGTAAGGAGAAAAAAGAAAAACAGAGAAAACAAAAATCAAACAAACCTATATATTTATATTTTCCTCTCTTATAAAAATAATACACTAAACATGACAAGGTATAATAAGGCAAATAAGGTCAAATAAAGAGTGGTATATTGATGATTACATATTAATATTTGATGTATCATTTTGTCTTTCTATGTGTACGAAGGAGACAAAAGGCGAATTGTATGTAACAATTGTCCCCCTCAAAGTTGGGAGAGTGACAGATGTCCGAAACAAGGTAAGTTAGAGTCAAAATGTCTGGAAACACGGAGTTTGAAGCAGTTAAAGTCATAGGATGAGGGAAAGACAGATTGAGGGAGAGAGTTTCAGAACCTACCTGTTGAGTAGAAGAAAGCCTGGGAAACTAGGCTCAATCTTGGGTTACAGAGTTGGATAGAATAGGGGTGGGAATGTGTTGAAAGTTGGGTTCCCCCACTCTCCGTAAGGGAGGAGATATATACTGGATTTATTACTACCAATATATCTATAGAGGTTATGTTATTATGGACACTTTACTTACCCTTTTCATACCCATATTGTGTAGGAACTATACTGTTTCATTTCATCTGACGATAAATTGAATCCCTTAGGAGCTAATTTATCGATACTTAATGGACAAAAATATACAACCACTATAGCCTATCTCTGCTTCATATTAAAAACAAGTTTATATAATTAGCACCATTTTTCACTACTACATCTTCAAAATACCTAACAAATCTTGATGGGTACTTTGCAATTTACCGTCAGTTGACAAGAAACAGGGTATAGTTTCTCGGTCGACTCAACCAGTAGACCATTTCAACCAATATATCTCAACCAGTGCCAAATCAACCAGAGCCAACTAAACCATTGACAAATTATATTTAAAATCTCATGCGACGTTATTTAAATCATTATTGAGAACATAGATTGATGTTGCCATTTTCGAGCGAAGTACAGTATCATTAAAGGTAGCACCAACGAACTTGACAATAATCTTGATCCTTGACCTCTTTGTAACTTAAAAGGGCAGAGAGCAAACTGGCTGTAAATATCCACACCTATTTCTTGGTGGACTCTTCCCAAATAGTAGAAACGTCAGCCCGATTGCTTTCATTCATTTCGAGTTATAAGAAGTTAAGGGGTCAATATTATTGTCAAGTTCGCTGGCGCTACCTGTAGTTGTCCCCTAGACTAAAGATAACGCCTCCCCAGACCTACATCAAAAGAAGGATATCTAGCAATCAGTCTGTCAACTCTATGGTATTGGTGTGTGACTTACATGAGCAGGGATCTAAACAAAGGTCTTAATTTGGTAAGACCTTTGGTAAATTTGTTGGTCGATTTTTTCATTTTTTTCATTTATTTTTTTTTTTTTTCCCTCCCTAGACCTCCATCAAACTTGAAAATACAACCCCAGGATCCCCCTTCAAGATATGTGTATATTTTCGGTAGAAAAAATATCTTGGCCGAAGGCCGGGTCCTCTAAATTACAGGCTCGCTATCGCTCGCCAGGAGAAAAATCGACACCTAAATGACACGAAAACTCTTAATATTGACAATGCAAAGGGGCGAAAGGTCTTAACATCGCCAAACTAATGGGCCGATCAGCTTAAAATCTGAAAATTCTGGGGCTAAACATAAGGAAGAAAGGGGACCAGAAAAAACGACCCATCTCCCCCTAAGAAGGTCAAAGGTTCCAGTTTGATAAAGTTACGAATTTAACCCTTTCGCTACTGGGTATGTTTTTGTTGTTGTTGTATTTCAGCTATATTTAGATGACTTTAAGCAGCTTAGAAGGGATTTGTGGTAGCTTAAAGGGTTAATTGAGATAGCCTGGAGCCTCTTGATTGCTACACGTCCGTCCTAAGCTGCACAAAATCGTCTTATTATTGCCGGAGTATAATGTAAAGGACGTGACCGGTACTGAAGGGGTTAATGTGTGTGGACAGGGCCAAGAGGGGCGAGGTGGGCTTGGAGGTGGGCTGGTAAAAAAAAAAAAAAAAAAAAAAAAAAAAAAAAAGGCAAGGGCAGACTGGGAATCACACACACAACCACAGCTGATAATAAGTCTCAGAGATCAGGAATGTGATAGGAGAGAGGATTGTTCATATTGTGTGCTATTAGAGTCCATTCATTATAAATAGGACAACAATCGTGAATCATAACCTCTAGAACTCCAAAAGGGCTGTAGCAAATGCGCTGTAAATGTCCACACCTATTCCCTGGCAGACTCTTCGAAAATGGTAGAAATTTTAGGTCGATTCCTGTAGTCTTTTTGGAGTGATAGAGGTTAGTCGTCAAGATAGTTGGCCTCATTATAATGAATAGATTATAGTCCATTACAGTCATTATAGTCCAGCAAGGAACGCGATAGAAGGTGGAGGACTAGCTCTCTAAAATACACAAGCAGCACCGGCAGGGCAGGGAGGGAGCCATCAGTGTATGCAAGAACGTTGGACAATGGAAAGCCGCGTAATTATAAACGGACGTTTTACTCTTCAAAAAGTAGATACGAGGTGCCATTGTAAAGGCTTATCCCTTAATACCTTTACCTGACCTAACCTGAGTGATATGACAAGCTTCCCTGGCCAGTTTGTCGACCCGATCGTGTAAGGTATGGCCTTTATAACGTATTCTGCTAAACCCTAGTCACCAATAATGAAAGAAAACGGGTACATTGATCATAGAAAGTGGAAGGTAAGTAAGATGTGTTAGGGGTAACAATGGTATCCATCAGTACTTGTCCGACTTTCTAGAACAGAGAGAGAGAGAGTGCGAGAGAGAGAGAGAGAGAGAGATAGAGTGATAGAGAGAGAGTATAATATACTGTATACTGCATACAATGTACAGTATGTATACAATATATTACATGGTCTACTAGTCGAGTTATCCAGGTACCAACATATACTGTATATAACTCGAAGAGGGTTATCCAGGTACCAACATATACTGTATATAACTCGAAGAGGGTTATCCAGGTACCAACATATACTGTATATAACTCGAAGAGGGTAAAATTGCATACATTTTTACACCGTTTTGGCAACGGGATATTTTATTATTGTTATTTATTTTTAATATATTCTATTTGTTTTCTTTATTTCTATTTATATATTTGTATCATCATTTCTTACTTATTATTTAGACCTCCATCTACCTTAAAAACATACCCCCAAGACTCTCCTTCGAGATGAATTTATGGATTTTTCGGTAGAAAAATGCTCTAGCCAAAGGCTGGTTCCTCCTAAAATGCAGGTTCGCAATCTAAAAGGTCGACACGTAAGTGGCACGATAGGTCATAACATTGACAAAGAAAAAGGGTGAAGGCTAAACATGAGGGAGAAGGGGAGGCCCAGAAAAACACCCCAATAAATGCAAATTGTCTTTTTTAGTGCAATGACAAATGTATCCTACTCAGCCATGAATAAGATATTTGGGGTATTGTTATATAAGGGTCTCTGCTCCTCGGTTATGGTGTCCGAGCAGCCATTACGTAGCCATACACGAACATGTATCAAAGGCTGTGGGGTTATTTATGTGTACGGTGGTGTATACACATTCACACACGCACACAATAACAATATATCTCTCTGTATCTCTCTTACTCCCCCCCCCCCGCTCTCTCTCTCTCTCACACACACACACACTCACACATAAACACACACATTGACATTTTGACATACAGACATGCATACACATATAACTACATACGAGGGCACACATAACAACTCATAAACACACACGCTATCTCAGCCCTTCATTCATATGCAAACATAGTTACATAATTACCCACTCATAAATACCAGAGAATATGTATATATCATCATCATCATCAGCCATTAGGAGTCCACTGCTGGAGAAAGGCCTCCCTTAACCTTCTCCATGACTCCCGAGATTTTGCCAGTCGTTGCTATGTTACCCCTGCAGTCTTTTCTATCTTCGTCTCTCCACCTCTTGTCTGGTCTTCTCCTATCGCACTTTCCTTCTCTGGGGATCCAGTCAGTTATTCTTTTACTCCACCTATTGTCCTCTCTTCTTGCTACATGTCCTGCCCATCTCCACTTCTGCTCTTAAATCATTTCTAGAATATCATTGACTTTGGTTTGCTCTCTTACCCACGATGCTCTCTTCCTATCTTTAAGAGTTATTGCTAGCATTGATCCTTCCATTGCTCTTTGCGCACTCTTAAGCATATTCTCCATTGTTTTTGTTAGTTTCCAAGTTTCGGATCTATAGATCATGGTTGGTAGCACACGCTGGTTATAAACTTTACGCTTAAGGCATATTGGTAGTGTACTTTTCATGATGTTCTTCTGTTTGCCGAATGCTTTCCATCCTAAAGTGATTCGCCTTACTATTTAATGTTTATTGTCTTTTGTTATTTTCATTACTTAGTCAAGATAATTGTATTCTTCTACTTCCTCTAGAATTTCATTATTAATCCTAATTATTCTGCGTTGAGCCTTATCATTGTACATAACTTTGGTATTACTCCTGTTCATTTTTAGACCTACTTTGAGACTTTCTTTATTGAGATCATTGAACATTTCTTGGAGATTTTCTGCTTTATCTGAAATTAGGACAATTTCATCTGCAAATCGGAGATGGTTAAGGTGTTCCCCGTCTACATTAATTCCCTTTGATTCCCATGAAAATTGTCTGAAAATCCCTTGGAGACAAGCTGTAAACAGCTTGGGTAAGATTGTGTCTCCCTGCCTCAAACCTTTCCCAACTTTTATCTTCTTTGTGTCTCTGTGTAATCGGACCACAGCAGTGCCTTTTGCATATATATTCTCTGAGAGAGATATATATGTTTAATTTATTCCTTGTTCATGTAGTGAGTTTGCTATAGCTGTTATCTCTACCGAATCGAAGGCCTTTTCATAGTCTACAAAAGCTAAACAAAGAGGTATATTATACTCTGAATATACAGTATATATATATATATATATATATATAAACTATATACAGTATACATATATATATATATATATATATATATATATATATATATATGTATCATTTCTGCAATGGAGCTTCCTCTTGGGAATCGAAGTCTCACAAGGAAAAGGAGAACCAGCGTAGTAGCGAACATCTTATCTTTATTGGTTACCAAACGTTTCGGAGAAAACAGTCTCCATCTTCAGTGAATCTAAAATAAATGAAAGTTTACATAAGAAATAAAACAAATAATTACATATGTATGCGAAATATCAAGCAGTAAGGTTCGTATGAATATGAACCGAGAAGAGCTAAACATAATAAAACAAAAACTATGTATTAAGAGAACAGCATTAAGCTAAACTTAAACAAATAATACTAATAAGAGAGGGTATACAATAAAGTACGAAAAGAAAATGGAAGGATATTTACTGAGTGAAAAGAGGTGTTGCAGTGGCCGTGTTGTTCAGGCTAGGCTTTAATTTATTTATATACAAAGTACAAAGGAGTACAAAGGAGTACAAAGGAAATCAAGCAACAACAGATCTAGTGACCCTTCTAGGTTGCTTGTCCTCCAAAACACTGAGGATCAAGTGTCCAAACAGTGGTTTAGAGTGGGTAAGGGAACATTGGAAAGGGAACTACTGCCCTGCCACTAACGTGGCAGGACTAGGAAGTTAGTAGGGGACATATGGGTTAGTAACTGAGGGGAGGATAAAGTTATTCATTTACAAACGCAGTCAGTCGCGGGTTTGATGCGAGATATTTGTCTAGGCGGAATTTAAATGAATCAACGGTGCTGCAGTCTATAACGTCTCGGGGAAGCCCATTCCACAAGTTGACAACTCGATTGAAGAAGAAATTCTTAGATTCGTGCGAGTTAAAAGATTTCCCAATAATTTTGCAACCGTTTCCCCGCGTGTAATTAGATTGGTCGATAGTGAAGTACTTACTACAGTTCATATTGTCGATGCCTTTGATGATTTTGAACACTTGAATTAAGTCGCCTCTTAATCTGCGCTGGGTTAAAGGAAATAGATTTAATTCTCTAAGACGCTCTTCGTATGGTTTGTTCTTTAGGCTAGGTATCATTTTGGTAACTCTACGTTGAACTCGTTCTAGCTTGTTTATGTCTTTTTGGTAATAAGGGCACCAGGATTGAACGCAGTATTCCAGAAGAGGGCGGACTAAGGAATTGTAAAGGGTTAGGATAACTTCTTTGGATTTTATGCTCAAATGACCTGCCTATAAAGCCAATTATTTTGTTTGCCTTCTTAACAACTTCTGAACATTGTTGACTCGGTTTTAGGTTACTCGATATTGTTACTCCCAGATCAGTTTCTCTGTTTACATTCTTAAGCTGAGTGCCATTCATCGAATAGTTTGCTTTCTCATTTAGGTATCCGACATGTAGTACTTTACATTTATCCGCATTGAAACTCATTTGCCAAATTTGGGCCCAACATGACAATTTATCTAGATTGTGTTGCATATCGTCAACTTGTTCTTTTGAGAGTACGCTATTTGCAATTTTTGTATCGTCAGCAAATTTTGAGATTGTGCAGGTGAGACCCTCATCTATGTCGTTGATGTAAATTAGAAAGAGAATTGGTCCTAGTACCGATCCCTGGGTACCCCGCTACTTACATTGGTCCATTTAGATGCCTTACCGTTTATGACTACCCTTTGCTTTCTGTTGCTGAGCCAATTTTCTATCCATTTCAACACACCGTCTTGTATTCCATGCGCTTTTAGTTTTAGCAGTAAACGTTTGTGGGGAACTTTGTCAAAGGCCTTTTGAAAATCAAGGTATATAATATCTACAGCTTTACTCTCATCGTAGAGGTTGAGGTTATCGTGGAAGAAGTCTAAGAGGTTTGTTAAACAGGAACGTTTTTTACGAAAGCCGTGTTGAGTATCTTTAAGTATGTTATTTTCCTCCAAGTGATTTACGAGTCTGTCTGTCTCGTATGACCGTTTCTAGCATTTTACATACAACTGAGGTTAAGCTAATTGGACGATAGTTACTGGGTAGGGATTTGCTGCCTTTTTTGAATATCGGTGTTACGATAGATTGATTCTGAGGTGATAAGGTCACAGCGTGAAAGGCATGTGGTTAGTATCTGGAAGTCTGTGGAAGAGAAATGGTGATCAAACTGGTGAGAGTGATCGCGGATAGCAGAAGTGGAAGGCTTAGAAATCAACCTGCCTGTTCGAATGGATATTTACCTTGGTGCTCCCGGATACGGTGAAGCAACCAACGTGAGGTGCAACCCACGTATCTAGCAGTACAGCTAGAACAGGTGAACTGGTAAACCACATTGGAATGGAGGTTCATAGATAGAGAAGAAGTATGTTTGAGGAAATTTCCTATAGTGTTATTATTAGAAAAACTAATTTGAAATTGATATGTGGGTAGCAGTTGCGAAGAGTTTTTTTGGAGGGATTTCCTAATTTCATAGCTAAGTGGCCCTAAATATGGGAGTTTAAAATATCTAGTGTCTTTTTGTACGGTTTGAACTGGGGTGGGTGGGCAGAGCTTAGAGTTAAGAAAATGGTTCAGGAATTTGTTAAACATATGAGTGGGGTATTTATTATTAGTAAAGAAGTTAAGAAGGAAACCGGTTTCAGAGTGAAACGAAAGCCAAGATGAACAGGAATTGTATGCTCTGTTAAGAAGAGTCATGATACTGTTGGTTTTATATTTAAGAGGTATGAAACTTAAGAAATTTGTACCTAGACCGGTAAAAGTGGGCTTACGATAAACACTAGTGGAAAGGTAAGTAGGGTGTTTGGTGATAAGAGTATCAAGGAAGGAGAGTTTATGATTATCTTCTACTTCATGTGTGAATCTGATACTGGGATGTTGTGAGTTTAGGTATAACAGAAACTGTTCGATTTGAGTGGGGTGCTTAAAAATCAAGAATATGTCATCCATGTACCTACGGTAGAATATGGGTTTAAAATCTGGAGGACAATTATTCAACCAAATCTCCTCGTGGTGGCAAAGGAAAGCATTTGCGTATGAGGGACCCAAGGGTGACCCCATCGCCACACCATCGGTTTGGGTGAACAACTTGTCATTGTATGAGAAAAGTGATTGGTGGGCAGCGATTTCCAATAGGGTATGGAATGATTGCTTATTAAGGCCAAATGAAGAGAGGGTAGAGATGGGAATGTTATTAGTGATAAGATTAGTTGTGTCATGTAATGGGACATTTGTGAATAAAGATTCTATATCAAAGATAGCAAGTGACTGGGTGATCGAAGTTGAAGGACGTGATATCTTTGACAAAGTCTGCGGAATTGGCAACCGTGAAGTGATTGGTGGTGAGTGGGGAAATTATAGGGACCAAGAATTTCGCTGTATTATGATTAAAAGAGCCTGTAGCAGAAATGATAGATAGCAATGATTATTTTAGATTCACTGAAGATGGAGACTGTTTTCTCCGAAACGTTTGGTAACCAATAAAGATAAGATGTTCGCTACTACGCTGGTTCTCCTTTTCCTTATATATATATATATATACGGTATACAGTATATATATATATATATATATATATATATATATATATATATATATATAACATTTTAAGAAAGCCAAGTATTCGTACCAAATTCCCGGTTTTTGCACGAGAGTTGTATATTTCACGACTATTGGTTCATCATCTTGGGGTTTATAAGTTATCAATAACTAGGAGTACTGTTGTTTGGCTACCTCTTAGTGCTACATGAATTATACAGGTGAGCGAGAGAGAGAGAGAGTACAAAGGAGTACAAAGGAGTACAAAGGAAATCAAGCAACAACAGGTCTAGTGACTCTTCAAGGCTGCTTGTCCTCCAAAACACTGAGGATCAAGTGTCCAAACAGTGGTTTAGAGTGGGTAAGGGAACATTAGAAAGGGAACTACTGCCCTGGAACTAATGTCCGTGGCAGGACTAGGAAGTTAGTAGGGGACATATGGGTTAGTAACTGAGGGGAGGATAAAATAAAGTTATTCATTTACAAACGCAGTCAGTCGCGGGTTTGATGCGAGATATTTGTCTAGGCGGAGTTTAAATGAATCAACGGTGCTGAAGTCTATAACGTCTCGGGGAAGCCCATTCCACAAGTTGACAACTCGACTGAAGAAGAAATTCTTAGATTCGTGTGAGTTAAAAGATTTACCAATAATTTTGCAGTTTCCCCGCGTGTAATTAGATTGGTCGATAGTGAAGTACTTACTACAGTTCATATTGTCGATGCCTTTGATGATTTTGAACACTTGAATTAAGTCACCTCTTAATCTGCGCTGGGTTAAAGGAAATAGATTTAATTCTCTAAGACGCTCTTCGTATGGTTTGTTCTTTAGGCTAGGTATAATTTTGGTAACTCTACGTTGAACTCGTTCTAGCTTGTTTATGTCTTTTTGGTAATAAGGGCACCAGCATTGAACGCAGTATTCCAGAAGAGGGCGGACTAAGGAATTGTAAAGGGTTAGGATAACGTCTTTGGATTTATGCTCAAATGACCTGCCTATAAAGCCAATTATTTTGTTTGCCTTCTTAACAACTTCTGAACATTGTTGACTCGGTTTTAGGTTACTCGATATTGTTACTCCCAGATCGGTTTCTCTGTTTACATTCTTCAGCTGAGTGCCATTCATCGAACAGTTTGCTTTCTCATTTAGGTATCCGATATGTAGTACTTTACAATTTTATCCGCATTGAAACTCATTTGCCAAATTTGGGCCCAATGTGACAATTTATCTAGATTGTGTTGCATATCGTCAACTTGTTCTTTTGAGAGTACGCTATTTGCAATTTTTGTATCGTCAGCAAATTTTGAGATTATACAGGTGAGACCCTCATCTATGTCGTTGATGTAAATTAGAAAGAGAATTGGTCCTAGTACCAATCCCTGGGGTACCCCGCTACTTACATTGGTCCATTTAGATGCCTTACCGTTTATGACTACTCTTTGCTTTCTGTCGCTGAGCCAATTTCTATCCATTTCAACACACCGTCTTGTATTCCATGCGCTTTTAGTTTTAGCAGTAAACGTTTGTGGGGAACTTTGTCAAAGGCCTTTTGAAAATCAAGGTATATAATATCTACAGCTTTACTCTCATCGTAGAGGTTGAGGATATCGTGGAAGAAGTCTAAGAGGTTTGTTAAACAGGAACGTTTTTTACGAAAGCCGTGTTGAGTATCTTTAAGTATGTTATTTTCCTCTAAGTGATTTACGAGTCTGTCTCTTATGACCGTTTCTAGCATCTTACATACAACTGAGGTTAAGCTAATTGGACGATAGTTACTGGGTAGGGATTTGCTTCCTTTTTTGAATATCGGTGTTACGTTGGCTATCTTCCACTGATCAGGCATAGTTCCAGACTGCAAGGATTTATTGAATAGTAATGTCAGTGGTTTGGAGAGCTCATCCTTAGCTTCCTTTAGAACTCTAGGCGAGATTGTATCAGGTCCAGGTGTTTTATTTACTTTGAGTTAATCTAAACAATTCAATACTTCTCTCTCTGTAACGGTGATATTGCTTAGAACATCTGAATTATCAATCTGAATCGGCGATGGTGTAGGGATATCACTGAGGTCTTCTGTTGTAAAAACTGATGCAAAGAAGGTATTGAGGGCATTACTCATTTGTACTTCGTCTTTGGTGTATTCTCCATTTTCATCGACTAACGGTCCAACAGTTGAAGTAACTACTTTTTTCTTTCTGATATAACTATAGAATTCTTTCGGGTTTGTTTTACTTTGATTCGCAATATGTAACTCTACGGTCTTTTTACTTTGCTTAAATTAACTTTTTGGCTTTGCGTCGTAGCTCTACAAATTTCACCCGTTCTTCGTCATTTTGTGAGGATTTTAATCTATCATTAGCAAATTTTTTTAGCAAGCAGGCAGTTTGAAATATCTTTATTCCACCATTTGGGCTTATTATTATGGCCTGGACGCCGTATTTTCGATGGTATGCAGTCTTGCACTGCTTTTAGGTAAGTGGTTTCGAATAACTTCCAAGATGTATTTATGTCGTTATTGTTAATTAAAAAGCTCCAGTCAGTTTCTTTAAACATAGCTCTAAGTTTATGAAAGTTTGCTTTCTTGAAATTGGGGACTTTTTCGATGCTACTTTTTGGTTTGTTACTAGTAAAGTTTAAAGTGAAAGTTATCGTACGATGGTCGCTGTTACTGAATTCATCACCAACCTTCAAATTCTCTATTAATTCTTCTTTTGTTGCAAGTACAATGTCAAGAACGTTATTACCACGGGTCGGTGTTCGAACAAATTGATAAAGCGAACTCTCTTGCAAGTTCGTATACAAGTCATGTCCGGAGTGTGAAGTAAGAGTATCGCCCCACTTGGTCACAGGTAAATTAAAGTCGCCAAAAAATACGGTATCTTGTGAGTTACTTACATCTGCAATTTGTTCATAAATTTCTCGGTCAGTTTGCACTGATTGAGCTGGAGGTCTGTATATTAATGCAAGTATTATTTTTGTACCTTTATTATTCTTTATTAGCACAAAAGATGTGTCGACGTTCACAATTTGAGGTTTCGACAAGAGGGTCGGGTTAAGACTTTCTTTGATATAAAATAAAACGCCACCTACATTTTTATTTATTCGGCTTTTCTCAAACATTATATAACCGGGAAGTGAATACTCTGCTAAAAAGTCTCTATCTACTGTATTGAGCCAAGATTCTGTTATACCAATCACATCATAATTTTCAGTAAACACTAGTTCCTCTAAATCTGAAAATTTATTGCGTATGCTACGAGCGTTTGCATAGAAAACCTTTAAAGTTGCGGTTTTAGAACTCACAGAACGTTCTTTAATCAAATTTTTGGTTCTGGTCGGATCTACATTTACATTCATGGCTGACATCGGTCCTCGGTCGTTATTTCCCTGGCGGTTTTGAATTTGGGTCGTGTTGGTGGAGCTTTATCCAAATTCGCGGTTCTTGACAGATTGTCATTTAATTCCTTCGCAGGTTGCCGCCCTCGCTGTCTTCGGTCCTCCTTCCTGGTTGTCCTGTGCTGAGTCGATTTCTTCTCCGAAAATCCTTCACCGCATCTTGAGAAGACGCCCAAAACGTGCTGCTCCCACCTGGTTCAGATGAACTCCATCGTCCGAAAATAAATAGTCATCGTAGCAGAAATTGTCCCAGGTGTCGACGAATCCCACGTTTTCCTTCCTGCAGAGGTTTGCTAGACAACGATTTGTGCTGGTGGCTATGTTGTAAAATCGGCTCTCTACACCAAGCCGGGGGACGATTCCTGAGACAATGATCCTTGATGACTTCTCCTTAAACGACTTGATCAGCTGCTGGTACTTTAAAAGCAAATCTTCCGACCGGGTTCGCTGTACATCGTTGGATCCAACGTGGATGACGTACATTGTATTAGCAGGGGCCAGCTGTGAGAGAGAGAGAGAGAGAGAGAGAGAGAGAGAGAGAGAGAGAGAGAGAGAGAGAGAGAGAGAGAGAGAGAGAGAGAGAGAGAGAGCCTGTCGATCTATACAGAGAACAAACCAAGTGGCTAAAATTGACTAAAAATATATAGTAATACCCATTAATATAAATCTTACATATGCAATTTAGCTCACCTTTCAATACCTTAACCTATCTCTCTCTCTCTCTCTTCTGTACCGGCGACGTCATTTTAATTTTAATTCTAGCTATAATTAGACGATTGTATGCAGTTTAAGAAAGGTCTGTGGTAGCAAAAAGGGTTTAGTGAAATGGTTTGAAGCATGTTAGTTGCTAGAAGTCCTTTTTTAAGCTGAATAAAACCGTCGAATAGTAGCAAGAATAGAATTACAAAGACGTCGTAGGTACAGAAGGGGTTAAGGCCAAACAGTACAAATAGGTTACCCAATAAATATCACTGACACGCCATTCCAGCTCACAAAGGACGCAAGGGATGTACAGTCACTGTTGGACTCACTAGTTCTGTAGTAGTCACTGTTGGCCTCACTAGTTCTGTAGTAGTCACTGTTGGCCTCACTAGTTCTGTAGTAGTCACTGTTGGCCTCACTAGTTCTGTAGTAGTCACTGTTGGCCTCACTAGTTCTGTAGTAGTCACTGTGGCCTCACTAGTTCTGTAGTAGTCACTGTTGGCCTCACTAGTTCTGTAGTAGTCACTGTTGGACTCACTAGTTCTGTAGTAGTCACTGTTGGCCTCACTAGTTCTGTAGTAGTCACTGTTGCCTCACTAGTTCTGTAGTAGTCACTGTTGGCCTCACTAGTTCTGTAGTAGTCACTGTTGGCCTCACTAGTTCTGTAGTAGTCACTGTTGGCCTCACTAGTTCTGTAGTAGTCACTGTTGGCCTCACTAGTTCTGTAGTAGTCACTGTTGGCCTCACTAGTTCTGTAGTAGTCACTGTTGGACTCACTAGTTCTGTAGTAGTCACTGTTGGCCTCACTAGTTCTGTAGTAGTCACTGTTGGCCTCACTAGTTCTGTAGTAGTCACTGTTGGCCTCACTAGTTCTGTAGTAGTCACTGTTGGCCTCACTAGTTCTGTAGTAGTCACTGTTGGCCTCACTAGTTCTGTAGTAGTCACTGTTGGCCTCACTAGTTCTGTAGTAGTCACTGTTGGCCTCACTAGTTGTAGTAGTCACTGTTGGCCTCACTAGTTCTGTAGTAGTCACTGTTGGCCTCACTAGTTCTGTAGTAGTCACTGTTGGCCTCACTAGTTCTGTAGTAGTCACTGTTGGCCTCACTAGTTCTGTAGTAGTCACTGATGGCCTCACTAGTTCTGTAGTAGTCACTGTTGGCCTCACTAGTTCTGTAGTAGTCACTGTTGGCCTCACTAGTTCTGTAGTAGTCACTGTTGGCCTCACTAGTTCTGTAGTAGTCACTGTTGGCCTCACTAGTTCTGTAGTAGTCACTGTTGGCCTCACTAGTTCTGTAGTAGTCACTGTTGGCCTCACTAGTTCTGTAGTAGTCGCTGTTGGCCTCACTAGTTCTGTAGTAGTCACTGTTGGCCTCACTAGTTCTGTAGTAGTCACTGATGGCCTCACTAGTTCTGTAGTAGTCACTGTTGGCCTCACTAGTTCTGTAGTAGTCACTGTTGGCCTCACTAGTTCTGTAGTAGTCACTGTTGGCCTCACTAGTTCTGTAGTAGTCACTGTTGGCCTCACTAGTTCTGTAGTAGTCACTGATGGCCTCACTAGTTCTGTAGTAGTCACTGTTGGCCTCACTAGTTCTGTAGTAGTCACTGTTGGCCTCACTAGTTCTGTAGTAGTCACTGTGGCCTCACTAGTTCTGTAGTCACTGTTGGCCTCACTAGTTCTGTAGTAGTCACTGTTGGCCTCACTAGTTCTGTAGTAGTCACTGTTGGCCTCACTAGTTCTGTAGTAGTCACTGTTGGCCTCACTAGTTCTGTAGTAGTCACTGATGGCCTCACTAGTTCTGTAGTAGTCACTGTTGGCCTCACTAGTTCTGTAGTAGTCACTGATGGCCTCACTAGTTCTGTAGTAGTCACTGTTGGCCTCACTAGTTCTGTAGTAGTCACTGTTGGCCTCACTAGTTCTGTTTCTCTCCGTGATCTTACACATGGAAATATTCTGCGCATGGTGGAATTACGAGGGTACTTTCTTTTGCAGTGGTTAAGGGGGAGGCAGACCGTTTTTCCGGACTCCCTTCTCCCTAATGTTTAGCCCCACTACTTTTGAGATTATAAGACGTTCGGCCTATTAGTTTGGCGATTTTAACACCTTTCGCCCCATTTCGTTGTAAATTTTAAGACCTTTCGTGCCATTTAGGTGTCGATTATTTCCTGGCGAGCGATAGCGAGCCTGCAATTTAAAAGGAATCGGCCTTCGGCCAGGAAATTTTTCTACCGAAAAATATAAAAATTGATTTGTATATATACAGTATAGTGAGTATAGAGGTATATATAATTATATATATATACAGTATACAGTATATATATACACTGTGTGTTTGTGTGTGTGTGTGTGTGTTCATATGCACAGTCTATTATGGACACACACAAACACACAGACATTGATGCATATACAGTAGGTTATATGTGTGTGTGTGTGTGTGTTCATATGCACAGTCTATTATGGACACACACAAACACACAGACATTGCTGCATATACAGTAGGTTATATGTGTGTATGTGTGTGTGTGTGTGTGTTCATATGCACAGTCTATTATGGACACACACAAACACACAGACATTGCTGCATATACAGTAGGTTATATGTGTGTGTATGTGTGTGTGTGTGTGTGTTCATATGCACAGTCTATTATGGACACACACAAACACACAGACATTGATGCATGTACAGTAGGTTATATGTGTGTGTATGTGTGTGTGTGTGTTCATATGCACAGTCTATTATGGACACACACAAACACACAGACATTGCTGCATATACAGTAGGTTATATGTGTGTGTATGTGTGTGTGTGTGTGTTCATATGCACAGTCTATTATGGACACACACAAACACACAGACATTGATGCATATACAGTAGGTTATATGTGTGTGTATGTGTGTGTGTGTGTGTTCATATGCACAGTCTATTATGGACACACACAAACACACAGACATTGCTGCATATACAGTAGGTTATATGTGTGTGTATGTGTGTGCATTGTTACGTTTTGGCTGATCGAACAACATAACCAATGAACAGAAGAGCTTATACCAACACTACATTTGTTATGCATGGTTCAGTTATGTTAATTAATCATTGTATACAGGACGATCTATAACACCGGTAAACAGACCGGTGTAAGGAATGATATTGTGCTATAGTACCCACTTATTAAATTTAGAGTTCCATACAGTAAAAGTTGGTTCCGGGACCACTCAACCAGTAAGCCATGTCTTCCAGTAGATCTCAACCAGTGTCATATAAATCAAGACCCCCCCCCCCTAATAATCACTGAGCCTATTAATCACAGTTTCAATAGGTGATGGATAGACGTACACTTGGACCCATACATTTGACATATTTCTCTCTCTCTCTCTCTCTAGGTGATAGACATACAGGCAGACACAGCTTTAACCACACCTCTGAAGGCTCTGATGGATCTTAATCACGACCGGTGTTGAATACGTGATCCCCCAAGCCCTCTATCATAACATCGTGCCAACACTTTTACAGTAGCCAAGGTGTGTGTGGTCCCGCATCTGGCAGACATTATTACAGTACACTCTAGGACATACTGTATATTGTGGCCTTAAAGGAGGGATTTCTTAGCCCCCTTCTACCTCATCTTTAGCCCCATTACTTTTGATATTTTAAGACGTTCGTCCCATGAAAATGGCAATTTTAAGAACTGTTGTGCCATTTAGGTGTCGATTTGTTTCCTATCGAGCGATAGCGTGCCTGCCACATAGGAGGAAACAGCCATCGGCCGGGGCATTTTTTCACCGAAAAACCGGACAAATTTATCTCCGAAAAGGGTCTTGGAGGCATTTTTATAAGCTTGATGGAGGTCTAGAGAGGAAATACAAAATACATATAGATAATACATAGAATAGATAAATAAACAAGTAAATAGAAATATCCCCCTGAACTTGATCAAAAATAATCTACTCATTCATTCCTTAGGTAATAGTAAAATTTTGGAGGTTTGCTTTTCTGTTCGAAAGTTCATATTGGGCCGGGATTTGTGTCTGAGAGTGTACACAGCCAGTCAAACATAATAATAATTATGATAGTAAATATACTACTACTACTACTACTACTACTACTACTACTACTACTGCTACTACTACTACTACTACTAATAATAATAATAATAATAAAAAATAAATAGTAAACAAATAATAATAATAATAATAATAATAATAATAAACAACAGAATCTCTCCCCAAGTGCTATAATGTAATAAAGCACTAATGGATTGAAATGGCCTCCTCCGGGCCAAATTGTGAAAGGAAGCAAAATCAATACATCAATAATGTTTATGTGATTGATGTGTTATATGGGGGGTGGGGGGTTGGGTGGATAGGTGGGGTGGAGGGTGGGGGGGGGGGGGGGGAGTGCTTTAAGGTATGCTTGAGTGGATGAAATGACCCATGATATTCTCAGATTTTTTACAGATGTATATTTTTCTTATATTATATATATATATATATATATATATATATATATATATACTATATATATATATATATATAAATATATATATATATAGTATATATACATATATAGGCCTACTGTATATATCACACCAGTGTATATATTTTTGCCATTTTTAAAGCCATTTTGAAAGACAATTTTGTAGACTACATTTTTGTTTATAATAATGATAGTGAACCAGTATATATTGTTGTGTTGTACTATACCAATAATGATAGTGAACCAGTATATATTGTTGTGTTGTACTATACCAATAATGATAGTGAACCAGTATATATTGTTGTGTTGTACTATACCAATAATGATAGTGAACCAGTATATATTGTTGTATTGTACTATACCAATAATGATAGTGAAACAGTATATATTGTTGTATTGTACTATACCAATAATGATAGTGAAACAGTATATATTGTTGTGTTGTACTATACCAACCAGTATAGTTGTGTTGTACTATACCAATAATGAAGTGAACCAGTATATATTGTTGTGTTGTACTATACCAATAATGATAGTGAACCAGTATATATTGTATTGTACTATACCAATAATGATAGTGAACCAGTATATATTGTTGTGTTGTACTATACCAATAATGATAGTGAACCAGTATATATTGTTGTGTTGTACTATACCAATAATGATAGTGAACCAGTATATATTGTTGTGTTGTACTATACCAATCTTGTAATTTACGTTCATATTGTCAGCTGTGGTGAATACAAATAACTCTATTTGTCTATCTATCTATCTATATATCTATAAATCTATCTATCTATCTATCTATCTATCTATCTACTGTATGCATGTATGAGAGAAAGATAAGGCGAAAGAGAAAGAGTGTGTGTGTATGTGTGTGAGTGTGTGTGTATGAGATAAGTGATAGATTAATAGTGTGTCTGTTTGAGTAAGTGTATGTGTGTGTAGATGTGTGAAAGAGAGAGAGAGATTAATAGAAAGTGTCTGTGTGAGTGAGTGTATGAGCGTGTGTGTGTGTGAGGGAGATAGATAGTGTGTCTGTTTGAGTGAGTGTATGTGTGTGTGTGTGTCTGTTTGAGTGAGTGTATGAGCATATGTGTGTGTGTGTGCGTGTGAGAGAGAGATTGATAGTGTGTATGTTTTAGTGTGTGTGTGGATGTGTGTGTGTGTCTGAGTGAGTGTGTAAGCATATGTGTGTGTGAGAGAGAGAGTTTGATAGTGTGTATGTTTTAGTGTGTGTGTGGATGTGTGTGTGAGAGAGATTGATAGTATGCCAGTTTGAGTGTGTGTGTGTGTTTGAGTGAGTACAAAGGAGTACAAAGGAAATCAAGCAACAACAGATCTAGTGACCCTTCTAGGTTGCTTGTCCTCCAAAACACTGAGGATCAAGTGTCCAAACAGTGGTTTAGAGTGGGTAAGGGAACATTGGTAAGGGAATTACTGCCCTGGAACTAATGTCCGTGGCAGGATTAGGAAGTTAGTAGGGGACAGATGGGTTAGTAACTGAGGGGGGGATAAAATAAAGTTATTCATTTACAAACGCAGTCAGTCGCGGGTTTGATGCGAGATATTTGTCTAGGCAGAGTTTAAATGAATCAACGGTGATGCCGTCTATAACGTTTCGGGGAAGCCCATTCCACAAGTTGACAACTCGATTGAAGAAGAAATTCTTAGATTCGTGTGAGTTAAAAGATTTACCAATAATTTTGCAACCGTTTCCCCGATTGTAATTAGATTGGTCGATAGTGAAGTACTTACTACAGTTCATATTGTCGATGCCTTTGATGATTTTGAACACTTGAATTAAGTCACCTCTTAATCTGCGCTGGGTTAAAGGAAATAGATTTAATTCTCTAAGACGCTCTTCGTATGGTTTGTTCTTTAGGCTAGGTATCATTTTGGTAACTCTACGTTGAACTCGTTCTAGCTTGTTTATATCTTTTTGGTAATAAGGGCACCAGGATTGAACGCAGAATTCCAGAAGAGGGCGGACTAAGGAATTGTAAAGGGTTAGGATAACTTCTTTGGATTTATGCTCAAATGACCTGCCTATAAAGCCAATTATTTTGTTTGCCTTCTTAACAACTTCTGAACATTGTTGACTCGGTTTTAGGTTACTCGATATTGTTACTCCCAGATCGGTTTCTCTGTTTACATTCTTAAGCTGAGTGCCATTCATCGAATAGTTTGCTTTCTCATTTAGGTATCCGATATGTAGTACTTTACATTTATCCGCATTGAAACTCATTTGCCAAATTTGGGCCCAACATGACAATTTATCTAGATTGTGTTGCATATAGTCAACTTGTTCTTTTGAGAGTACGCTATTTGCAATTTTTGTATCGTCAGCAAATTTTGAGATTGTACAGGTGAGGCCCTCATCTATGTCGTTGATGTAAATTAGAAAGAAAATTGGTCCTAGTACCGATCCCTGGGGTACCCCGCTACTTACATTGGTCCATTTAGATGCCTTACCGTTTATGACTACTCTTTGCTTTCTGTCGCTGAGCCAATTTTCTATCCATTTCAACACACCGTCTTGTATTCCATGCACTTTTAGTTTTAGCAGTAAACGTTTGTGGGGAACTTTGTCAAAGGCCTTTTGAAAATCAAGGTATATAATATCTACAGCTTTACTCTCATCGTAGAGGTTGAGGATATCGTGGAAGAAGTCTAAGAGGTTTGTTAAACAGGAACGTTTTTTACGAAAGCCGTGTTGGGTATCTTTAAGTATGTTATTTTCCTCTGAGTGATTTACGAGTCTGTCTCGTATGACCGTTTCTAGCATTTTACATACAACTGAGGTTAAGCTAATTGGACGATAGTTACAGGGTAGGGATTTGCTGCCTTTTTTTAATATCGGTGTTACGTTGGCTAGCTTCCACTGATCAGGCATAGTTCCAGACTGCAAGGATTTATTGAATAGTAATGTCAGTGGTTTGGAGAGCTCATCCTTAGCTTCCTTCAGAACTCTAGGCGAGATTGTATCAGGTTCAGGCGTTTTATTTACCTTGAGTTTATCTAAACAATTCAATACTTCTCTCTCTGTAACGGTGATATTGCTTAGAACATCTGAATTATCAATCTGAATCGGCAATGGTGTAGGGATATCACTGAGGTCTTCTGTTGTAAAAACTGATGCAAAGAAGGTATTGAGGGCATTACTCATTTGTACTTCGTCTTTGGTGTATTCTCCATTTTCATCGACTAACGGTCCAACAGTTGAAGTAACTACTTTTTTCTTTCTGATATAACTATAGAATTCTTTCGGGTTTGTTTTACTTTGATTCGCAATATGTAACTCTAAGGTCTTTTTACTTTGCTTAATTAACTTTTTGGCTTTGCGTCGTAGCTCTACAAATTTCACCCGTTCTTCGTCATTTTGTGAGGATTTTAATCTATCATTAGCGAATTGTTTAGCAAGCAGGCAGTTTGAAATATCTTTATTCCACCATTTGGGCTTATTATTATGGCCTGGACGCCGTATTTTCGATGGTATGCAGTCTTGCACTGCTTTTAGGTAAGTGGTTTCGAATAACTTCCAAGATGTATTTATGTCGTTATTGTTAATTAAAAAGCTCCAGTCAGTTTCTTTAAACATAGCTCTAAGTTTATGGCAGTTTGCTTTCTTGAAATTGGGGACTTTTTCGATGCTACTATTTGGTTCGTTACTAGTAAACTTTAAAGTGAAAGTTATCGTACGATGGTCGGTCGGTCGCTGTTACTGAATTCATCACCAACATTCAAATTCTCTATTAATTCTTCTTTTGTTGCAAGTACAATGTCAAGAACGTTATTACCACGGGTCGGCGTTCGAACAAATTGATAAAGCGAACTCTCTTGCAAGTTCGTATACAAGTCATGTCCGGAGTGTGAAGTAAGAGTATTGTCCCACTTGGTCACAGGTAAATTAAAGTCGCCAAAAATTACGGTATCTTGTGAGTTACTTACATCTGCAATTTGTTCGTAAATTTCTCGGTCAGTTTGCACTGATTGAGCTGGAGGTCTGTATATTAACGCAAGTATTATTTTTGTACCTTTATTATTCTTTATTAGCACAAAAGATGCGTCGACGTTCACAATTTGAGGTTTTGACAAGAGGGTAGGTTAAGACTTTCTTTGATATAAAGTAAAATGCCATCTCCATTTCGATTTATTCGGCTTTTCTCAAACATTACATAACCGGGAAGTGAATACTCTGCTAAAAAGTCTCTATCTTCTGTATTGAGCCAAGATTCTGTTATGCCAATCACATCATAATTTTCTGTAAATACTAGCTCCTCTAAATCTGAAAATTTATTGCGTATGCTATGAGCGTTTGCATAGAAAACCTTTACATTTTTTATTTTAGAACTCACGGAACGAACGCTCTTTAATAATATTTTTGGTTCTTGTCGGATCTACATTTATGTTCATGGCTGTCCTCGGTCCTCGCTGTCTTCGGTCCTTATCGCTGGTGGTCCTCGGTTGCCTCTGTTTTTTTCTTGGCGTTGGATGATTTATGTCACTGCTGCTTCTTCTCGGATGGCGTTTTTTGATCCATGGCTGCGGACTGCTTCGTGTAGGAGACGACCCATGCGACCCATGCGTGCTGAACCCACAGGGTTTAGATGAGTGCCATCCTTGCGGAACAGAGTAGGCTGGTTGTAGAAGTTGTCCCAGAGGTTGATGAATTCAACTTCTTCCCTCAGACACAAATATTTTAGTCGGCTATTTGTGCTGAAGGCCTTGTCGTAGAGTTTGTCAGGTGCGTCGATCTTGGGGAGAATGCCTGAGATGATGATATTCCTTGACTTGTTTTTGTAGTGCTGGATCATTTTGCGATATTTCTCCATCAACTCTTCGGATCTGTTGCGCATGACGTCATTTGAACCAGCATGGATGACAAAAAGGGTATTTTCATTTGCATCCTTTGTGGTATCTTCGAAGGCTTCCACAATGTCGTCCAGTCCAGCTCCTGGGATGTAAAATCTTTTTCGTTGATTTGGGACTCTGTCGCAGAACTCTTCGACCTGTCCTCGTAGGATGGAATCCCCAACGAGCCTGGTCTCTTCTGGTTCGTCTTCCATCTCTACCAATATCTCAAATCTGTTTGACATTGTGACTGGTAGATGAGACGTTTTCTGCGTTGGCCGTGCACCGTTCCTCACTGGTGTAAATCCGGAAACCTGTGGTGGCGGGACTCTACGTACAAGTCGGGGAGAGGAGTGGTTAGAACGGGGGCGAGGGGTTGGTACTGTTCGTGCTAGCAGGCTTCTTGCACGAGGAGTGGGGGAGAGACTAAGGTGAACAGGGCAGCTGTCCTGGTTTGATGTCGGCTCAGGTTCGTCAGAAGCATCTGCTGCAGTGTCTACTGCAGGTGTTGGATTGTTGGCAGATGACGTTGGGGCGGTGGTGGATGCTGGAGTTGAAACAATTGGAGTTAGTGATACTCCAACGTTGAGTGTTACAAACTCTTGGAGTGATTCCATCTTCCTGGTGAGGGCGTTGATCTTGTTGTGGGCTTCATCCAATTTTGCTGTCAAATCCTCTCGTTGCTGGCAGAGTCGGCAGACTTGTGGATCGGCAGGAGCAAACATGGAAGCACCAAACCTACCGGCGCAGTTCGTACAGGCACGAGGCATGGTGACGATCACTTTCTTCAGATCACTTCACTCACTTAAAAACACTTAACTCACTTTAAAAACACTAAACTCACTTTAAAAACACTTCACTCCCTTCAGGTCGCTTCACTTACTTAAATAGGCCTAACCGAAAACAAAAATGTTGAAATACACACAAATAGGTTATCAGCGGTGATAGCCTAACCGAAAATTAAAACAAAACAAAATTAAATTTGAATACGCAGTGATAGCCGAACCGAAAACAATTTTATGTTTATTTAAACAGAAATAGGCCACCAGGGGTTATAGCCTATCCTAACCGAAAACAAAAATTATGAAATACCGGTACGCAGAAATAGGACACCAGCGGTGATAGCCTAACTGAAAATTTAAAAATTGAAGTACGCAGAAATAGGCCACCAGGGATGATAGCCTAGACTAACCGAAAACAAAAATAACTGAAAACAAAAATTATGAAATAATTGTGTATGAGTGTATGAGTGTATGAGTGTGTTGAATGTATGAGCATATGTGTGTGAGAGAGAGAGAGAGAGAGATATTGATAGTGTGTATGTTTTAGTGTGTGTGTGGATGTGTGTGTGATAGAGAGATTGATAGTATGCCTGTTTTAGTGTGTGTGGATGTGTGAGAGAGAGAGAGATAAGTGTGTGTGTGTGTGTGTGTGTGTATATGTGAGAGATTGATAGTGTGTTTGATTGATTGAGTGTGTGTGGATGAGTGGAAGTGCATGTAGGCCACTTAAAGAGACTAAGTGGCCCCGATCGACCACTTGACAATAAAGGTAACTGGAGCCTTACCACAATACCGTGAAGTATTGGTCGAGTATCATTTGTTATGGGGTTACCTCCTGTTCAACTACTATGTGTGGCAGAAGAAGAAGAAGAAGAAGCACACACACACACACACACACACACACACACACACACACACACACACACACACATATAAACAAACACATATACACAAACAAACACACACACCCACACAAATCTACATATAAAAAAATACATAACATCTTCAAAGCTCTCTCAGTGTGTACCCCCTTCCTTTACGGAGAGTGGGGGGCACCCGTCCTTCAACACACTTCCACCCCTATTCTGTCCAACTCTCAAACCCAAGATTGAACACATTTTCCCAGTCTTTCTTCTACTCAACAAGCAAGCTTTTTAACTCTCTCCCTCAATCTATCTTTCCCTCACCCTATAACTTAAACTGCTTCAAGCTTTGTGTGTCCAGACATTTTAACTCTAACGTACTTTGATTTTGGCACTCTGTCACTCTTTCAACTTTGGGGAAGATACTTGTTGCAGACAGCTTTGCCTTTTGTATCCTTAATTCACATAAATGAACACACACACACACACACACACACACACACACACACACACACATAAAATCAGTTTATTTAGCCAAATACAATTGTAAAATTTCACCAAAATAGATGATATAATTACTTGCAAAGCCCAAATTTCTACCGAAAAACGTACAAATTAATTTTGAAGGCGGGTCTTGGGGGTAATTATTTTAAGTTTGATGGAGGTCTAGGGAGAAAACTAAAAACAATGTAATAAATAAATAAATAAATAAACAAAAAGATACAAATAACTTACACATATTTCTATATATCCACCTAATAATTGCAAGTGAATAAGTAATCATCCGCGTCTCTCTATTCATTACCCACCTGTCTGTATCTAGCCAATTATCTTCCGTATAGCCAAGAAGGGGGGGGGGGGGGGGGGTGTTTCGTGGCAATTTTGGGGCACTAATAATGTATAACGTAATTGCAGGATTCATGGCCAGGGGCGGAGCGGGGGGGGGTTAATAGAACATAACATGATTGATGATGATGATGATGATGGTGAAGATGATGATGATGATGATGATTATTATTATTATTATTGTTATTATTTGCTTTACTTTTGTTACCAATGTTTTGGAGGGGGGGGGGGGATCTTAACATTATTTGGCCTGACGTCTTGTGGTTTATTATGATACTTGGTTTCCAGGTTATCAACTGCTCCAAAATTTCAGACCTAAAGGTGGTGTATGTTGCTTCGCAAAATCTGAAATTGCCCTGGAGGAGGTTACTAGTTTCAATTGTCCCTATTTTGATTATTCTATATACAAATTAATTTCTGCTGGTAAATTTAAATACATGTGTTGCATCTACCGTTCCCCAAATACTCCTCCAGAGCAAAGTCTTTTTGATTCTCTGTCCTCACAACTCAGTGTCCTCAACTTAAATGCTTCTTCTGAAATAACTGTGTTGGGTGATTTTAATGTCCATAATGTTGAATGGCTCACTCATTCAGCCAGGACTGATGATGCTGGTCTTGAATGTGAGCTATTTGCAGACTCATTTAATCTCATTCAACTAGTCAACCAACCCACCCGTGTACCAGATAATCCTAATCATAATTCCCACCTACTGGACTTATTTTTAACAACCAATTCAGAAAATTATGATGTTACAGTGAGGTCCCCACTTGGATCTTCTGATCACTGTCTGATACAGGCCACCTGTCTATCACCTACCACACCTTCCCACTCTGAACCTGTTTTGGTGACTAAATGGCATTACGATAGGGCAGACTGGGAGGGTCTTCAAGGTTTCTTTATTGATATTCCCTGGACCTCTTTCTTTTCTAATGATGCACACTCCACCTTGAGCCACATACAAGATTTTGTAAAAATTGGAATGGAAACTTTTATTCCTCATCAAAAGTACAGTAACAGATCTAATTCACCTAAATGGTTTGACCATAATTGTGCTAGAGTAACTGAACAAAAAACAATAGCCTACAATGCATTCACGAGATCAAAAACACATGAAGCCTTTAATTACTTTAGAAACATCAGAAATCATGCCAAAACTGTATTAAACCTAACTAAATCAAACTTTCTCCATAAGCAGGCAAATAAACTTCTAAATAATCCAAATGATAACAAAATATTTTGGTCTACTCTTAACTCATTCAAATCCAACTTCACTACTGCTTCATCCATTCCACCATTAAAATCTCCGACTGGCAATCTTGTAAGTGACCCACGAGGTAAAGCTAACCTTCTTGCGGATATTTTCTCCACCAACTCAACCTTAGATGAAATAAATCAAGATGTCCCTGTACTTAATTTTAATTCGCCTGAAATTCCCTCACTTAAGATCCACACCAGACATGTCAAAACTATTTTGCAGAATCTCTCAGTAGATAAGGCTCCTGGTCCAGATGAAATTCCTCCAATAGTACTTAAGAATTGCTCCTTGGTGCTCGCTCCTGTATTGGCAAATTTTTTCCGTCTGTGTACTCATACCTCATGCTTCCCAGTACCCTGGAAAGAAGCAAACATCCATCCAGTTCCTAAAAAAGGTGCCTCTTCAGATCCATCAAACTACAGACCAATAGCTATAACTTCCACTCTTGGCAAAGTTTTTGAAATTATATTAAATAATCACATAATTAAGCATCTTGAGAATAATAAATTAATCAGTGATAGGCAATATGGTTTTAGACGATGTCGATCAACTGCAGACATTCTTTGCCTTCTTACGCATCAAATCAACCAAGCTACAGACCAACATGGTGAAACACATACAATAGCACTGGATATATCAAAGGCATTTGATAGAGTCTGGCATCAATCCTTATTGTCGAAGATGTCACACTACGGCCTTGCATCATTAGTTCCACTAATTTCTTCTTATCTTCATAACAGAAAAATACGTGTAATGGTAGATGGCCTTTATTCTCAATTTCACTCAATAAATGCTGGTGTTCCCCAGGGATCAGTTTTGGCCCCAACTCTGTTCCTCATTCATATCAATGATCTCATATCTACCACTCATAATCCAATGCATTCCTACGCAGATGACCCAACACTCCACAGTTCCTTCACATTTACCAATTCTGTCACCCAACCCGATCTTATAAATTCAAAAATAAACACTGCAATTTCTCTGAACCAGGACCTTTCTAGAATTAATGAATGGGGACAAGAGAATCTAGTTTCCTTTAATGCACAGAAAACCAAGTACATTCAATTTTCTAACCGACAGAATCTCACTGACTCCCATATATTTTTTAATGATGTAAATATTCCCACTTCCCCTAGTATTGACATTCTCGGTGTAACATTAACTACTAACTTGAGCTGGACACATTATGTTAGAAGCATTGCTAAGAATGCCTCTAAAAAACTGGGACTCCTGTACAGAGTTCGAGAATTCTTCACTGACGAGCAGTTGGCCGTAATATATAAAAGTCATGTGCGCTCTCAGATGGATTACTGTTCACCTCTGTGGGGTGGAAGTGGAGTGGTTGCATTGAGGCAGTTGGACAAAATTCAAAATAAAGCTATTAGATTAATCAATAACCCTGCAATCACACAGGACCTTCCTACATTAGCCATACGAAGAAACGTTGCATCCCTTGCATTATTCTACAGATATTTTCACAGCAATTGTTCCGAGGAACTTGCTTCAATTGTGCCGCCTCTCCACATCTTTCCCCGTAGAACTAGGGCAGCTGAGAGCGCCCATGAATTTACACTTTCTCCTCCACAATGCAGAACTTCTGCTTATCAGAATTCGTTTATCCCCAGAGCTACTACTCTTTGGAATTCACTTCCCTCGAATTGCTTTCCACAAACTTACAATCTACAAATGTTTAAATCCAGTTGTTACAAACATTTTATGAATGGAGGATGCCTTTAGGCACATGGACCTTTTTGTTTTATCTGTGTTTTTCCTTCCTCCGTTCATTGTCTCTTAAAAAAACAAAAAAAACAAAAAAAAACAAAAAAAAATATTATTGAGGATTTTGCTTGGTTTGGCCATTTTCGAGCAATGGATATCAGTTTGCACCTAGGCTAACAAAAATCGCCTTCCCAGGCTTCCCAAACTAAAATAAATACATAACTAAATAAATATGTACATAAATTGCCCACCCAGAACCCCTTCATATAAATTTTAACATTTGTCGATATGAAAATGGTTCGGCTAATGGCCTGATTGTTTTAAGTAACAGGCTTACAATCACTCGCGCAGAAGAACAAAAAACGACATCCGAATGGGGTGAAATAAACAACAAATATCAATACCTGAATGGGGTGAAGCATCTTATTATCGCCAAACTAATCGGGCGAATCGCCTTAACATTTCAGAACTAAAGGAGCAAAACAGGGGAGATCCCAACAGACCCCCTTGGATCAAATAGGGTTAATAATAATATATAGGTAATATGGTTTTTGGGTGTTGGTGGGTATAGTGTGGGGCACTTAAGGGATGATGGGCTGTATTTTTGGTCTATCAATTCATATATTCATTTATATTCTAGTTTCCTCGCTAGACCTCCCTTAAACTTACATATATATATATATATATATATATATATATATATATATATATATATATATAAACAAAAACTAAAACCCCACTCAAGATAAATTTGTAGTTTTTTCTGTAGAAAAAATTCCCGGCCGAAGGCCGGTTCCTCAGGCAAAGACTAGGGATGGCTATCCTCCGGGGCAATGCCACCAGCGTCATGAGCTCAGTTCGACAGGACTGGGTCATGCCACTGCGTGAGGCCCCGGCAGGAGTGGTGTATCCGTAGTCTTTCCACAGTAGGGTAAAACAAAACATAAACTTTATTTGTATGTAACATGTGTGATGCACATTAATAAAAGGGGATGTGTCGAATGGTTGAAAGCCACAGTTGCTCGCGCGTTTGGGGCTAGCAACACGTATTATGAAAAACATGCATCCTCCTTCATTCACTGTCCCCCCCTTCACTCACTCAACCCCACAATCTGCCGGAGGATAACAGGTTTTTCACAATACGTAGACAGAGGTCTTTACAAAAAAAAAAAAAAAGAAAAAAAAGAACAGGCTCGCTATCGCTTAACATGAACATTTTGACATCTAAATGGCACGATAGGTCTTAAAATTGACAACGACATGGAGCTAAAGGTGTTAAAACCGCGAAACTAATGGAACGAACGTCTTAATATTTGAATGCTAAAGGGTCTAAGCATGAGGGAGAAGAGGGGCCAAAAAAAAAAACTACCCATCTTCCCTTAACTGGGGGATAGATCTAAGAATATGGTCGTATCTAGATGGGGATTCCACTCTGTGACTATGGATTTATGAAGGGTGTTTCTTCTGGACCCCATTCTCTCATGTTTAGCCTTACAAATATTGAGATTTTAAGTCATTCGCCAGATTAGCTTGCCGATTTTATGACCTTTCGCCCCATTTCTTTGTCAGTGTTAAGACCTTTCATGGATAGAGATAGCTAGCTTGTAATTTAGGAGGAATTGGCTTTCGGCCGGGGCCTACCAAATATGCACACATTTATCTCGAAGGGGGTTCTTGGGAATATTTATTTTAAGGTTGATGGAGGTCTAGGGAGGAAACTAAAAATAGTTACAAAAAAAATCAATACATAAATACATAAATATATCATCTTAATAAATAAAGGTCAATGTTTGTCTGTTTGTCAGTTACCCGACCTTTGTTACTAAACTCCTCCCACAGTTTTGGTGCCAGGTGGGAGTGTGGGGCACCGTTGGAAAGCCCAGGCTTTGGAGATGGTTTTAGGCGAGTTTAGTGGAAATCAGAGACACTTTTGTTTAATAAAATTTTCGGCAGAAATTATGTAGTATACGGGAGTGAAAAAAAAAGCGAAACAAATGGCCGTTTGGGAAGAAGGAGGCCTCCGATCGAAAAGGTGTATGGAACGAAAGTTGTTCGCAGCCCCCCAAAATGGGGGTACGGATTGGGTCAGATCCTAAGTCGGAGGTCATTTAGCGGCCGAAATCGAGGTCGCCGTTTAATGAGGCACAGGGAGGTCGAGGCCGGTGATTATGGTAGTAGTAGTATTGTGATAATTGTGGTAGTAGTGATTGATGATGGTGATTATGGTAGTAGTAGTGGTGGTAGTAGTGATGGTGATTATGGTGATTACCCGGGCAACGCCGGGTACCCCTGCTAGTTAACTATATAAACAAATATATAAATATATAAATTAATATAATACTCCCCTTAATTAAATAGCTTCCCTGCCCCTCCCTCTTACGGATCATTTAAGTAAGTACTAAGGTAAGACGTCCATGGCAGGGTCAGTGTGTCTGTGATGGTCGTAGTGGTAGGTCACGGAGGTCTGGCTCTTGGATCGTTCACTGTTCCCGATGGCCTCACTCGTGTCCAGATCCCGTATTATTACATTACATTATGTAATTCCAGCTTTCATTTGTATATACAGTATATATATATATATATATATATATATATATATACACTGTATATATGTATCCTGAGTGGGTCCCATATTTGTGAGTGGTGGTTGTTATGGTTTGGTCGGGTTCCGTTTGGGTGTCAGTATAAGCTTCAATAATCGGCTACTAAATTGACCGCTTGCAAGTTTCGGGCAATAAGGAAGTTGGAGCTGCAGTCATCAATATTTAGCAGGATTACCAGAAACAAAAAACGCTT
>CM064551.1:28235181-28390181 GCA_032716605.1 Paralithodes platypus
TATTTCGTCGATTAAGAGCGCAGCGAAGGGAACGATTTATTTAACCCATTGAGTACCGGTGACATTATTTTCATCATATTCTGGCAACTATCAGACGATTGTTATTCAGCTTAGGAAGGACCTCTAGCAATAATAGGGCTGCAACATCACATCTCGACCAACCCCTTTAGCTACCACAGACCCTTCCTACGTTGCATAAGGTCGCCTAATTATAGCTAGATTACAATAAAACACACGTCACTGGTACTCAAAGGGTTAAGGGGAGATTTCCACTTGAGGGATTTTTTCTGGACCCCTTTCTCCCTCATGTTTAGCCCCATTGCTTTTGAGATTTTAAGACCTTCGCCCTAGTTGTTTGGATATTTTAAGACATTTTGCCCCATTTCTATCAATTTTAGGACCTTTCGTGCCATTAAGGTGTCGATTTTTTCCTGGCGAGCGATAGCAAGCCTGTAATTTAAGAGCAACCGGCCTCTGGCTGGGAAATTTTTCTACCGAAAAATGTACAAATTTATCTTGAAAGGGGATCTAGGGTGTGTAATTTTAAGCTTGATGAAAAAGTAGGGAACAAACTAAATACCTCCCCTTAAGAATACCACCCTTAGTCCCACATTATTATTTATCTCTTTATTATTTATATACTTATCTATTAATATTCGTTTAACCCTTTTTGTACCGGTGACGTGCTTTTCGTTGGATTAGGGCAATTATTAGATTAATTTATTCCGCTTAGAAAGGACCTCCTACATCAACGACATAGATGAGGGTCTCACCTGTACAATGTCAAAATTTGGTGACGATACAAAAATTGCAAATAGCGTACTCTCAAAAGAACAAGTTGACGATATGCAACACAATCTAGATAAATTGTCATGTTGGGCCCAAATTTGGCAAATGAGTTTCAATGCGGATAAATGTAAAGTACTACATATCGGATACCTAAATGAGAAAGCAAACTATTCGATGAATGGCACTCAGCTTAAGAATGTAAACAGAGACACCGATCTGGGAGTAACAATATCGAGTAACCTAAAACCGAGTCAACAATGTTCAGAAGTTGTTAAGAAGGCAAACAAAATAATTGGCTTTATAGGCAGGTCATTTGAGCATAAATCCAAAGAAGTTATCCTAACCCTTTACAATTCCTTAGTCCGCCCTCTTCTGGAATACTGCGTTCAATCCTGGTGCCCTTATTACCAAAAAGATAAAAGATATAAACAAGCTAGAACGAGTTCAACGTAGAGTTACCAAAATTATACCTAGCCTAAAGAACAAACCATACGAAGAGCGTCTTAGAGAATTAAATCTATTTCCTTTAACCCAGCGCAGATTAAGAGGTGACTTAATTCAAGTGTTCAAAATCATGAAAGGCATCGACAATATGGACTGTAGTAAGTACTTCACTATCGACCAATCTAATTACACGCGGGGAAACGGTTGCAAAATTATTGGTAAATCTTTTAACTCACACGAATCTAAGAATTTCTTCTTCAATCGAGTTGTCAACTTGTGGAATGGGCTTCCCCGAAACGTTATAAACTGCATCACCGTTGATTCATTTAAACTCCGCCTAGACAAATATCTCGCATCAAACCCGCGACTGACTGCGTTTGCAAATGAATAACTTTATTTTATCTCCCCCTCAGTTACTAACCCATCTGTCCCCTACTAACTTCCTAATCCTGCCACGGACATTAGTTCCAGGGCAGTAATTCCCTTTCCAATGTTCCCTTACACACTCTAAACCAATGTTTGGGCACTTGATCCTCAGTGTTTTGGAGAACAAGCAACCTAGAAGGGTCACTAGATCTGTTGTTGCTTGATTTCCTTTGTACTCCTTTGTACCTCCAGCAATGTAAAAGCTACAGACTACCTCATTTAATCCCTTTAGCTACCACACACCCTTCCGAAGCTGAATAAAATCGTCTAATAGTTGCCAGAATACGATGCAAAGGACGTCCCTGGCTCTGGATTGGTTTAGGTTTTCTCTCTAGCCCTCCATCAAGTTTAAGAAAATACCCCCAAACCTGGCCGAAGTCCGGTTCCTCCTAAATTGCAGGCTCACTATCGCTCGAAAGGGGGCGAAAGATCTTAAAATCGCCAAACTAATGGGGTGAACGTCTTAGCATCTCAAAAGTAATGGGGATAAAAGCCTCCCCTTAAGCTTAGCATAGTCCTAAATTATAAAAGACAAATCATGTAAAATCTTTAATTACATATTTGTTTTTTTGTTTTTTGTTTTTTTAAGACAATGAACGGAGGAAGGAAAAACACAGATAAAACAAAAAGGTCCATGTGCCTAAAGGCATCCTCCATTCATAACATTTTTGTAACAACTGGATTTAAACATTTGTAGATTGTAAGTTTGTGGAAAGCAATTCGAGGGAAGTGAATTCCAAAGAGTAGTAGCTCTGGGGATAAATGAATTCTGATAAGCAGAAGTTCTGCATTGTGGAGGAGAAAGTGTAAATTCATGGGCGCTCTCAGCTGCCCTAGTTCTACGGGGAAAGATGTGGAGAGGCGGCACAATTGAAGCAAGTTCCTCGGAACAATTGCTGTGAAAATATCTGTAGAATAATGCAAGGGATGCAACGTTTCTTCGTATGGATAATGTAGGAAGGTCCTGTGTGATTGCAGGGTTATTGAATAATCTAATAGCTTTATTTTGAATTTTGTCCAACTGCCTCAATGCAACCACTCCACTTCCACCCCACAGAGGTGAACAGTAATCCATCTGAGAACGCACATGACTTTTATATATCACGGCCAACTGCTCGTCAGTGAAGAATTCTCGAACTCTGTACAGGAGTCCCAGTTTTTTAGAGGCATTCTTAGCAATGCTTCTAACATAATGTGTCCAGCTCAAGTTAGTAGTTAATGTTACACCGAGAATGTCAATACTAGGGGAAGTGGGAATATTTACATCATTAAAAAATATATGGGAGTCAGTGAGATTCTGTCGGTTAGAAAATTGAATGTACTTGGTTTTCTGTGCATTAAAGGAAACTAGATTCTCTTGTCCCCATCCATTAATTCTAGAAAGGTCCTGGTTCAGAGAAATTGCAGTGTTTATTTTTGAATTTATAAGATCGGGTTGGGTGACAGAATTGGTAAATGTGAAGGAACTGTGGAGTGTTGAGTCATCTGCGTAGGAATGTATTGGATTATGAGTGGTAGATATGAGATCATTGATATGAATGAGGAACAGAATTGGGGCCAAAACTGATCCCTGGGGAACACCAGCATTTATTGAGTGAAATTGAGAATAAAGGCCATCTACCATTACACGTATTTTTCTGTTATGAAGATAAGAAGAAATTAGTGGAACTAATGATGCAAGGCCGTAGTGTGACATCTTCGACAATAAGGATTGATGCCAGACTCTATCAAATGCCTTTGATATATCCAGTGCTATTGTATGTGTTTCACCATGTTGGTCTGTAGCTTGGTTGATTTGATGCGTAAGAAGGCAAAGCATGTCTGCAGTTGATCGACATCGTCTAAAACCATATTGCCTATCACTGATTAATTTATTATTCTCAAGATGCTTAATTATGTGATTATTTAATATAATTTCAAAGACTTTACCAAGAGTGGAAGTTATAGCTATTGGTCTGTAGTTTGATGGATCTGAAGAGGCACCTTTTTTAGGAACTGGATGGATGTTTGCTTCTTTCCAGGGTACTGGGAAGCATGAGGTATGAGTACACAGACGGAAAATGTTTGCCAATACAGGAGCGAGCACCAAGGAGCAATTCTTAAGTACTATTGGAGGAATTTCATCTGGACCAGGAGCCTTATCTACCGAGAGATTCTGCAAAATAGTTTTGACATGTCTGGTGTGGATCTTAAGTGAGGGAATTTCAGGCGAATTAAAATTAAGTACAGGGACATCTTGATTTATTTCATCTAAGGTTGAGTTGGTGGAGAAAATATCCGCAAGAAGGTTAGCTTTACCTCGTGGGTCACTTACAAGATTGCCAGTCGGAGATTTTAATGGTGGAATGGATGAAGCAGTAGTGAAGTTGGATTTAAATGAGTTAAGAGTAGACCAAAATATTTTGTTATCATTTGGATTATTTAGAAGTTTATTTGCCTGCTTGTGGAGAAAGTTTGATTTAGTTAGGTTTAATACAGTTTTGGCATGATTTCTGATGTTTCTAAAGTAATTAAAGGCTTCATGTGTTTTTGATCTTGTGTATGCATTGTAGGCTATTCCTTCTTGTTCAGTTACTCTAGCACAATTATGGTCAAACCATTTAGGTGAATTAGATCTTTTACTGTACTTTTGATGAGGAATAAAAGTTTCCATTCCAATTTTTACAAAATCTTGTATGTGGCTCAAGGTGGAGTGTGCATCATTAGAAAAGAAAGAGGTCCAGGGAGTTACATATAAACGGGTGGATGGGACTCGTTAGCCTTGGTCGGCAACTCATCTAGGGGAGACAACCTTATACAAATCCGGGTGGATGGGTCTCGTCAGCCTTGGTTGGCAACCTGTCTAGGGGAGTAAACCTGATACAAATCCGTACTGCTTACCTAAGGGTAAGGCAGGTTAGTGGATGGATTAGCCGAACATCACTGTAGAAAAATAGTGCTAACGAGATACACAGAGGGCCTCGGAGTCGGACGGATCCTAAATTGAGTGGTCAATCCTGTAAGTCCTTTACTAAACTGGCTCGGGTTGTCCCTCTCACAGGGAATAGGTCCGCTTGGGGGCATTCTGTGTATGGCCACCCTCGTAAGGGGAGTAAGGCGTCCGGCAATAGATAGATAAATAGACATATATATACAGACCACACAAACCATTTAATCACATCGAGAGGATCCGGCCTTAATAACTACCAATTCATTCCCGTATGCTGTGGAAGAAAGGGACACCCAAAAAAAAAAAAAAAAAAAAAAAAAAAATAATAATAATAATAATTATAATGATAATACAAAAATAAAATAAAAAATAAATAAAAACAACTCTTGATAACCACAACTACATGCGTGCCATATTAGGGTCGAACTATTTGCTCAGAAAACACATTACTCTTTGAATAATTTATATATCTTGATAACACTGGGGAACGTCGATATTGTCGTGCAGATATTTGGGGAAGGCTAAATCAATATGTAGACTTGATTATTGCTTAAGCTGCGTGGAGTTCTTTGATCTATGTGTTAATATATGAGTACAGTATATGGAACTCTCTCCCTCAGTCAATCTTTCCTTCATATTATGACTTACACTGCTTTAAACTTCGTGTCTCCAGGCATTTTGACCACAAAGTCCATTGCATTTCGCTCTGTTACTCTTTTGACTCTGGGGGAGACGCTCGTCACAGGCAACCTGCCTTTATACACATAGAATTTTTGTTTTAGTTTCTTTGTTTCTAGAGCTATGTGTGTGTGTCTGTTTTTTTTTCTTTCTATGTGGATGAGGGAGACAAAAGATAAAACTGCCTGTGCCAAGTGCCTTCCCCAGAGTTGAAAGAATGACAGGGCCAAAATCAAGGGACGTTCGAGCCAAAATATCTGGACACACGGAGTTTAAAGCAATTTAAGTCATAGGATGAGGGAAAGATGGATTCAGGGAGAGAGTTCCAGAGCTATGCTGTTGAATAGAAGAAAGATTGGGAGTATTGATTCACTCTTGGGTTGGAGAGTTGCACAGAGTAGGGGTGGGATTGTGTTGCAAGACGGGTACTACGTACCCTACATAGAGGAGGTGGTATACACTGAGAGAGCTCTGAGGAACACTGATTATTGTAGTACCGATAGAATAGCGAGAGAGATGCAACATTGCGGCGAAGAGAGAGAGAGAGAGATTGCAGAGAGTTGGTGAGTGGACGGGAGTTAAGGAAGAAAGGCATTCCTTTCTACTTTGTCTAGGAGTGCTGTGTGAGAGGATCCTCCCGACACATGTGAACAATACTCAATACAAGGATGCACTGTGCTATTGTACAGAGCAAGAGGCTGTGCGGGGGTAAAGAACCTCTTGAGGCCATTGAGCACACCCAGCCTCTGGGAGGCTGCCTTAGCAAGACTGGTAATATGGTCCTTCCAAGAGAGAGCAGAAGAAAAAGAGACACCGAGAATACTGAGAGAAGATGAAGTATTGATTTGTGTATTGTCGAAGTATAAGTGATAGTCCTCTGGGAGTTCACGGCGGTTAGTAAGATGAAGAAATAGGGTTTTGGAAACATTAAAGGCAACAAGGTTTTCTCTGCCCCAATTGGAAATAGTAGTTAGATCAGAAGATATGTGTTGTATGTCTTCATTACCTTTGCGTTTGAGGGATTGCTGGCTGGGGCGTTCTGGAAAGCTAATTGAATAGTGTAAGGTAGAGTCGTCTGTGTATGAATGGATGGGTTTGGAGTTACAGTTGACAAAATCATTTATGAAAATTAGAAAGAGAATGGGAGAAAGGACAGCACCCTGAGGAACACCAGAGTTGATAGGATGAGGAAGTGAACGATGGACGTCCACAACCGCAGCTATGGAACGGCCGGAAAGGAAATTAGAGATAAAGGCACAGATGGAGGGATAGAAACCGAAGGAGGGTAGTTTAGAAATTAGAGTTTTGTGCCAGACTTAATCGAAGGCCTTCGATATGTCTAGCGCAATAGAAAAGGTCTCGTCGAAGTCCAGAAAGGAGGATGACCAAGAGTTAGTAAGATAATTATGAAAGAAGATCACCAGTAGATCAACCCTTAAAGAAACCATACTGGCGATCTGAGAGTAGATTACGGTAAGATAAATGCTTAAGAAATTAAAAATAGTTTCAAAAACTTTAGAGATACATGAGATGAGAGCAATTGGACTATAGTTGGAGAGTTGAGAGCGGTCACCTTTCTTTGGGAAAGGTTGAATGAGAGCAAACTTCCAGCAAGAAGGGAAGAAATTAGAGGAGAGACAGAGACGAAAGAGTTTGTGTGTGTGTGTGTGTGTGTGTGTGTGACAGAATGTGGACTGCAACTACTATTGACTTCTTATATTTATAGCTTTGAACAATAGACCAATGTTTTTGTACGTCTCCAAAACCTTATGATATTATATGTTCGTGTTAACGGTGTGAGTATGTGTGTGTGTGTGTGTAAACTACAGTATATACCCGGTGTATATAGTTTACACACACCATTACCTCGAGAATATTTTATATATATATATATATACACTTACACTTAGTTACACTTAGTTGTATTCCGTCCGTTAGTGACACAGTTGTGCTGGGGCTCCACTGCGACCAGGCAGCTCCCTTTCTTCCACTCTCCATTCCAGAAGTCGGTTGGAGTTGGTGCTGGGGTATCCTGGTGTTGGTGGCCGGTCCGGTATTTTGGCCAGCCACATGTCCAAGTGTTTCTTGAAGGTGTCTGGAGACACCCCGGTTATGTTCCTGAGAGGGGCTGGTATACAGTTGAACAGTCTGGTTCCATTGTATGTAAAGCTGTGATGGATCAGGGATTTGATTTTTTGTGTTGATCCCGGCGTAGTCCTCACATAGCACAGCCTCCCTCGCCTTTGGTGCTGAGTCTCTTGGATGTTTGGGTTTGGTACCTTTTTTTCCAAAATCTTCCAGACGTAGATGATGATGTATCTCTCCCTACGTCTTTGAAGTGAGTACAGCTGCAGCTCCTTAAGTCTCTCCCAGTAGTTAAAGTGTTGAAACCCATGGATTTTACTGGTGAATGTCCTCTGGGTGGCTTCAATTTCTGTTATTTCTCCTACTTTTTGGGGAGACCAGAGCTGGGAGCAGTACTCCAGTCGTGGTAGGACCAGTGACTTCCACAATGTTAGCATACACCTCTCATTTCTTGTGTGGAAGGTTCTCAGGATCCAGCCTGCTATTTGTTTTGCTGTTGTTGTGGCTTTGGTAATATGCTGGGAAAAAGTGGCGTCACTGCTCATATTTACTCCCAAGTCCTTCACTGTGTCCTTGGCGGTAATTTCTTGCTGTCCGCTTTTGTAGTTGGTGTCGTTTTGTAGTGCTCTCTTGTTCCCGTACCTTAGAAGCTCGAACTTGTCTCCGTTTAGGGCCATGTTGTTTTCTTCTGCCCACTTCAGGATTTTGTCCAAGTCTTGTTGTAGTAGCTGAGCATCATGTTGTGAGGTGATTTTCTTCATGAGTCTGGTGTCGTCTGCAAACGATGTGGCTGTTGAGTGTTCCAGGTCCCTGTCGATGTCTCCTATCATGATGAGGAATAGGAGAGGTCCCAGTACTGATCCTTGTGGTACTCCGCTGATGACCCCACCTGCTTCTGATAGGCTTCCTTGAACCGTGACTCTTTGTTTTCTGTTGGTGATGAAGCTATGGAGCCATCTTCCAAGGTCTCCCCCTATTCCCAGTGATTTGAGTTTATGTAGAAGGATCCCATGGTCCACCTTGTCAAAAGCTTTGGCGAAATCTAGATATATGACGTCTACATTTTCTCCGTCTTGAATATCCTGTAGGATTTTGTCGTAGTGTGATAGTAGTTGTGAGAGGCAGGAGCGGCCTTTTCTAAAGCCATGTTGCCCCTCGTTGAACGCCTCATTATCTTCCAGGAAGCTGACCATCTTAGCTCTTATTGTTCTTTCTATGATTTTAATAAGGTGTGACGTCAGCACCACTGGTCTGTAATTTTTGGCTATGCCTTTACTACCCCCTTTGTGTATTGGTGTGACATTGCCTTCTTTTAGGGATTGTGGTACATATCCAGTTTGGAGGGACTTGCTCCACAGCAGTTTTAGAGGCAGGGCTAGCTGATGTTTGCAGTTTTTTAGCAGTTGGGCATGAAAGCCGTCTGGTCCTGCTGCAGAGTTTGGTCCAATCTTGTCGATGGCTGCTATTATGTCCTCTGTTGATACTGTTTCCGAGGAGAGTTGATGTGGTGTCTCTGGAGCGTTGCCAAAGAAAGTCGTTGCATTCTCGATTTTCTTGTCTTCATTTGGCGGGCTGAAGACACTTTCATACTGCTGTTTGAGTATCTTGGCCATTTCGGTTGGGTCACTCTCAAGTTCGCCCGTAGGTTTTGCAAGTGGTCCTATTGTTGTGGTGTTCCTGAGTCTCCTTTTTGCATATGCATAGAAGAATTTGCTATTTACTCGTATGTTTGCAACTGCTTGTAGTTCTTCGCGTGTTCTTTGCTCTTGGTGTGACTGGATGAGTTTACTTCCACTTCATCAAGCTCTTCTTGTAGTTTGGTGATATTGTGCGCATAGCTGGTCTTCCTTTGCTTGGCTCTCAAGTACGTCCTTTTCTTCATTAGTATTTTTCTCTCTCTGGGAATCTGCTTGATCTGCTTCCTGCTTGATTTGGGTGGTATGGTGTTTTTACAGGTCTCCAGGCATTGTTGCTGGAGGATACTGAGAGTTTCGTCGACGTTTTTATCTTCGAATAGTGCCCTCCAATCAGTTCCTGCCAGTTCTGCTCTCAGTCTGTCCCAGTCTATATCTTTGCTGTAGAAGTTGAGATCTTTCAGAGAGGTGCAGGGTATTTGGCTTGATTCCTGTTGACATCTTCTTGGTGGTGTGGCGGTTGGTGTGGGGGTTCTAACTTTGATGAGGCTGTGGTCGGACATTATAGTTTTTACAGTTTCGTACGAGTGTACCAGGTCGAAGTTGTTGCCAAATAGTAAGTCCAGTGTGTTGTTGCCTCTTGTAGGTTCCTCGATGTATTGCTTCATGTATGCAGTGTCCATGATAGTCATTAGCTCCTTGGCTTGCTGTTTTTCCTCCCTGGTTCCTCCATCTATTTTCATGGTTGCCCAATTGATGATGGGCAGGTTGAAGTCTCCTGTGATGATGACATCTGTAGCGGGAGTTGGAAGATTTTGTAGGAGTGATTGTATTTTCTCTGTGACCTCCTTGAAAATTTCCCCTGTGGTGTTTGGAGGTCGATACAAAATTATGATGAGCATGTCGGTTTGTCTTATGTGTACTGCTAGTAGCTCTGTTGTGCCGTTTGAGAATGCAACTAAAGTTTCGGTATTTGCAGCCATATCCTCCCTTAGGTAGAGTGCTACTCCTCCGTGGCTTCTGGCCTCTCTGTCGGCTCTGAATAGAGTGAAATTATGGATATTGATCTCTGCATCCAAAATGTTTTCGTTCAGGTGTGTTTCTGTGAGGGCTAGAAAAATTGAGTTGTCTTCCTCTGCAATTTCTCCCAACATAGGGACTTTACATTGATTGTTTCGTGGGTAAAGTCCTCTGATGTTGCCCACAACAAAACTAGTTAGTGGTAGTTGCACCTTCCTCTGTGGTTCATGTCTGGCCCCTCGGTTTGGGCTAGGAATCTCTCCATAATCACTTGAGACCGTTTTTCCACTTCCAGAAGACGTCCCATTACTACCTCTAAAAAAGCACCTTGGTCGGGCATAGCCGTGTGTACCGCTGCTGGTCTGGCCTTGTGAGTTTGCTGGATGGTTGGCCAGCTTCTGAGGGCATTGCGTTGACTTTCTATTTTTTCCTCATATGTTGGTGTGTAAGCAAATTCCCTTTGAATGTGTCCTGTAGCGTGTTCCCTTGGTCTGTTGACGTTGTTTCTTGGCGTCAGTATTTTGGTTCCCTTGATGTGTGGAAGATTGCAGTCTCTCATAGTACATGCCCTTTTGTTGAGTGAGATTCTGCATACATATGGGTGGTAGTCGATGCATTTCCATCCACGCTTGCAACCTATTCTTTCATCCCGCCCGTGCTTCATGAATTTTGCACATATTTTTGGGTGGTCTTGTTTGCATCCCCTGCCCACTACTCCGTATCGGCATTCATTTCTTAGGTAGAAATTGCATACTTCTATTCTTTTCCTCCTAATATCGGTGCCCCTGTAATCAGCTCTGGGCCTAGGTCTCCATGAATTTGTATTTACAGCACTAACCTCCCCTGTTCTACTGTATGTAGGAGCATTTTGGCCGCATCCGTTGCATGTGGGGTGTGTGCTCGTTGGGGTCCCCGACCTCACCTGTCTTGCTGCATTTTGAGGGGGCTCTGCCGTGTCTGCTAGTGTTGCGGTGGGGGGGCCATGTGCATCTGGCATTGTGATGCTAATATTTCCTGGTGTGTTCCCCATCCCTAGATCTAGGCCTATAGCCACGTTTGGTGAGTTACTGGTATGGGGGTTGTCACCGTCACTCTTGCCTAAGGCTACTTCTGGGCTTATGGGTAGGCCTTGGCCTAGGTCAGTGTCCCCAGTTAATTCCTTGGTTGTTGGAGTAGGCCTATTGTCAGCTGGCGTGTTGGTGACATCTTTGTTGCTCTGGGGCTGAACATGGATTTTTCTTACCTTACTTATCGCTCCAGATTTGATTATTCGTTCCTTGTGTTGGAGAACGGCTGCTTCTGCCTCGGCCACCCACTCACCTTTTGTGTCAAGCTTTGTTAGGGAGCATGTTTTGCACATGAATTTCCTTGCCGTTTTTGCATAGTTGAGAATTTGATAGGCAGGGAGTTCTGTGCAAAAATAGTGCAGCCAATCCTGGCAGTAGTCGCATTGGATTGCATTTTTTTCACCTGCGAACTTGATTCCGCAGTCGGGGCACTCTGGGTCGGGTTTGTTTTGATCCCCGGCCATTGTTGGCGTCATGTTCTTAGTCACTGTTTTTTTTTTTTTTTTTTCTCTTATTTTCACTTCAATCCTTCTGTTTCGGTCTTTGTTTCTTGTATATGTGCACTCACTAAGTGTTTATGTATGTTATTCTGTCTTTGGTAATCACCGATTGCACTTTCTTTACGAGAAACACTTGATAATGTATGGAGCTACAGTGTGACGTGGCCTTGACCTTGAGGTGACCTCTCTGTTTTTTCTATATTCTATTCTCTATATTTTCTTTCAGGCAGGTGAGATTAAAATAATAGGCACAGTTTGCATTATTGAGTTTTTTATTGATACTCTCAATTTTTCGTATAGTTTTTCTGGTATTTTCAGGAAGTTGGTAAAGGAGGTTTGCAAATGGTTCCGACGTTTCAATGGGCGCAGCCATCATTATCAAGGAGAAGTGAAGTTAGATTTTTTTTTTTTTTTTTTTCTTTTTTTTTTTTTTTTTTAAAGGTAGGGGGGTGAAGAGAGGCACCACAGAGTGGGTGGGTGGAAGAGAAAGTAGGAAAGATGAAATACAGTGGAAGAGTAAAGTTGGTGGGCCGGCCACCTTGCTGCTTTTGTTTGTTTATTGTTCACATCATTTTACAATATAATTTTCTGTGGCAAAATACAATGGTGCTGAGGGCTGTTTGTTAATCTAATCTGTGATATATAATTTCTATGGCAAATTACAATGGTGTTGAGGGCTGTTTGCTAAACCTATTCTGTGCCCATGTTGCAAGATGGGCTTAAGCTGTGGTAATTGCAAGTTTGAGGACTTATGGTCCTAGCTAGTGACAGTGCTTTAAATTCCTGCATTTATTTATTTAGTTGCATTTGTAGCTAAGCTAAGGTGGGTCCTACTGTCAGGATAGCTAGCTGGCTGATAAGAATTTAGGTATAAATAGGGTCTGGTTCCTCTTCGTTTATGATACTGAGGCTACTTGGAAAGTTTCTGTTAAAGTGTCTCATGTGTTGTCTTTTGTCTATTATTGTGTTATATGTGTTTTCGTCTATGGCTTCTATGGTCTGCCATATCTTTTTAGCTTGGTAATATAATTTTATATTAATTGGGAGAAGGCCGTTTGCCTGGTGAAGTTCTTGGGTGGTGTGGGCGTAAGGGTAGCGTGTGTTGGTTGCGAATCTCAGGGCTTTGTTTTGCACTCGTTGTAGAATTTGTATCTGAGTTTTGCTTAAGGCAATGGTGGGGATTGGGGGGTATTCTAAGATTGGAAGTACTAGTGCTTTGATTAGATGGAGTTTTATTCTCGTTTCTAAGTTTCTTAGTCTAAAGAGTTTGCTGAGGGCGTGGATTGCTTTTCCTTTTCTCTCACTGACGTTTGTTATGTAGCTAGTGCTTGAAATTTTTAGGCCGAGGGCCCTGCCGTTGGGTTGGAACTGTATTAGTTCTCCATCAACGACAAGGTCCTCGTTTCTCTTAGATCCGAGAGGAATGACTGTGAATTTATTAGTGTTTGTTTTGATCTTCCACTGTTTTTCGAAGTTGTTGACTCTTTCGACTTCTCTTCTGGTTCTGGAGTTCATCAGATGCTTGGACTTCCCCTCATAACTGATTATTTGGGTGATGTCGTCGGCATAGCTGATGTTTAGACCTGTGAGAGATTCTGGGGTGTCGCGTGTGTATATTGTGAATAGTGTTGGGGACAAGACACTTCCCTGAAGTTAGAAGGTGATAAGTCGAGTTTATATAGGCGATACAAGATCAAAAGAGGGATTATTGTGTGCTAGCTGCACGCTGGTTGGCTAACCTAAGACTAGCTCTGGTAGGCTGGCCGGACGCAGGAGTGGGCGGGGCCTCTGCGTCGTTCATCTGCGTGTGTGGAGGGGGCATTCCTGGGGGCATCATGGGGGGCCTCGCTGTGGAAGGGCGTGCCGAGGGTAGGATCTGGCTGTATTCCGCTTGTGTGTTTAAAGTAGGTTGGTATGTTTGTATATATATAGCTTCAAGAATGAATAGGCGGCGTGAGTCTATTTCTTTATCAAGAATAGAGGTGTGTTTATCTAAGTCGGGTCTGGTGAGTTCCTGATGGTGTGGGGATGTGTGGTAGTGGTCCTTGATAGCTCCGGCTTGAAGGTGGAAGGTAAGGCGACGTGACAGACGAGTCCTTGTCAAACCGACATAAGTGTGAGGTCCACAGTCCTCACTGTTACAGGTGTGTCGGTATATGACATGGTCCTCTTGTGACGGTTTCTTAGCGGTAGCCGGGCTGTTGCGAATGACTAGTTGTGATGTTTTCCTCGATTTGTAGTATATGGTGAGTTTAAGGTGTTGGTCAGGGTTCGTAGTTTTAACGTTGTTGCTGATAATGTCTCTCATTATTTTTTCGTCTGTTTTGTGATCTGAGGACATGTGATTTTTATAGTAAATTTTTATGTATTCAGTGTTTGTATTAGTAGGCATGTCGTTTTTGTACCATGTTTCAAGGTGTTTGTTAATGGTGTGGGCGATGTCCGAGTTACTGTACCCATTGTTTACAAGCACCTGGGTGAGCCTCTCGAGTTCCTTGTGAGTGTCTCGCCAGGAGGTGCAGTGTGATAGGGCTCTCCTGACGTAGGCGGCGATGGTGGATCGTAAATATCGCTGGGGGCATTCACTTTCGCCGTTGAGACATAATCCGTTGTTGGTGGGTTTGGTGTAGACAGTGGTGGTAAAGCCTGAGGTGTTGTTGTTGTTTACGAGGACATCAAGGAAGGGGAGATGACCGTTAGAGGACTCCTCGAAGGTGAAGTTTAGACTGGAAGAGGCGATGAATCGTTGTTGAAGGTCACGTAGCTCCTGTGGGTCCTTCACACGCACGAAGATGTCGTCCACATATCTGCAGTAGACGGAGGGGCAGTTGGTAGTCAGGAGCTCTTCTTCGATGGTGCCCATGTAAAAATTGGCAAAGAGGACTCCTAGGGGACTGCCCATTGCCACACCATCAATCAAAGGGCACGCCCTTCCACAGCGAGGCCCCCCAGGAATGCCCCCTCCACACACGCAGATGAACGACGCAGAGGCCCCGCCCACTCCTGCGTCCGGCCAGCCTACCAGAGCTAGTCTTAGGTTAGCCAACCAGCGTGCAGCTAGCACACAATAATCCCTCTTTTGATCTTGTATCGCCTATATAAACTCGACTTATCACCTTCTAACTTCACTTCTCCTTGATAATGATGGCTGCGCCCATTGAAACGTCGGAACCATTTGCAAACCTCCTTTACCAACTTCCTGAAAATACCAGAAAAACTATACGAAAAATTGAGAGTATCAATAAAAAACTCAATAATGCAAACTGTGCCTATTATTTTAATCTCACCTGCCTAAAAGAAAATATCCTCCCTGGCTACACTAATATATATATATATGTTTATATATATATATATATACAGTGTATATATATATATATATATATATATATATATATATACTGTATATATACATACATACAGTATACAGTATATGAGCACGTAAAATGTAATTTTGAAATTGAAAGAGAGAGAGAGAGAGAGTTATGTGAATACTGTAATGCTATACTGTATACTGTATACATAAACTGGCATATTGACAGATTCATAGAACACTTGAGAGCCCCCATAAGAAAGCACTATTGGATTCCAGTTCACCACACCAAGGTTCCCTGTTATGATACAGTGCTTAGCAATTTATAACGGGGAGATGGGTCGTTTTTCTGGTCTTCCGTCTTCTTCATGTTTTGCCCCAATAGTTTTCAGGTTTTATTAAATTTGACCCATTAGCTTGGTGGTTTTAAATCCTTTCACCCCATTTCTGTGTCAATAACAAGACTTTACGTGTCATTTCGGTGACGATCTTTTCCTGGCGAGAGATAGCGAGCCAGTAAATATGTAAACATTTATTTTGAAGGAGGGTCTTGGGGGTGTTTTTATTTTTAAAGCTTAATGGAGGTGTTGGGAGAAAACTAAGAAAATTATGAACAAAAATATACTGTATAATTATATGAGCCAAAAATTACGCCCTTAAACTTATCAACATATGAAAGTTTGAAACAATTGTGCAGTAAATGGATTTACTAGGTTTAACACTATCTGGTCCGACCTCTTGTGGGTTATCATATTTTGTTTAATTATTATTAAGGATTTTGCTTGTTTTTTCCCATTTTCGAGCAATGTATTTTAGTTTGTCCCCTCGGCTGACATAAACGCCTTCCAAGACTTCTTGTCCCCTCGGCTGACATAAACGCCTTCCAAGACTTCTTGTCCCCTCGGCTGACATAAACGCCTTCCAAGACTTCTTGTCCCCTCGGCTGACATAAACGCCTTCCAAGACTTCTTTCAAACTAAGAAATGTCTACCCAGAACCCTTTCAAGATATAATTGTAAATTTTTCGATAGAAAAAATATCCTGGTCAAAGGCCGATTTTTTCCAAACTACAGGCTCACTATCGCTCGGCTAGAATAAAATTGACACTTGAATGTTTTTTGTTTTCTATATTTCAACTGCTCCCTCTCGGGCATAGGCTGAGAGCCTCTGTACATTCAACCGTTACACATTGAACGGTGAAGCCCGTGAGGTCTCGTTCCAGTCTAGGGGGTGATCGAGACATGTGAAGCACTTTTAGCTGCAACTAGCACCCGTCATCTTGCCTTCGCAGGTTGCATGAGGGTATTTAATTGGCATTTGGGTGGGCTTTGTGGTAATGCACTGATACTAGGTACAGCACAAATTCCATCCCAATAATATCTTCCCATTGACATCGATGGATTGGGTGAAGCATCTTATTATCGCCAAACTAATGGGGTGACATGTCTTAAAATATCCAAACTAATGGAGCGAAACAGGGGAGATCCAAAAATTACCTCCCTTGGACCAAATAGAACTAGTTATATGTTTAAGTAGAAATAGTCCCAACCGAATATGCTATAGATAATACAAGAAAAATACCCGAATTAGTTTTCTAGCAACTAAAGGCAGTGTCACACGAGCATTTTTTTCCGTCAATTCTTACGGGCAATTGTAGTCTGGCTTCTGCAAAAATTAGGTGGTATCAGAAATCAGCCCCCTAGCATAATCTACCTTCAGTCTAGTTTCCGATGCCAATGTGAAAGAGCCTCCAAATATTATGAGAACAAACTTGCTCATCAAAAAATGCCGGAAAAAGTGCTCGTGTGACACTGGCTCAACCAGAAAAAAACAATATCGGAAAACATTATTTCGAAAGTATCCATTGTTTAATTTGATCATGTGAGAGCTCCTATTATTGAGGGAGGTTAGTAGTTAACCCCTCCCCCCCCCCTCCATCGCTCTCTCTCTATCTCTCTCTCACACACACTCACTCACTCTAACTCACACTCTCTTTCTCTCTCTCACACACACACACACACACTCACTCACTCTAACTCTCACTCTTTCTCTCTCTCTCTTTCTCTCAATTCCAAGACTCAATTACACACACTCATTTCTGTTGTTGTTGTTGTTGTTGTTCCCTAAGCTGCCTGGCCGAACAGCCCCGAGTCCCTGAGAAAGGCCATGGCCACGATCGGGCTCATTTCTGTTGATTACATTTGCAGCAACGCACCATTACATCCCACCAACGAATAATAAACTTATATAATCCGGGGGGGGGGGGGTCCCATTCACCCTTTTGTTAAGGGGAGGTGGGTCGTTTTTCTAGATCCCCCTTCTCCCTCATATTTAGCCCCAATAGTTTTCAGATTTTAAGACATTCGGCCCCACTATTTTGTAGATTTTATGACCTTTCGCCCCATTTCTTTGTCAATATTAAGACCTTTCGTGCTATTTAGGTGTCGATTTTTTTCCTGACGAACGATAGTGAGCCTGTGATTTTTAAAGAAGCGGCCTTCGGCCGGACAAATTAGTCTAGAAGGGGGATCTATTGGATGTTTTTTTTAAGTTCGATGGAGGTCTAGGGAGGAAACTAAAAATAAATAAATATATAAATGAAATAATAGACTTAAAAATTAACCATCGGGGGGATGGTTAATTTTTAAGTCTATTATTTCAGCCACATTTATTTTGAGATTTTAAGATAGATATTCGCCCCATTAGTTTGGTGATTTTAATACCTTTCGTGCTATTTAGGTGACAATTTTAATACCTTTCGTGCTATTTAGGTGACAATTTTAATACCTTTCGTGCTATTTAGGTGACAATTTTAATACCTTTCGTGCTATTTAGATGACAATTTTTATACCTTTCGTGCTATTTAGGTGACAATTTTAATACCTTTCGTGCTATTTAGGTGACAATTTTAATACCTTTCGTGCTATTTAGGTGACAATTTTTCCCTAGTGAGCGACAGCCAGCCTGCAATTTAAAACGAAGTGGCTTTCGCCGGTCTTTTACTACCGAAAAATGCAGAAATATATCTTGGGGGTATTTTGTCTTAAGCTTGATGGAGGTCTAGCCCATTCAGTACCAGGGACGTGCATTCTGTTCTGGCAACTATGAGACGATTTTATTCAGCATAGAAAGGGCCTCTAACAATACTAAGGCTTCATACTATCTCAACCAACCTTTTCAACTAGCACAGATCCTTCCTGAGCTGCATAATATCGTCTAAATAGAGCTAGAATAAAATATAACATTAGGGGAACATTACAACTGAAGGCCATGAAGATACAAAGAACATATTACGAAATAATCCAAATATATATATAGCCATGATGTTCACGAAGGACATTCAGGGGGTAGTGGCCGTTTTTAGGGGCTATTCATTAATTTAATAATTTATTTTTTAGTTTCCTCGCTAGACCTCCATCAAGCTTAAAAGAACACCCCCTAGACCCCCATTCAACATAAATTTGTACATTTTTCGATAGAAAAATTTCCTGGCCGAAGGCTGATTCCTCTTATAACTACAGGCTCGCTATCGCTCGTCAGGAAAAAATCGACACCTAAATGGCCGAAAGGTCTTGAAATTGACAACGAAATGGGGCGAAAGGTATTAAAAGCGCCAAACTAATGGAAGGAACGTCTTAAGATCTTAAAAACTAATATGCTAAAAACGAGGGAGAAGGAGGTCCAGAAAAAGCGAGTAGTACCCCCTTAAAAACAAGAGAAATATTGTCAGGATAGAGTGAGCGTGACAGAACCATGATAAAGTATGCAAAGGAATGTATTAATGCCTTCTGTACCGGCGACGTCTTTTTGTATTATAATTTAGCTTTATTTAGACGATTTTGTGCAGTTTAATTAAAATGTAAAACTTGTAAACTAAACAAACCAAAACTGGGCCAAAGACAATATAAGAAGAATCTGTGGTAGTGAAAAGGGTTAAGTAAGATAGTTCAAAGCCTGTTAATTGCTGGAAGCCCTTTTTAAACTGAATACAATAGTCTAATAGTAGCCAATATATATATATATACAAGGTGGGCGCCGGTATAGAAAGGGTTAATAAAAAGTAAAGCTTGCAAAACAAACAAACCATAGCCAGAAACCGCACAATGTAAAGGCAAACAAAATTGAATAAATCCCAATGAAAAAATAACGTATTGAAGATGTAGCAAAATTATATCATGGCATTAAAAACACACAGAATAACTTGTGTACTCTCAAAATAGGGATAAATGTTACGAAAACACTGAATTGAATATCGTTAACAGTTACCCAGGATAAAATAGAAAATGGTTATATCCTCGTTCAAGTCAGAAAACGCGACCCTTTTGTAGTCCAATGGTTAACTGTTCTATAATCCCTATTAACACTCGTCCTCTGTTATACTTCTTTATTTGCAATTTTGCTATGCCATTTTAATTCGGTTTTATAGTTACTGTATTTCTATATCTAATACTATTTTCATTATCCATGTTATTAGTAGGCTACTAATGAAACTCGACTTCATTTCGGTGTTGTTTATATAATTTTAATTCTCCTTGTATAAGGGGCGAAACAAAGAAACACTAAGGGTACTCAGTAGAGCGCATACCTCCGCCTACACTGGTTGGTTCTTAAAAAAGGTGAGTGAACAATCCCAGGGCTAGATACATTGACACGCTGGTAAAGTCGATAATAATCTATTTTCATCAACATTAAAACTCATCCACTATTCTTTATGGCCTTTCTAGAATATTTACCACCACTCACCCTTGGCATATTGATGATGAAATATGGATATTTTAATCATACTAATGCGGTGTTACACGGGAATGATAGGTATAAAGGGGTGGTGACGCTGATGATTCCACACCCTGGATGATAATTACAATGGATTTTACCCCCTTGATTCCTAGAAGCCCTCAGCTGCCCTCTCCAAGGACTTATCCCCCCACCCCCACCCCCTTCCCAAGGAATGAGGAACAGCACTCTATGGGTAAGGTTAGCCACTCTCCTTGACTTGCCCGCCCTCCACCCCCCCCCCCCCCCCCCACCCTATAAAGTCAGTGAAAATATATGTTAGCCTACACTGAACAAGGGGCTAATATATGTTAGCCTACACTGAACAAGGGGCTAATATATGTTAGCCTACACTGAACAAGGGGCTAATATATGTTAGCCTACACTGAACAAGGGGCTAAGCGAGGTATCTTTTTTAGTTCTCATGGTAACGAGTCTGCCTCATAACCCAAGGGATACGGGTTCGATTCCAGCCCTGGGTACAGATTTTCGGGAGGCTATTCGGCATCTCACGTAGTTTAAGTGTGTTGGTAAAATTGTCAAGATGGTTGAAAGTAAGATCAGAGCTCCATAACCCCCCTTACGGGCAAGGTAAGATCAGAGCTCCATAACCCCCCTTACGGGCAAGGTAAGATCAGAGCTCCATAACCCCCCTTACGGGCAAGGTGTAAAAGGGGTTAAGAGGAATCGGCCTTCTGTCGGGATATCTTTCTACTGAAAAATATACAAATTTATATCGAAAGGGGGGGTCTAGGTGGTATTCAATTTTTAGCTTGATGGAGGAGTAGGGAGCAAACTAAAAACCTTCCCTTAACCCCTTCAGCACGATGATGTACATTTTGCCTTATATTCTGGCTAACTTTAGACGATTTTATAGTTTGAGAAGGTCCTAGGCTATTCAGAGGGTTTATTCATATCATATTCAGAGGGTTTATTCATATCATATTCAGAGGGTTTATTCATATCATATTCAGAGGGTTTATTCATATCATATTCAGAGGGTTTATTCATATCATATTCAGAGGGTTTATTCATATCATATTCAGAGGGTTTATTTATATCATATTCAGAGGGTTTATTCATATCATATTTACTCTTATCAGTCCTCAAGGTAGATTACAAACTAAAGAATGTTGTTTAATGGTAACCAGAAAAAGATGAAAATTACGTCATCGTGCTGAAGGGGTTAACTCGGGTCTTCTCCACAGATAACGAGGAGCAGCACTACATCGCCTGGCTGAACGGTATGTCCCGGATGTTGGAGCTGGATAAGGGAGCTTGGAAGGTTCCCCCGGAGTCCTGGATTCATGTCTGTAACGTGTTCGATACCCGCACCTTCACTCACTATTGGGATGGTCAGGTACTGTACGGTAGCGCTAATAAGTCATGTCTAAGCTGTCTTTACGTTTGACTCGCTCTGAGCTGTATTAATATCTGTCAGATGTTGAATAGGGCGGGTAAGTGTTGGAAAATGTTTGTATATTTCACTCAAAAAGAAGAAATCTTGTGTAATTATTGCTGATTCTAATTATTGATCACAACATAATGGGTGCCTAGACATCACGTATTAGACTGACTGTACATTCATCTGCAGTGATTGATTAAGATTGATTTTTTTTTTTTTTTTTTTTTTTTTTATATAACCCTTTCAGTACTGGCGCCGTCCTTTAACTTTTTTATGGCTACTATTGGACGATTTTATTCAGTTTATTATATTTGCAGAAAGTGTACGAGATGCCCATGTGGACTGGTTGGCCGGTGCCCCTCAACGGTTGCCTGGTACTGGGGCAGGATCAAGACTCGCTGGGTGGGGGGTTCGACGCTACTCAGGTCAGGAGTTTAACCCCTCAGGTATTGAGGGGGTTATTTTCTTCTGGATCCCCTTCTCCCTCATGCATCTATTTAGGTAGCCTGCAGGAAGAGGTTTAATGATGATCATACATAAATCAGGTATGTGTAGGCAAAATCTGTGAGAATGTGATATCAAATGATAGCCAGAATCGGGTGCATGCTAGAATAAACGTCGAAAAAAAAAAACCCATCCATGTGACGCCACTTTTACCCTGCAGGCGTTGGTGGGGGACATCGCTCAAGTGTCCATCTGGAGCCGGGTTCTGTCCCCTGGAGAAGTGTCCCGTTTGGCTACCTGTCAAGATGTCGGCCGAGGGGACATCTTCAGCTCGGACACCTCCGTTATGGAAGTCCAGGGCGAGATTCTGGTTAATAGGACGGATCTTCGTGACTTGTGCAGGTATGAAACACTGCACTAATAAAATAATTTCTTTAATTTTATTCTCGTGTCTCCCATCGCTGGATCGTGGTTGTTGACGAAGTCCCATTCCAGGGTAAGGTTTTGTTTGGGTAATTGGATTTCTAAATCTTCATTAATAGTATCAAAACCTACTTTTTTATTGTTATCTCTTGTGGGCTCTTCCAAGTCTAGAGATTTCTTGGGTTATGCCTTTTTCCAACTCGTGTTTCTCGCCTCATGAGTAGTACAATGTAATATCGTCTGTTTTACACTGTCCTGCTCCAGTTAATCAAACTTCAATTAATTTTAAGCTACTTATTTATTTATTTTTCAGTTTATAAATGACGTGTCCCAGTTTCCCAGTGTATTAGGAACAACCCCTCTTGAATATGGATACTCACAAAAAGACTGTGTGGAAGAGTCTCCCCTTACAGATGACACGCTAGGCAAAACAAAGTGTATTTGTATCATGTGAAGGAAGCTGTAAAGGAAGCTAAAACTGCAGTCAGAAATTGAATGTAAAACTTACTTGTACTGCCAGATCAAGTTGGTCTCATGGTAGAGTACCGCTCTAGTAACTGACTTTTCCCGAGTTCAGTTCCCCAGAAGTGCGGGCTGGGATTTTTGTGAGAAGACCGGTTCAGTACCCAACCCAGTTTGGCTACTAAAACTTAAAGTAAGGTGTCAGAGTTAAGAAATTTAACTCCGTTACACAGCAATAAAGCTTTAATCATCCAGGTTACTAATATAAATTTGGCAGAATACATAAAGCTCTGTAGTAACCATTGCAGATGGGATAATTCATGTAAGACTTCAATTAATCACTTGTGTAAGATGAAATATATAAAGCTATAATAGTGAGTCAGAGAAATCCTGACATACATTTTATAGACATGCAAACCCTAATATGGTTCTCAAAACATATTATCTTCATTATTATTCTTTTTCAGGACTTCTGAATGGTACTATGTTGTCTTGCCGGAGTTGAGGCGCCTTCAAAAGTCTTTGTCAGTTTGTAGTGTCTTAAACTCCACGATCGCCACACCAGCATCTGACTCTGACACTAAATTGATGCTCGATGAATTGAAGCCATTTCACAACGTTTGTTCAAGAAACCAATGGAAACTGTGGCTGGGTATCAGTGACAAAATAGATGAAGGTATCTGGAGAGACATACGGTCACTAGAAATCTGGAAATATCGGAATTTTGGACCTCAGTTTCCCAGCATCGATGTTTCGGTTAATTGTATAATGTTGTCATCCACAACTGGCCAATGGAACGATGTACCTTGTGAAACTACAAGAAAAGCTTGTGTGATGTGTCGTATGGAGAAGAGTAAGTTTCTTCACCTTAGAGGTCTCTGTTATGGCAGTGAACATCAAATCCGCTTCAGACTGACTGACAACTACATAGACGGCCGACCAGTATTCCTTGGCTACTACAAGGAACTAATTCGTTGGGTATCAGAAGACAAACAATGGGTCTTTGTAGATCTTGAGAGGAACACCACCTTGTTGAAGACACAAGGAGTTATGACCCAGAGTTATCCAGTAGGTAAACACACATGGAGTGTTGTGTCTGAAGTTTGTGGACTGGCCTCAGGAGACACAGTGTCTCTGAGTCTGTCATGGTGTGATAGTGACCAGTTCATGTGTAACTCTGGGGACTGTATAAGACGAGGTGAACGTTGTAACCTGCATTATGAATGTGATGATGGTAGTGATGAAGTTAACTGTGACAGAGTGGTGGTGGGAGAAGGTTACCAGAAGCAGCTGCCTCCAGTGGCTGATGGAGGATCACTGTTACAGCTACACACCAGCTTGACTCTCAGTCGTGTGGCCAACGTGGATGAGATCAACATGGCCATCAGTCTAGAGTTTGAGTTCATGGCCAAGTGGATGGATGAGAGGCTCAGTTTCCGACACCTTGGGAACGGAACTATAATGAGCAAAGATGACATCGAGAAGGTGTGGCAACCATCATACCAGCTAGTCGGCCTCCATGGGGGTCAAGTCAAGACACTATCTGAGAGCATGATGGTAGACACAGCTGTTGATGAAACAGAACCACACTTCAATAATGCTCAATTGGGTAAGGAATAAATACTCTTGCATGAAAATGTTAATACATTAAAAAAGCGTAAAGCATCTAAGTATCCGAGCAGAGTCCTAAATTGTGATGATACACTGGTAATGTTTAGTACTGAAGAGTATTAATTGCTTTATCTCTTTCAGAAGCTACATATCCCGGGGGCAGCAACCAGTTAACGTTTCTGCGACACTACACAGCGTCCATCACATGTGCGTTTCAGTTCTGGTCGTACCCGGTGGACGTACAGGTGTGTCACATCAAGGTGAGCCTACCCTCCACCTACCAAGGCCGCGTCCAGTTCTCCTCAAGGAGCAGCATGCAGTACACTGGTGCCGAGGACCTGGCCCTCTACACTGTCATCAATCCCAGTGTCAGTCCACACTCTAGCCACAACTTGATGCTCTTTGAGTTCCAGCTGCGGCGTCGACCAGGGCTGATCATCTTGTCCACCTTCCTGCCCTCCATGTTGCTGCTGTTGGTCAGCTGGGCCACACTCTTCCTCAAACTGGAAGCTCTCAACGCTCGTGCCATCATGTCCCTGACCACCCTCCTCGTCCTCTACACACTCTTTGCCAACTTCTCCAGCTCTCTACCAAAATCTTCAGAGATCAAACTCATCGACTTGTGGTTCTTCTCCATCATATTTATTCTATTTATTAACATCATCGTTCAAATTGCTATCTCATTGGAGAAGACACTGCAGTCAGTTACATGTATGACTGTAACAAAAGTGAGGCCTGCTGAAGGAAAGGAGCCAAATCCACATGATGATGACACTTTGGTTGTACCCCAAAAATTTATTTTGATCTACAGAGCCAGAGCTCTACCAATTATAGTAATTGTTGTAAATGCTATATTTTTCATAGTATTACTGATCTAAAATCTAGAATAATGTTGCCTTCATTCAATTTCAAAATATTACAACTATTTAAAAACAAATCTAAATCAGACTACAATTGTATAGCATTTACTCTTCAATATCTATTTCATGGTCTTGCACGTCATTAAGTGCATGGAGGATTTTATTTCAGGACCCCTTCTCTCATGTTGAGCCCCATTAGTTTTAATATTTTAAGACGTTCGGCGATTTTATGACCTTTTGCCACATTTTGTTAGCACTATTACGATCTTTCATGCCATTTAGGTGTCAAATTTTTCCTTGCAAACGATGGTGTTTTTATATGTACTTCAACCGAACTTTAGCTGGTAATTCTGCTAAATATCGATACCTGCAGCTCCAACTTCCTTATAGCCGAAAACTTGCAAGCGGTCAAATGCAACGAGAGTGTTGTAATAGTGTTCCAGTACTTCTCATTATAAAGATAATAACTATACCCTGTTCCAAAGAGGTAGGCCAGAAATCGTGATATCTAAGTTCTATAATTAAATACGGGCTAGAACAAATCGGCTGTTAATTTCCGGACCTATTCCCTGTGCGAGTTATAGAGTTCAATGTTCAAGAGTTTTGGCCTACTCATATGGAACAGCGGTAAGAACAATCACATCAGTTTATTACAGAGAGCACACAAAAACAAATATTGCAGTCATTGAAATTATCACCCTTTCCAGATGTTTAGGAGTTTTCAGTTGCAAAATTTATGTTCAAGATTTCAAAACGTATTATACCATCGATTTTAGATTATAGGTTTACCACACATTTAAATATACAGTACATCAACCTTTAACTATACTCTGTTTCTTTTCAACTGACGATAAATTGAATCCTTTAACAGCTAATTTATCAATACTTGATGAAAAATATGAAACTACTATGTCTCTGCATCATATTAAAACCAAGTGTATATTATTAGCACCATATTTCAATACAAACCTTCAAAATATCTGATAAATCTTGATGGAAACTTTGCAATTTACCGTCAGTTGAAAAGAAACCGACTATAGACAGAGTCATCAAATACATATGTCTTTGGCTAGGACAAACCTAATGAAATAACAATATAGACACAATGGCGCATACATCTGGAACAACATGATGACAAAATAGCTTTGATATATAAAAAGAGAGACTTGAGAGTTATCTACAAAATACTGTATTAAGTTTGATAAGTTTATTGACTTAGGTATGAGCATAGTTTTGTCATAGCTTTGAGATTTTGATAATAACATTAAGATTCTTTGCACATCTTTTTGCATCTTTATATCATCTTTTTGGGGTGGATTCATTTCTGTTTTGTTAACTTATATGATTCGTGTAATGAATAATTAAATGAGGACACATATGCCGCATGATATCAAATCCTCAGTGTCGCAATGTATATATGTTGTAATGTTGAATGCTATGTTTTGTATTATGCAATTATGACAATACAGTTTTTAATTGAAATTAGCATTAAATTGAAAGGAAGAAAGAAAGAGAGGAAGCAGGTTAGTGCATATTTGTTTACCATTCATATGTGATTTTGTCCAATCCGGTATGTCAATGGTCTCAAATTATTCGCTAAAAGTTATAAAAATGAGCCAATACATACACACATGTATTTTAAAGAATTAGTGATCTATTAGATGTATCATTTCAGCATCATGTCCTAATGTTAGCATTCCAGGCAGCCCTATTTTAGGCTGCCTCACTTTTCAAATGACCAAAATACCTGGCTCCACGTCTACCCCTTAGAGCAATTCACTCCACGTTCACAGATCTGTAGCTCTTCGCCCAATTTTGATCATCCATCCACTCCACATGCTCAATACAACCAAGCCTGCTTGTGTGCATCTTTTTAGTAACATTACTAAAACGTAAATTCCTTATTAAGCCTTTTATCTATGAGAACAACCCCACACAAGCATATTGTGCATTTAATACATGAAGCATACACCTTTGCCTTCAAGTGAAGCAAGAGTTCTATCATGATCAAAAGAGGCAACAACACTCTGGACTCTCCCCAGCTTAATGTAACCCCTACTGTACCATAGCATATTATATTAAATGTACCCCTCAGTACGAGGCATTCTGGCCAAAATTATACATCAGCAGAGAGACAACATCCTCCCACCACGAGAGTTGGTGGGTGATTGACTCCTCTGGCCTTGAGCAGCTAGGGAGTAGCAAAGACCCTATACAAAGGTATACTATTTACAAACCTTGGGAGTAGTAAGAACAGTGTTGCTAACATCTCACAGCAGTGCCTCCAAGTCATGTTAGCGGTTCCCGCTCGATAATAGCAGGAACACGGGTCACACATTTCTGACGGATGAGAGCCGTAGCTTGTACTATACTCCGTTCATTCTAGGTTGGGCAGAAATCGTAACCCCTAACCTCTCATAACTCAAAATGGACTAGAGTAATCAAGCTAATATTTCTACCAAATAGGAAGGCTTGGCTAGGGAATATGTGTATAAATTGACAGCTCATTTGCTCTAGCCCTTTTTGAGTTACAGAGGTTGGAGGTTACGATTGCTGCCCAACCTAGAATTAACAGACTATAGTGTAACACTATTGTACTAACGGATCAGGGCCGACGCTGGTACTGGTTGGTTTAAGTCTTGCAACAGAATTATCTATGATTTTAGTTTTATTTAAATTTACTCTTAATCTCTTATTTTCCATACGATCCACCCAGTTATCAAGTTTATGCTCAGTATCCTGTGTAGAAACTGCAATAAGAATTATATTATCTACACGTAACAGCTCGAGTGACTTGTGGCTCAACGGTAGCACGTTCAACTCGCTATTGAAAGATCCCGGGTTCGATTCCAAGGCAGGGATAGACAGTAACCCTACACCTTCATGCCTTTGTTCACTTAACCATTTCAAGATCCATTTACTCATGTATTTTCTGTTTTCTGGTTATTGTTAGACTATTTTACCGCAGTCAGATTAGGAAGGGTATATGGAAGTCAGAGTGTGAATAATTGAGATAGTCTTCACCCTTATAATTCCCACAGATCCTTCCTAAACTTTATAAAATCGTCTAATGATAGCCAGACTAAACTGTCAGTCAACTGTTTTAAGACGTTTATCCCCATCCAGGTGTCGATTTCTTCCTGGCGAGCGATAGCGAACCAGCATTGTATGGAGAAATTAACAAATTTAGCTTGCTGTCAAAACAAATATATATATATATGCTGGCTCGCTACCGCTTGCCAGGAAAATATTAACACCTGGATGGGGGTAAACGTCTTAAAACAGTAGGCTGAATGGGGCCGAATGGATAGAACCCAAAGAGAGAGGGAGAGAAACAGAAAAAAGCGAGGTTGGCTCCCTTAATTTCACTTCAACACCAAACACCTCCCAATTAAATTAATGCAAGCATGTGATCCACCGGGATTCGAACCTGGGTTACTACACACAGATTTTACACATTCTAACCATTACACCATCAAGACAGTTAAAAGGTTTATGCACAAGCCTACGACTTATTATCCAATCTCGAATACTGGATATTAATCTAATCATGTACATATTCCCCACTGCACTATGGTAGCCTAATGGTTAAGTGAGAGGAAATAATATTCATGGGGCACATATCATATAGACAGACCCATCCGGGCAAGTAAACAGGGATAATCTAGAGAATCTGTAATTCATATTATCACCAATCCACCAATTAACTTACAAACAAACCTAATTAATGACATCAATGAATTAATGAATGCATGTGGTACTCCAAGGATTCAAACCTCGGATACTCTCACCGAAAGTCAATACACTAACCATTAGGCTATCAATGGAAGCCAGAAAATAGTGAAAACAATATCATAAAACTGAAGGCCCAATATCTACCACAATACAAAGGGCCATGAAACTAATTTTAGACAAGGGGAGCAAAAAATAAATAAATAAATAAATAAAATAAAATAAAATAAAATAAATAAAGACGTATATAGCCTGGGAAGGGATTAATAGTAAATGAAGCCTTGGTCCCACCTAGAAATAATACAAACAACCTAAGACAAACAACCTAAGTATTTTATAGGGAAATATCATGTCGTGTGGAATGAATAGTGTATGAATCCTTGGCCCAGCCTAGAAATAATACAAACAACCTAAGAATTTTACAGGGAAAGTTCGTGGCGTGTGGATAGAATAGTGCATAATTCCTTGGTCCCCCCTGGACACACACATAAACAAACAACCTAAGACCTTTATAGGGAAAGTCCTGCCTAGAAATTATACATATATCTTAATACTATTATAGGGAAAGCTCTTGGTGTGAAAGGATAAATAGTGTATGAATCCTTGGTCCCCCCTAGAAATTATACAAACAACCTAAGAATTTTATAAGGAAAGTTCGTGGCGTGTGGAATAATTAATGTACAAACCCTTAGTCCCACCTATAAATAATACACACAACACGAGACTTTTATCGGAAAAGTTTGTAGCGTGAATAAGTTGGTAACACATAAGCGCATTTTCTGTCAATTACTGATGAGCAAGTTTGTTCGTACTATTATGAGTCGCTTTCGCATTGGAATCGGAAACTAGGTATAAATATACAGGTGTTTCGGTATAAAAATGTCTTCTCCTAATCAGGTGTACATGGCAATCGGGTGTACATGGCAATCGGGTGTACATGGCAGTCGGGTGTACATGGTAATTGAGTGTACATGGCAATCGGGTGTACATAGCAATCGGGTGTACATGGCAATCGGGCATACATGGCAATCGGGCGTACATAGTGATCGGGCGTACATAACAATCAGGTGTACATAATCGTTTCAAATCGGGTATTCATAACAATCGGGTGTACATAGCAATCGGGTGGTCATAACAATCGGGTGTACATAACAATCGGGTGTACATAACAATCAGGTGTACATAGCAATCGGGTGTTCATAACAATCGGGTGTTCATAACAATCGGGTGTACATAGCAATCGGGTGTTCATAACAATCGGGTGTACATAGCAATCGGGTGTTCATAACAATCGGGTGTTCATAACAATCGGGTATACATAGCAATCGGGTGTTCATAACAATCGGGTGTTCATAACAATCGGGTGTTCATAACAATCGGGTGTACATAGCAATCGGGTGTTCATAACAATCGGGTGTACATAGCAATCGGGTGTTCATAACAATCGGGTGTTCATAACAATCGGGTGTACATAACAATCGGGTGTACATAGCAATCGGGTGTTCATAACAATCGGGTGTACATAGCAATCGGGTGTTCATAACAATCGGGTGTTTATAACAATCGGGTGTACATAACAATCGGGTGTACATAGCAATCGGGTGTTCATAACAATCGGGTGTTCATAACAATCGGGTGTACATAACAATCGGGTGTACATAGCAATCGGGTGTTCATAACAATCGGGTGTTCATAACAATCGGGTGTTCATAACAATCGGGTGTACATAACAATCGGGTGTACATAACAATCGGGTGTACATAACAATCGGGTGTTCATAGCAATCGGGTGTTCATAACAATCGGGTGTACATAGCAATCGGGTGTTCATAACAATCGGGTGTTCATAACAATCGGGTATACATATCAATCGGGTGTTCATAACAATCGGGTGTTCATAACAATCGGGTGTTCATAACAATCGGGTGTACATAACAATCGGGTGTTCATAACAATCGGGTGTACATAACAATCGGGTGTACATAACAATCGGGTGTACATAACAATCGGGTGTTCATAACAATCGGGTGTACATAACAATCGGGTGTACATAATAATCGGCTGGTCATAACAATCGGGTGTTCATAACAATCGGGTGTACATAACAATTGGGTGTTCATAACAATTGGGTGTTCATAACAATCGGGTGTACATAACAATCGGGTGTACATAACAATTGGGTGTACATAACAATCGGGTGTTCATAACAATCGGGTGTTCATAACAATCGGGTGTTCATAACAATCGGGTGTTCATAACAATCGGGTGTTCATAACAATCGGGTGTACATAACAATCGGGTGTACATAACAATCGGGTGTACATAACAATCGGGTGTTCACAACAATAGGGTGTTCATAACAATCGGGTGTTCATAACAATCGGGTGTTCATAACAATCGGGTGTTCATAACAATCGGGTGTACATAACAATCGGATGTTCATAACAATCGGGTGTTCATAGCAATCGGGTGTACATAACAATCGGGTGTTCATAACAATCGGGTATACATAGCAATCGGGTGTTCATAACAATCGGGTGTTCATAACAATCGGGTGTACATAACAATCGGGTGTTCATAACAATCGGGTGTTCATAAAATCGGGTGTACATAACAATCGGGTGTTCATAACAATCGGGTGTACATAACAATCGGGTGTTCATAACAATCGGGTGTTCATAACAATCGGGTGTACATAACAATCGGGTGTTCATAAAAATCGGGTGTACATAACAATCGGGTGTTCATAACAATCGGGTGTTCATAACAATCGGGTTTTCATAACAATCGGGTGTTCATAACAATCGGGTTTTCATAACAATCGGGTGTTCATAACAATCAATAGAGAGCCTAATATGAGGGATGGTGACAGGTGGAGTGGGTGGTTATGTACTATGGCAGTTACAGTATATTGGAAGGGAAGTAAGTCTAAATTACCACACTCCGAAATGGCTACACTCCGAAATGGGCCCCGCTCTGAAACGGCCATAATCAGAAAGGCCACACTCTCTTAACCCCTTCTGTACCGGTGACGTCTTTTGTATTTGATTTCAGCTACCCATTTAGACGATTTTATATAGCTTAGGAAGGTTAAAAGGATTAATTGAGGTAGTCTGTAGCTTTTTAATCGGTAGACATCCTTCCACAGCTGAATAAAATCGTCTAATAGTAGCCAAAATAAAGTGAAAAGGACGGCACCGGTACAGAAGGGATTATCCTTACCTAACTCAATAGAACCTAACTACCTAAGCTAACGTAACCAAACCTAAGCTAACCTAACCAAACCTAAGCTATCCTAACCAAACCTAAGCTAACCTAACCATACCTAAGCTAACCAAACCAAAGCTAAGCTAAGCTAACCTAACCAAACCTAACCTAACCAAACCTAACCTAACTAAACCTAAGCTAAGCTAACCATACCTAAGCTAACCTAACCAGACCTAAGCTAACCTAACCAGACCTAAGCTAACCTAACCACACCTAAGCTAACCTAACTTAACATTACCATACACAAAACTAACCCAATCTAGACTGTTTAGGTTTGTGACCGTTTAGGAGTGTGGCCGTTTAGGAGTGTGGCCGTTTAGGAGTGTGGCCGTTTAGGAGTGTGGCCGTTTAGAAGTGTGGCCGTTTGAGTTGTGGCCATTTAGGAGTGTGGCCGTTTTGACCTGGTCCCGTATATAACAGTCAGTATCGATCATATATAATAAATGGTGACGGGAGGGCTGATTGGCAATGTTCTAAATCAATATGGTATTTACAGTACAATGGAAAGGAAGTAAGTCAAAATGGCCACACACCAAAATGGTCACACATCCATAACTAACATAAATTAACCATGTCCAAGCCTGATTGGAGTGTGGCCGTTTGTGTTGTGGCCGTTTAGGACTGGGCCATTTAAGAGTGTGGCCGTTTAGGAGTCTGGCAGTTTTGGAGTGTGGCCGTTTGGGTTGTGGCCGTTTAGGAGTGTGGCCGTTTTGGAGTGTGTACGTTTTGGAGTGTGACCGTTTAGGAGTGTGGTCGTTTAGGAGTGTGGCCGTTTAGGAGTGTGGCCGTTTTACCCTGCTTCCGTATATAGCAATCAGTAGAGATGATGGTGACAGATGGATGGTGACAGGTTATGTTCTTTTTCGTTATTTTTTATGTTTTTTTGTTTTTTTATTCTATGTTTATGAAGGAAACAAAACGCAGACTTCCCGTAACGAGCGTGTCTCCCTCAAAGCCAAAAGAGTGACTAACTAACTAACTAACTAACCAACTAACGAACGAACCAACTAACTAACTAACCAACTAGCTACCAACTTTCTAACTAACTAACTTACGAACGAACGAAAACACTAACTAACTAACTAACCAACTAACTAAGTAACTAACTAACTAACGGACTAACTAACCAACTAACTAACTAAATAACTAAATACATAAATAAATAACTAGCTAAAAAACAAATGAACGAACTAACTAACTAACTAAATAACTAACTAACTAACTCACTAACTAACTAACTAACTACCAGACTCGCCAATTGATTGACGTCATTACTAAACCTATTAATAGTTGATAGTCTTTGATGGCCCCTTGAGGGATAGTCAATATAGACGATGAACACCAATTTACTATTATTATATCACTATTGATTATTACGTCAGCTTAATTAATTTATCGGTCATTTGGAAGGTGTGGTGTGATAGTTAATTAATTTTGCACCTCCTCTCTCTCTCTCTTGATATGGATAATGTGGTTCTATTCACTATCATAAAGTGTGTGTGTGTGTGTGTGTGTGTGTGTGTGTGTGTGTACCTGTACCGAATACGCTCACGTGTCTAATTCCCTCTTTTTACCTGTGTGTACTTATGTTGTTAGTGTGGCTGTTATTTTTATTATTATTGTTGTTGTTGTTGTTGTTGTTGTTGTTGTGATTTTGTGTTTTTGTTGTTGTTGCTAGGAGATGTTCACGTATGCATATCCACAAACATACCGCGCACAAAGAAAATATTATTGTTCTTTTGTTGTCAGTAGCACAATGTCTCTACGTCATATAACAGAGAACAAATATTGTCTTTTATTCTCTGTCTACTGTACATTTCCTTCCATATATCTTCCTTTTATATTGGTCTTCGGTATAATAATGTATCGACGTTGCAAACATACACAGCACAAATGCCCCATTAGTTTCAGATTTTAAGATGTTCGGCCCATTATTTTGTCGATTTTAACACCTTGCGCCCCACTTCGTTTTCCATTTTAAGACCTTTCGTGCCATTTAGGTGTCGATTTTTCCCAGGCGAGCGATAGCGAGCTTGCAGTTTTAATAGGAACCAGGGCCGCAACATTTTTCTGCCGAAAAAATTACAAATTTATCTTGAAAGGGGATCTAGGATTTGTTTTTGTTAAGCTTGATGGAGGTCTAGCGATTAAACATTTTTTTGTTATGAATGAATCAATATATAGACCATAAGATAACCACTACCCCTTTAATATCATCATACAAATACGACATACCAATAACATAGCAATATATTTAACATAGCCAATACATAGCAATATATTTAACATAGCCAATACATAGCAATATATTTAACATAGCAAATACATAGCAATATATTTAACATAGCCAATACATAGCAATATATTTACCCCATGCAGTTCCAGCGACGTATTCTGTATTTGATTTCAGCTACATTGACATTATTTTATGAAGCTTAAAAAAGGGTATATGGTAGCTAAAAGGATTAATTGAGATATGCTGTAGCCTTTTTATTAGTAAATAATAAATATCCTTCCTAGCTGACTCTATCTATATCTATCTACTGTATATACTCCGGCACAGACCCCATTTTATTTATATATTTGATTTTATTGTAATATATTTAATTTTTATGTATATATTTTATTATTATTATCTTTATCATATATATATATATATATATATATATATATATATATATATATATATATATACAGCAGTTTAATATATATATATATATTTGTTTTGTTTTTGCTGGGGGTGGCCGACTCGAGACAGAACTGAATAAAATCGCTTAATAGTTGCCAGAGTGTAATGAAAAGGACATCACCGGTACTCAAGGGGTTAAGTTGTTCTAGAATGTATGGCGAGCCGGTTATAAAATGCAATATTGAAAAGTAAATGGAACGAAAGTTTTTAGAATAGACAAACTAATGCAGCGAACGTCTTTAAACTCAAAACTAATGGAGCTAAACAAGAGGGAGAAAGGGGTCCAGAAAAAACACACCCTTAATAGTCCATGAGCCAGGCCAGATATCGGTACCACCTGGGGGGACTAAACACGAATGGTACTAAAATGTTTATAGAGTGACTGTAAGTACATTAAGATATGATAGCCTTCTCGCACTGGTAGCTTAGTCTAATTTTTTTGATGCAATAGGGGCGCTACCCAAAAATAAAGATTTTTAGCGTGACGCTCGGCGTTTTCCTCATTTTCTTTAAAATCCATCACACAATCATCGCGAAACTTTGAACACCTATGTAGAATTATATTCTCTACCAGAGTTGTTCCTAGGTATTTTTCAAATTTCCTCATATTTCGGAATATACTCTATATTTTGGGTATTTTCCTCTAAATCTAGAATAAATCCTTAAATATGGGGAACATTGAAAAATATATTCTAACAGCTCTTGTAGCTTATTTGATTCTCTACAAGAATTATTCCGATGTGTATTTCAAGTTTCTCCATATTTAGGGGTTTATTTCATATTTGGGGATTTTTTGTTATATTTTGGGGATAATTTATTATTGGAAGGAGCAAACATATGTAGAGTGGTTTCCATGTAATGTGTTTGTTTGTTCATGGTTTAATGGTGATATTTTTTGCAGGTGTGTGTCGACTGTTTGAGGGCAGGATGGAACCATCTGCGAGGAAGAGAGCACGGATCGACTGTATCATCCACTGCTCTGATGATGACAGCGATGCTCTGGTGTCACCACAGGATTTGGACTCCTGGAACACATTGCTCAGGGCTGCAGAAATCAGGCAGCATGATCCAGTCCTGGAAGCAGCCAAGGGCCTTGAAGAAGGAGGAATACCACACATACATTATCACCGTAAATGTCGTAGTCTCTTTACAATGAAGAAGTCACTGGATTCTATCCTTGCCAAGGGTGTCAAGATAGAATCAGCAAGCGTCGACCCCAGGAGGAGGGCATCAAGGGATGCCCCTAGTACTAGCAGGGTGTATGCCAAAGTATGTATCTTCTGCGAGAAGTCAAGCAAGTACATAAAAACAACAAAGACAAGGGAGCCACTCATACAGTGTGTTGAGCTACGAGCAGATGAGAAGATTCGCAGAGCAGCAATAAGGAAACTCAACCAGAGAATCCTTGGTTTAGTTAGCAGAGACCTTGTTGCTGCAGAGGGTCACTACCACAAGTCGTGCTACAAACTCTTCACAAAAGATGATTTCCCAGCGGCCGCCAGGTCGGGTGCAGGTGAAAATCAGGAAGAAAGCGAGGAAGCACGCTACGAAGAGGTTGAGACAGAAGCCCTCGAGGAACTCTGCTTGTATATAAGGACCAAATTATTCCCCAACCCAGAGGTACTGCCTATGACAAACCTCACATCTAGGCTTGAGAGATCCATGATGTCCCGTGGTATTATCCAACTGAAACCAGCGACAAAGAAACATGTTCGCCAAAAGATTGAAACCGAGTTTGGAGAATCACTACGCTTTGTCCCAGATGAGAAAGGAAAGCTTCTAATCTATCCACGCAGCCTCTCAATGGACGACCTTGCCCGGCAAGCACACAAAATGGCAAAAGACCTGCAAGAAGCAAGAGCAGCTAACTCTGAAGATGTCTTAACCAAAGCAGGAATGCAGCTGAGGAATGAGATCAATAAACAAGATGTGAGTCAGCCATGGCCTCCCGATACAGATCAGAATGTCATTCCTGCAGCAGTCACTCAATTCCTGCACACCCTGCTGACAGGAGAGTGTGAGCGTGAAACTCCCTCTGAAAGAGCTCAACGTCTTGCCACTTCCTTTGGCAGTGACTTGGTCTTTGCTGTTACCAGTGGCAAGACAAAACCACCCAAGCACGTACTGCTGACCAATGCTGTAAAGTCTTTGACAGGAAACACAGAACTGATCCGAACTCTGAATCGTCTTGGTCACTGTGTGTCTTACTCAATGTTTGAGGAGATCGATACAGCCCTTTGTATCCAGAAGCTGGAATGCTCAAAGGATGACATTCCACTGCCAGCAAACATCTACCCTGGTGGTGTGTTCACAACCCTGGCCTGGGATAACATTGACCGACTTGAAGAGACCCTAAGTGGAGCAGGTACTTCTCATAGAGTCAATGGCATTGCTGTCCAGTCCAAGGTTGCAGGCTCTGTGCCAGAGAAAGTCCTGCCAGAGATTACCAAGTCCAAGATAAGAAGCATCACTCAGACATCATCAATGCTGCCAATATACAATGTTGGGCGGCGGGCAGGGCCACCTAGGATTGAGACTGCGTATGTCGACACTACCAAGGAAGTCCAGGATTCAAAGACAAAGAACCATATCTGGCTTCTTACTCGAATGTCAGACCATGAGGACCAGTCCATCAGCAGTTGGACTGGGTTCAACATCAAAATGCGCAGAGACATTGCAGTGGTTCAGGACACTGTAAGCTACCTGCCCACTATCAATGCTCCCGCAACAGAAATGTCCACCGTTAATGAAATCTTGGAACAAACGCATGCTATCATGCAGTCCTTACAGCTTAACAAGATTGTGTGCGTGTTTGATCAAGCACTCTATGCCAAAGCTGCCGAAGTTATCTGGAAACAAGAGAAGTTCAAGAACATTATCATCAGGATGGGCGTCTTCCACACAATCTGTAATCTCATCTCCACCATAGGAAAGAGGTTTCAAGATGCAGGTCTTAGAGATCTGTGTGTGGAATCAGGTATCATCGCAGAAGGATCAGTGTCAGGAGTGATGAACGGCAAGAGGTACAACAGAGCAGTGAGACTACACAAGCTCGTGTATGAAGCACTGATGAGGCTTGCATGGAAAGGCTTCCTTTCATGGCTAGAAGAAAACCATTCAAGGGACATACACCATCTAGATGAAACACTGAAGGACATCAACAGCTTTCACAGCAATGTGTCTCAGGGACTCTTTCAAGAGCTGATGGAGAGTGAATCATGCACACATATCATGAAGCTTTTCCAAGTTTATCTTGAGACCCTCAGAGATGAACACAACCTCTCAGCATTCTGGATGTCATACCTGGACATGGTTGAGATCATGCTGGACTTAATTCGAGCCTCCAGAGAAGGCAACTGGATGCTCCACCTAGGAGCAATCCGACAGATGATACCGTGGTGTTTTTGCCTATGACAAAGTGAACTATGCCCGGTTCCTAACCTACTACTATGCCTTGATGTCTCGACTGCCCATTGAACACCCAGAGGTCCATGAACACTTCATGCAAGGTGGCTTTTCGGTCCAGATCGGTAGCAAGAATCCCTTTGGACGGATCCCTGTGGACCAGACAATCGAAGAGACGATCAACAAAGACACCCAGACACCAGGGGGCACAAAAGGCTTCAGCCTGAAAGGCGGAGCTGTCGCCAGGTACTACCTGACATCGGAGTATCGCAGCAGGTACTTAAGGCAGCTCAGGACTATGGTAGTAGGCCAAAAGTATACTGACTTCAGCCACCCAGACCTACAGATGCCCAGGATTAGAAGAGATGAGGCCGATGTCCAATCTTTAGTTCAACTGATGGAGACCAGCTGGTTGAACCCCTTCAACGCAGAGCAAGAAGATCTTGTCAGTTTGTCAACTGCGACTATGGCACCACCAGAAGTTGTCAAAGACCTTCTAGGGGCCTACAGAATAGGAGAGGATGCATATCAAGCCTTCAAGGAAGAGCGCCTGGAGATCGATACGCCAACTATACAGTTTCATGACACGATGACGAAGACGAAACTGAGAACGTTCACTAACATCAGAATGAAGCCACGCTCACAAGACCATGCCAAGGAGGTTATCTTAAAGGCTGACAGGAACCTATTTGGCCAGATGATCCTTGTTGCCGAGAACAGAAAGCTCAAAATGAGTGATGTCTTGGCTCATCCCCTGGGGCCTTTGCCTTGGGCACTTGCCAGCGGTGATGGGTCTCTCCGCAAGACCAACAAGGCTGCCCTCGCAAAGGAGTTAGAGAGGAATGTTTCTCCTGCAGAAGTGATACCCGAGCCCTCTGCTACCATAATTGATGGGATGAGCCTGGTCCACAAACTGAAGGGAAACGACAAAACTTTTTCACAGCTTGCAGGTACAGCACTGAGTCACGCTGTTCATGAAGGTGCTAAGAGCAGGCGCATTGATGTTGTGTTTGATATCTACAAGGAGACATCCATCAAGGATGCAGAACGAGCCAAAAGAAGTGCAGGCACAGGAATTCATTTCAAGAACATTCAACCTGGGCACAACATCCAGCAGTGGAGAAAGTTACTCGGTAGTTCCTCCAACAAGGCAAGTCTTATCAAGTTCTTGGTAGAAGAATGGAAGGCACCACAGCACAGGGAGAAGCTCAAGGACAAGGAGCTGTATGTCACATGTGAGCAGCGCTGCTTCAAGATCACCAAAGAGCAGTGGGAAGAGGCTCCTGAGCTTAAGTCAACTCAAGAAGAAGCAGACACACGCCTTCTTCTCCATGCACTTCATGCAGCAGAATCTGGGAACAAGTCTGTCATCATCACTGCAGAAGATACAGACGTCATGGTGTTGTGTCTTGGCATGTGCCACAAGATCCCATCCCATCTGTTCCAGAAGTGCGGGACGAAGAACCGGACAAGATTCCTGGATATCACCACACTGAGCCGCACACTGGGAGGCAGCGTGTGTGATTCATTGATTGGTATGCATGCCTTTACAGGCTGTGATACCGTCAGTGCATTCGCTGGCCGAGGGAAGATGACGACACTCAAGCAGGTGAAGATGGACAAGACATACCAGCATGCTTTTCACGAACTTGGACGCTCATGGGAAGTGTCTCCTGAACTCTTTGAGAAGCTACAGGAAATCACCTGCCACATGTACCTACCATCTACCCACACAACTAAGGTAAACAAGCTTCGGTATGAGCTGTTCTGTGCAAGACGTGGAGAGGTAGAGTCAAGTCAACTCCCTCCTTGTGAGGACTGCCTCTTCATGCATGCACTGCGTGCAAACTACCAGGCTGCGATCTGGAGGAGAAGTCTTCAGAGCCAGCCATTTGTTGCGAACCCAACAGACTGCGGTTGGATGACAGATGAGGACGGTAAGCTTGCCGTCAACTGGATGCGAGGCTCACCAGCACCAGATGCTGTTATGCAGCTACTGTCTTGCAAGTGTGTGCGGTCATGCGAACTCCCTAAGTGTACTTGCCTCAGCAATGGTCTAAAATGCACGGACATATGCAGGTTACAGACATGTCAGAACAAGGCTATTGAAGAAGAGCCGGTGGCACAACAGTCAGATTCCGAGTCTGACGTAGATGATATTTAGGAGTAGTAATTTGCCATAATAGTATGTACAAGCCCATGGCATGCTTAGTGTGTATTTACAGGACTTGTATTAAATGTGACAATTACTATATGCATTTTGTTGACATTTAGGCATTCCTGTCCCCAAATTTGACATTTTAAAAAAATTCGGAATTTTCGGTAGGGTATGTCTATTCAAGAAGTGATAACGACCATTAAGCTACCAATGTGCAAGGGCTATCATATCAAAACATAAACTAGAGACATGTAGCAAGCTAAAAACACCTAAGAGAATTAGTCACCCCGGGTGGTACCGATATCCCAAAATTCGGGTCTTGGCTCATGGACTATAACCCCTTCAGCACCATAACGGATTTTTACTTCTGATTCTGGCTAACATTGGACGATTTTATGCAGTTTAAGAAGGACCTACGTTATTTAGAGGGTGTTTGGAGATCGTGTTTAATTGCCCTTTTGAATCTCAGAGGTAGATTATAAGCTAAAGAAAATCGTCTAATGGTAACCGGAATATGATAAGAATTGCGTCATCGTGCTGAAGGGGTTAACTAAATGATAACAAACGATAATTAAAGGGTTTCTATGGACCTCCTTCTCCCTCATATTTACCCCAATAGTTTTGAATATCTGAAGACATTCGCTCTATTACTTTGGGAAACTTAAGACCTTTCGTGTAATTTAGGTGTCAGTTTTGTTCATGGTGAGCGATAACAAATTTGCAAATTAGAAGAACCGGTCATCGGAAAATGCACTAATGTATCTAGGAAGTTATTTTAGTATAGTTTTTAAGTTTTGTGGATGTCTAGGGAGAAAAGAAAAGCAATATATATATATATATATATATATATATATATATATATATATATATATATATATATATATATATATATATATATATATATATAGATATATATATATATATATATATACTATATCTATATATATATATATATATATATACATATATATATATATACTCTATTATATATATATATATATATATATATAATATATATATATATAATATAATATATTTATATATATATATATTATATATATTATATATATATTATATATATAGATATATATACGGTATATATATATATATTATATTATATATATATATATATATCATATATATATATATTCCTAATATAATACATATATCTATATATATATACAGTATTACGGTATTATACATATTATATCTATTATATATATTATATATAACCCAATAAATATTACTGTGCCCATATCGTGACATGTGTATAGGACCCGTTTGTCATCCCTGTCATAACATAATTCCCATAAGCTCTACTATCCGCGTCCTAGATCTTTGACAAGCTTCCCGAATAATATATGGTAAAGAAACACCTCAGATAACAGAAAGATATGGCGCAGCCCCTTTTATGTGGTGGAGGGTGTTAGCGTTTCAAGTGTATTTTCATTATCATTATTTTCGAGTTTCTTTTTTCTTTCCTCCTTAGACCTCCATCAAGCTGAACAAAAAAACACTCGCAAGACCCCCACCGAGATAAATTTGTACAGTTTTCAGCAAAAAAATTAAATGAATAAATAAATAAAAGAAAACAAAAATGTCCTGGCCAAAGTTCCGGTTCCTCCTATATTACCCAGACTCGCTATCGACAATCTTAAAATTGACAGAGAAATTGGGCTAAAGGTCATCAAATCGCCAAACGAATGGGTCGATCTTCTTAAAATCTCCAAACTAACGGGGCTAAGCATGAGGGAGAAGGGTGTCCAGAAAACCCCCCGAAGCCCTTACACCTTAAGGGGGGTCACCGTTTTTTTTTGTTTTATCTTTCTCTCCTTTTCTCTCTTTCCCTGGCTTGTATCCATTCGGCCTCATTCAGCCAACTGTTTTAAGACGTTTATCCCCATCCAGGTGTCGATATTTTCCTGGCGAGCGATAGCGAGCCAGCATTGTATGGAGAAATCCGGCTTCGCCGGAGAAATTTTTCTATCGAAAAATGTACGAATTAATCTTGCTGTCAAAACAAAAATATATAGCATATGTGCTGGCTCGCTACCGCTCGCCATGAAAATATTGACACCTGGATGGGGTTAAACGTCTTAAAACAGTAGGCTGAATGGGGCAGAATGAATACAAGCCAAAGAGAGAGGGAGAGAAAGAGAAAAAAGCGAGGTGGGGTCCCTTAACGTATCAGGTGTGTCTAGGAGCTGTTTGCCATACCTGTCATGGTAATTAATAGCAGTCACGTCCTAAGTTCTTTTAGCGTCGGATATGATTGATAAGCTCTCGAATATATGGCAACTAGACACACGATGAGAGTTACATATAGTTACATATATACACACACTGCACAGAACTTGCGGTCCCTACTAGGCAGTCCGGACTTAATGCTAAAATAGTTTGTTACAAAGTGGAAGGCAAGGATAGCAAAGTAGAAGGCTCTCTCCCCACATACCAATCCCTCCGACCATTGGTCGGCTTGAAATTTAGTTGGGGAAACAAGTCTCCCAGCAGAATGGAAAAAAAAAAAAAAATAATAATCTACTGGCAAATTCATAGTAAAGAATGAAGTTGAGAAATATCATATACTACTGATGCTTACCCATGTTGTTGTTTTTGTTTTTACCTATATTATTCCAAACTCCTCAAAATGTATGTCTAGACTCCTTTTGAATGTGTCAATTGTCTTACATTGTACCATTTTCTTTGGCAGTTTGTTCCACTCGTTGACCACACTGTAGGTGGAGAAGTGCTTTGTGACATCGAGATTCGCCCTCCTGGTTTTTAATTTAATTCCATTTCCCCGAGTTAATGAACTATTAAATTATCAATTTTGAAAAGTGAACCTACATCAATTTTGTAAAAAGCCCTTTAATATCTTAAAACACTTGATTAATTGACCTCGACATTTTCTTTTCTTAAGTGAAAGCAATTTTGTTGTAAATCTTTCATAATATGATTTATTTCTTAGTGACGGTATCAACTTTGTCGCTCTACGCTGCACCGACTCGAGTTTCTCAATGTCCTTGTTCAGATAAGGAGACTAAAATTGCACGCCATATTCAATATGAGGCCTCACTATGCTTTTAAATAACGGTACTATAGGCTAATGTTCTCATTTTTATAAGTAAAATTTCTTTTAATATATCCCAATGCTCGATTGGCCTTGTTCGCAGCTGCTGCACATTGATCTGAGGTCTTTAGGTTTACAGATATAAGAACCCCCAGGTCTTTAACTAATGCACTTGTTTTGATTGGCTGGCCTTTCATCTTGAGAGAGAGAGAGAGAGAGAGAGAGAGAGAGAGAGAGAGAGAGAGAGAGAGAGAGAGAGAGAGAGCTTATATAACCCCTCTGAATTAATTCTAAGAAGATGGCTGGAATAAACTGGTATGCAGATATTTAGAGGGGATTTTAACCCCTTCAGTACCGGCGACGTCTTTTTGGCTTTATATTGCCTATATTTAGACGAATTTATACAGCTTATCAAGGATTTGTGACAGCTGAAAGGGGTTCGAAGCCTAATAATCACTAGAGGCCGAAAGTCGTCTAATGGTAGCCAGAATAAAGATATAAAACTGTCACTGGTACTGAAAGGGTTATTCAATTAGTCTAGGGGGCAAACTAGAAATGCATTGCTCGAAAAATATACGTTGAAGAAGGGTCTTGGGGGGTTGGGGTGAGGGGAGGGGGGGGGGTAGGGGGGGGGAGCATTTTAAGCTTGGTGGAGGTCTAGGGAGAAAACTAAACGAAACAAATATATAAAAAAAAAAAAAAAAACAAAAAAAAAATTAGCAAATAAATACGCCCATTCCCCCTTAACCCTTTCGGTTCGATTATTACAATGTTATTCTTTTCTGTTTCCTGGCTATTATTTTTACGATTTGATTCAGATTAGGAAGGGTATGTTATAAATCAGAGGGTTCATTGAGATAGTCTGTCCCTCTATAATTCCCACAGATCCTTCCTAAACTGTCTAAAATCGTCTGATGAGGATAAAGGGGGTCCCAAAATATCAACCATCCCCCCTCAAGACAGCACATGTACAGTCGCCCACAGAAATCCCGTTCCTCTCCGTGATCTTTAAGGGGACATGGGCCGGTTTTCTGGACCACTTTCTCACTCATGTTTAGCCCCATTAGTTTTTAGATGTTCAGATGTTTGCCCCATTAGTTAGTCAATTTTAAGACCTTTCGCCCCATATCTTCGTCAATATTTAGACCTTTCGTGCTATATAGGTGTCGATTTTTTCCCTGGCGAACGATAGTGAGCCTGTAATGTTGGAAGAACCAGCCTTCGGCCTGGACATTTTTCTACCGAAAAATTTACAAATTAATCTAGAAGGGGGATATATTGGATGTTTTTTATTTTTTATTTGATGGAGGTCTAGGGAGGAAACTAGAAAAATAATGAATACATGCAACCACCCCCCCTTAACCCCTTCTGTACCGGCGACGATTTTTAATATTATATTTTTCCTCTTTTTAGACGATTTTGTGCAGTTTAAGAAAGATCTGAGGTAGTACATTTTTTTTTTTTTTTTTTTTTTAAGAGACAATGAACGGAGGAAGGAAAAACAGAGATAAAACAAAAAGGTCCATGTGCCTAAAGGCATCCTCCATTCATAAAATGTTTGTAACAACTGGATTTAAACTTTTGTAGATTGTAAGTTTGTGGAAAGCAACTCGAGGGAAGTGAATTCCAAAGAGTAGTAGTTCTAGGGATAAATGAATTTTGATAAGCAGAAGTTCTGCATTGTGGAGGAGAAAGTGTAAATTCATGGGCGCTCTCAGCTGCCCTAGTTCTACGGGGAAAGATGTGGAGAGGCGGCACAATTAAAGCAAGTTCCTCGGAACAATTGCTGTGAAAATATCTGTAGAATAATGCAAGGGATGCAACGTTTCTTCGTATGGATAATGTAGGAAGGTCCTGTGTGATTGCAGGGTTATTGATTAATCTAATAGCTTTATTTTGAATTTTGTCCAACTGCCTCAACGCAACCACTCCACTTCCACCCCACAGAGGTGAACAGTAATCCATCTGAGAACGCACATGACTTTTATATATTACGGCCAACTGCTCGTCAGTGAAGAATTCTCGAACTCTGTACAGGAGTCCCAGTTTTTTAGAGGCATTCTTAGCAATGCTTCTAACATAATGTGTCCAGCTCAAGTTAGTAGTTAATGTTACACCGAGAATGTCAATACTAGGGGAAGTGGGAATATTTACATCATTAAAAGATATATGGGAGTCAGTGAGATTCTGTCGGTTAAAAAATTGAATGTACTTGGTTTTCTGTGCATTAAAGGAAACTAGATTCTTTTGTCCCCATTCATTAATTCTAGAAAGGTCCTGGTTCAGAGAAATTGCAGTGTTTATTTTTGAATTTATAAGATCGGGTTGGGTGAAAGAATTGGTAAATGTGAAGGAACTGTGGAGTGTTGAGTCATCTGCGTAGGAATGTATTGGATTATGAGTGCTAGATATGAGATCATTGATATGAATGAGGAACAGAGTTGGGGCCAAAACTGATCCCTGGGGATCCCTGGGGGTTAAGTGAGATAGATCGATGCCTGTTAATTGTCGGAGGTCCTTTTTTTTTAACTGACTGAAATCGGCTAATAGTAGCCAGAATAAAGTTAAAATTACGTCATCGGTACGGGGGGTGACCTGTTTTTTGTTCTGTCCTTTTCTATCTTTCTCTGGCTTGTATCCATTTGGCCCCATTCAGCCTACTGTGTTAAGACGTTTATCCCCATCCAGGTGTCAATTTTTTACTGGTGAGCGGTAGCGAGCCAGCATATTTTTAATTTTTGTTTGACAGCAAGCTAAATTTGTAAATTTTTCGATAGAAAAATTTCTCCGGCGAAGCCGGATTTCTTCATATAATGCTGGCTCGCTATCGCTCGCCAGGAAGAAATCGACACCTAGATGGGGATAAACGTCTTAAAATAGTTGGCTGAATGGGGCCGAATGGATACAAGCCAGAGAAAGAGAGAAAAGGACAGAAATAACTAAAAAGCAGGTCACCCACCATAAACCTGGATCTATAATGCGCATGGTGGAATTACCAGTGCAGTTTATTATGTACTGGCTAAGGGGGTAGTGCTTATCTATTGGTCTACAGTATATATATTGATCTGTTAATGTATTTTCAAGTTTCCTCACTAGACCTCCATCAAGCTTATAAATAAACCCGTTAGTCCCCCATTCAAGATAGATTTGTAAATATTTCGGTAGACAAATGTCCCGGCCGAAGACCGGTTTCTTCTAAAATTACAGGTTCGCTATCGCTCGCCAGGGAAACAATCGATACCTAAATGGCACGAACGGTCTTAATATTGACAAAGACATGGGTCGAAAAGTCTTACAATCGCCAAACTAATGGGCTAAACGTCTTAAAATCTGAAACAAAATAATGGGGCTAAACATGAGGAAGAAGGGGGACCCGAAAACGGCCCATCTCCCCTTAACCGTCTTGGTGGTGTAATGGTTAAGGTGTCAAAAATATGTGTGTGATTACCCGGGTTCGAATCCTGGTGGATCGCACATGTGTTTTCATTAATTTAATTGGAGGTGTTTAGTGTTGTGGTGAAGTTAATAACAAATAGTTTATCTTATTAGTCAACTGATAATGAATAGAAACCAAACTTGCAAATCATTCATACTATTTTTTACTTTCATACATACGATCACGACGAGGGACATAACTTATGTGAGATACTGTACAGTTGGTCAAATAAGTTGCGTCTCCGCTGTCATTACGTTTTCCTCGCTGTTTGCGTTTAATGTCTGTCAGATGTTGAATATGGTGTGTACATATAGGAACATGTTTGTATAGCTCACTCGAAACGATGAATTAAAGCTTAGATAGAGCTGATACCAATTATTGATCGAAATATACTTGGTGCCGCGACAGAACTTATTTGGCCCACTGTACAAACGCATTCTTTATTGATGTAGTAATGAAGATGGAGAGCTTACAGGATTTCGATAAGGTAGTTATATATTCATCTCTCTCTTTCTCTCTCTCTCTCTCTTTATATGTATATATATACTGTATATATACTATACCCTGTTCCAAATAGGTAGGCCACAAATCGGGAACCCTGACCTCTGTGACTAAAAACGGGTTAGAGCAAATGGGCCGCAAATTTCCACACCTATTCCCCGGATGACCCTTCCCAAATGGTAGAAATATAAGCTCGATTACTCTAGTCGTTTGGGAGTTATAGAGGTGGATGTTGAAGAGTTTTGGCCTACATTTTTGGAACAGAGTATAGTGTTGTTGCCAATTATCTCAATATATATGTAATGCATGGGGATCAACAAAGGGAAAGACCATTGGGAGTGGAGTCGGAGGGTGAGTATACAGCTAAGGCCCGTCCCGGAGAAAACCCCTATTATACCGTGTTCCAAGTATGTAGGCCAAAGCTCTTGAACATTAACCTCTATAACTCACACAAATGACTAGATTAATCGAGCTAATATTTATTAGTGGCCCCTCCATCATTGACGATATGCCTATTAGTATAATAGCCTCCATTCAAGCGCCCGCGGTAGCCAGTTTGAATCGACCGCTGGGAGTGTTAACATAGGGTACTATTGTTCAGGCGCCTACGAGTCCTCCAGGATCAGCGCCTCATGTGTTTTTGTTTTTGTTTCTTTGTGCCTTAGCTCTTGCTCTAACATACTAGTTAGGAGGCTACTATATCCGCAGGAATATGCTTCAGGCCGTCACTATGAGGCAGTTGCATTATCTTTGTTTAGCAGGCGCTCTAGTTCAAGGGTGGTCACACATGGTGTGGAACCTTCTAGAGTCCGTGTCTGCGCTGAGCCCCTGTCATGCGCCCCCTCTCCAGGTTCTGCTGCTGTGTCTTCAGGAGGTAAGTAACCAGCCATAGATGTCGATTACTACGAGCCTCGTGGCCAGCCTCAGTAGGGGTCTCCTTAGTGGGCTAGGGGTTTTCTTTTTTATTAACAGAATTATATTTCTATTATAACCCTTAGTTGTTTCCCTGGTTCTGGCATGTAGTGTTTTTTCATGCTAACAGGGAGTCAGGAGACGTCCTGATTTTGGTTTTTTTTATGAGGCTGTCTAACTTTCAAAGTTATTTAACACCTCTGAAAATTTTGGTTGGTTTCCGGCGGGCTTTCTGTGTATTGCTGCCATCTCGTCTCGGACGAGAAGGTAATCAATTTTCCCTCTGAACATTTTGGTTGCTTTCCGGCGGGCTCTCTGTGTATTGCTGCCATCTCGTCTCGGACGAGAAAGTAACCAATTTTCCCGGCGTGGTGTGCTGTACCACGAACCTCCCGGCGGAAATTTGATTTCCCTAGGGAGTCTTCTCGGATCGCCGAGTGAACTCGCCCAGACCGTTGGCCTCACGCGGAAAGACTTCAGACGCCCGGCGCTACAGTCTAACGCGGATATACTATCTATCTAATCCAATTAGTCAATGATAGTAAAAGGCTGCAGATATACTATCTATCTAATCAACTAGTCAATGATAGTAAAGTGCTAAGGTATTGGTGGGCCAGTGACTCGGTCACAGGTACAGTTCAAGAATTGAATTCAGGTCCAGCAGAGAGTTAGAGTAGCAGTGGCTATAACTAATTTTCCGGCGGACTTGACGTAGGATGTGTAAAACCTCTCGGATTATCCTTATGAGCATTGATTCCTGGACATTTTTATTTCCAGATCTCTTCACATCGTGAGCAGCACGGCAGAGGAAGGAACCGTTCCCGGCGGGGAGGGGGGTTCAGTTCCATCTTGCCAGTTTTCACAGTTGTGCCACACCTACCCATTTCTCTAGTTCCGTTAATTGCACACTTTTTAAGATGGGTTATGTGCATAGATGGGGATAAGCTTCTCTGGACTTCTCAGGAAATGCCCGATGGGCGTAGACCTTTATGCGGAATGAATGAGTTTTCAAGATCGTTCGTGCCTAATGGCCTTGATCGATTAAAACTAAATTTACCTCCTATGCCAGATGAGTGGCGAACGTAGAGTTATTACGAAGTCGAAGACCTGTTACAGCTCATTCTGCTCTACTCATTCAATAATAATTCCCAGTGTCACAGTCGACTTTTTCTATACAGCTAATACTCAACGCTAAGTTAAGCATTTAGCCATTAGCAGTGATTCGGAATCCATTGAGGTAAACTCCCCACCCCAACACAAGAACTCGCCCGGCACCGCCAGACGCCCAGCCTAGATCGATACCCAGGTCACCCCGGCGGCAGGACGGACAAGTCTTCAGTCCGAGGCCACAGGATCCCAAGGATAGGTCTAAGGTAAGGGTGGTTCAACAAGTATCTCAAACAATGCTCCCTAAAGTTGATTTGCCTTGCCACAAGGAGGAACGGTTAGCTTCACCTTACACGGCCACAGGGCAGGACCGCAGTTCAGCGGCCGCCGGCCTTGGCTAGAAATTCCCAAGTGGAAACAAAGTTTTAATCAAGCCGGTAAGTCGGCTTATAATTTTATCGTAAGGCAAGTCTGGGAGACGGCTTAAGAAACATTTTTTAGCTTGAAGTTAAGCCGGCGAGACGACTCAGAGTTCTATCCTATCCTAAAGTAAAGCCGGTGAGACGGCTCAACATTTATGTCCTGGTGGTGTAATGGTTAAGGTGGCAAAAATATGTGTGTGATAACCCGGGTTCGAATCCCGGTGGATCATATATACTTTAATTAATTTCATTGGGGGTGTGGTGGTGAGATTAATAAAAATAATATTAGATATCTATAATAGTTACAACTATATGATATTAAGGATAATTGGACGAAGTAGGATGTGTACAGTTGAAGGTTGAGGACATAAGTCTTAAAGCAAATGTTTGAATTGTACATGTATTATGTTGGACAGGTAACAAGGATGTTCTTAGAAACCAATTGCATTGTATCTAAACAATTATATTCTTTACACAGGTACCTGGAAGTCTCCAGGTCCAGTTCTACCAGCTGGAAAGGTTCGGGTTCACTACCTCGCATGCCCCCGATACTACGTTTACGGCAATCCCATGGGTGACAGTACTATCATTAGATATAACTCGGATTGGATAATCCCTCATAGACCCTTCTTGGCGGACAACTGGGCACTTAAGACCCGTGACACCACTCAGAATTAAAATTGTTTGGTTGTAATAGAGGCTATCCTTCGCCGGTATAGAGGGATATGACCGGCAGACTAGTTGTTCTTTCCTACCCCTGACGCCAACTCATGACGGCGGGGTCTAGTAACAAGTTCTTGTCTAGCTTCTCAGACATTTAGGCACCTTTTTGTGAACAAACGGCATGGCCAACGAACCTATCACTCTTTTTTTCCGGCCACCAGACTCCACGGGAGTTCCGTAATTTATGGGGTGACGTTCCGACCGGAGCGTTCGCTCCCGTTTGGCGGGGTAAAATGTAACATCCTAAACTCAGTGAGGCAGGTTTATGACTCAGGTCACGGGCACAGGTTTAGCGACTCAGTGACCTTTAGCTTCAGTTTCTTCCCTTCCCCTGTAGATGGGTATGGAACGAAGAAGGTTACAGAGACATGGTTGGGAAAGGTTAGACGGGATAAACTGTGGGTCCTTTTACCCAAAATAAACTCTAGGGAGGTGGCCCGCCGGGGTTCACTATCTCCCGGCTGAAACACCACGTACGAATGGGCGATCCATATCGCATCTATTCCCGAGTTCCGAATAAAAACTCAGTGAGGAGTACAGACGATCAACTGAGGCTTTAACCAGAGTTTCCTAACCAAGACGTCCCCCCATTATTGACCTACATACGCCGCGTTTTGCGGAATAAGTCTCATAACGCCGGATAGGATAACCTGAGGAATTTTCGCGTTCAGGCTAATTTTCGGGTTCATAGAACAGAGTTGATATAGGACGGCATAAGCCGTAAACCCCACCAGACGACCGGTCAGGTGAGGTGACTCCTGTCTGCTTCCAGCTCACGCGCCAAAATAGTACAAATGCCAGTCGGGACGACTTAAGCCTGTACTAATTTTCACACTACATAGGGCTCGTTCCCCAGTGGTAGACGTTTAGCTGGCGCGGTCTACAAATGATCTATTTTACCGGCGGATATGGAATTATACCCTTGGGAAGTCTAAGTGTAGCCCCGTAGAATCGGACAATGACTGCCTCCCCGACACAATAACATGTCACAGGTCGTTTTGTTTGTCCCAATCTTACCATTGAATCTTTAGGTCAGGATTCCGGGTAGACTGGTTATGGCCTAGTAGATTTTAACACTGACTGTCTCCCCGGTACAGGAGAAAGTCACAAACTTACGAAGCCCTCCACTAAAAACTTCAAGTTAGTCGTAAGAGTCACCTACTGTAAGTTGAGATAATTTGTCCGGTTCATCTAGACTCATTCTCACCATCCAAATACGTTATTTCGATCCTTGATCCGGTATGAGGAGGATAAGTTTCGGAATGTTCGTTCCGCGGTATGCACCCTGTTTTATGACGGTGCTTCCTCGGACGTGTCACCAGACTTGAGCACAATTAGTGGAAAGTAGTGACGTCCCTTCAGGGTTGACTCTGACATACCAAGTACAAAACTCTTCGTGCCATAGTGGGTTACTGGTCCACTTAGCCAGGGCGTAGTACAATCTCACCGGGTTCACTCCGTTCACAACACACATGTACAAGACGATATGGGATTCAGATCAGGTTTACGTATCTGCCACGTAGTGGAAGACGTTTTTCGTCCTGACGGAAGCCTTTTTGGCATATCTTAGTACACGACAAGTTCCAACAAATTGTTGCTAGGACAAGCGAGCTTCGGTACGAGGTCACTTTCTTAGAAAAGTGCTCTCCAACATGGCTCCAGGCATCCCTAACATTTCAGTCCTATAGGATTTGTTTTCTTCTTTGATTAAGACCACATAATTACATGAATGGAGTCCCTCGCCGGTTGGCTCATGAGGGTGGCACAACTAGAGATACTATACCTCAAGTATGCTTACTGATCGGGATTCACCGCCCGGGTTAACCGGACAGGTTGAAGTTCCAGAAGTCGACTCTTGGAGGTAAATGAGCGATCGTAACAAGTCTGAAAAGGATATACCATTTTTTTAAACGCTCTAGGGTTGAACCGGCTCCACGGTTGTCTCGGACACGTTCTTATCCTCAGCCTTCGGTAGATTTAATACCAAGGCTTTGGAAATGGGTGTTTTTGGGGGGTTATTTAGACCCGGGTCCGGAGTTTTGTTCCACTCCACAGAGGTTCACTTCAAGGCAATTGAGTTCCTATTTTCCATCCATAGATCTTCAAGCTATTGGTGCCACAATCGCACAAATATAAATAGCGTTTTCTAGGTCCACTCTGAATTCAGCTTCTTGCAATCAGACACGTGGGTCAACGAGGTCTAGCGGTGCTGGTCGGTAAAGTTTTGCGAAGTCGTCAGACTAACGGGTCTACCGGGCACCTTCAGTGCCTGAGCAATTCCCATCATTAGTTGGGGGGCTCAGACAGTTATGTTTTTCGATGGATCTAAAGGAATTCGGTGTTGAGAGTTAACACCTGCTTTGGCCGCCCCCTTGGGGCTGGCTTGCCGCTTGTCACTATCGCCCGACGGGAATCGGGACGTTGGCTATCTTGTAAAACTCTACGGTACGGTAGGGCCCGCCGGGTTTCACTGTATCCCGGCATCCACCCTTAAACAGTATGAACAGAACTATGGCAGTGAACTCCACTTTCACTTTTCCCGGCGTTGGCCTACACATTGGAATGAACGTAACTCAGTCCCTTCCATCCCGGCCTTACCCTACATCCACAGGGGCACACCTAATGTCACTAGATCCCGGCGTTACTGGATCTGTTTGCACGTTATCCCTGCGTTCGCCGAAAACGGAATGAACGTATCTCCGGCTTTTCCACCCCGGTTTCCCTACACCCACAGTGACACACCCGTAAATAGATCCGGGTGTTGACCGAGGCTTGGGCAGGTCCCTGTTTGAAGGTAAGTTGGTAGCCGGTGCTTCGGTGGCTAATTAAGCTCTGAATTACCCAAGTCCAAATTAAGACCCTGGTAGACTAGACTCCCTTTTAGCGGTTAGGCTATTTTTTTGTGGTTATAGAAATAGAAGAACGCGTTCGAACTGACATCTCAGGATCGTTCACGTTCTCTTTTATAGATACTATTGCCCTTCAAACTAATTCATTAATGAATTAACAGAATCACGCGGCAACAAGCTGAGGCTCCTCCCCCTTTTGGATCCTAGTGGTTTTGATATTGTCAAGAATGTCCCCCTCCAGTCTTAAGATATCAGGCATATCGTCAATGATGGAGGGGCCACTAATAAATTATAGGTTTGATTCCCGGAGGGAAGAATGAAAACCTAATATTTAGTAGGGGCCCCGTAATCCTTGACGATGTAGGGCCCTCCCGTCCATCCCCTTCCCATTCGCTTGATGTCTTGAGGTTAATCTTAATATGTCAGTGAAGGAAGCATGGCAGCTCAAGGAGCAGCGTCAAGGAAGTGCGTACAAGAAATCTACGAGATGGAAAGCTGTTGTATAACAATTATTAATAATTTTCTTTTTTATATTTTACGAAGGTTTTTTCGTAGCGAGTACCCAATCATAAGACGATTCCATAAGAGAATAAGCGTTACCCTATGAAGCGTAGCCTACTCCGTTCTTCCCCGCGGCGGTCGATGCAAACTGGCTACCGCGGGCGCTTGAATGGAGGCTATTATACTAATAGGCATATCGTCAATGATTACGGGACCCCTACTAAATATTAGGTTTTCTTTTTTCCCTCCGGAAATCAAACCTATAATTTCTATCATTTGGGAAGGGTCAGCCAGGGAATACTGTACGTGTGGAAATTTACAGCCCATTTGCTCCAGCCCTTTTTGAGTTACAGAGGTCAGGGTTCGCGATTTTTGGCCTACCTATTTGGAACAAGGTATAGTTGAATGATTGATTGATCAGTACGAGGTAGTCTCTCTCTCTCTCTCTCTCTCTCTGTACATCCCAATACCCCTCCACTCTTTGTTTTTGTTTATCCAAATACAAACATCTTGTGTACAATTTGTTTGTCATTAAATGGTGCCTTTGGTCTTGTAATTGACGTACAGGTACATGTCAATCAGATTAGATAAATATATATGCATTATGAAAAACATGAGAGGCCTGATAACGATTTAAGGGACCTATTGCCGTTTTGTTAAGCTAGTTAGAAATTGACTCATCGCCAGCTTAAGGGAGGATTTTAGTTTGCTCCCTAGACCTGTATCAAGCTTAAAACACATCCTCCCAAGACCCTCCTTCAAGATAAATTTGTACATTTTTCGATAGAAAGATTTCCCGGCCGAAGGCCGGTTCCTCTTAAATTACAGGCTCGCTATCGCTTGCCATGAAAAAATCGATACCTACTGTAAATGACACGAAGTCTTAATATTGACAAAGAAATGGGGCGAAAGGTCTTAAAATCGTCACACTATTGGGCCAAACGTCTTAAAATCTGAAAAGTAATGGGGCGAAGGGGGTCCAGAAAGACAGCCCATCTCCCCTTAAAGGGATTGTACAACCCTCCCTTCCTGTCTACTCCCCTCCCTCCCTCTCTCCACCACACACACCCTCAATACGCCAGCGGTACAGTTCCAGATCATCAGTGTCCCTCGTGACTCTGCCGTGTTAAGGAGTGGCTCTATTGGGGTCATGGAGTGGACGAGACTGCTGGTGGTGGTAGATTTGGCTGTACTCAACTGGTCTCGCAATGGTACGAATGGATAAGCTATATATATATATATATATATATATATATATATATATATATATATATATATATATATATATATATATATATATATATTATATAACATAATATATTTATGTGAGAGATAAATAATATACTGTAGGAGAAAACCAAAACACAAAATAGGGAGGGGGGGGGGGGGTGTTAGTTAACTAAAGAATAAACTAAAGAAATAAAGTGAGGCAGTCTTACAGGACATGCAAATAATGTGTTAAACTTTGGAACAAGAACATATGCTTCAATACAATAATTAGCTTTAATATACAGTATATGCGTAAATCTTAGTTATCACCAGGTATTCCTAAAGAAGAGGTGATCTGCATAAAGGGATGGCAGGAAGGAAATAAACAAAGCTAATGAAATCAAGGGTTCTCTCTTCATGATATATGTTTAAGGGGAGGTTTTTAGTTGATTCCCTAGACTTCCATCAAGCTTAAAATTACTCCCCCTAGACCCCCTTTCAAGATAAATTTGTACATTTTTCGGTAGAAAAATGTCCCGGCTGAAAGCCGGTTCCTCTTATATTACAGGATGGCTATCGCTCGCCAGGATGGCACCTAAATGGCACGACAGGTCTTAAAATTGACAGAAATGGGTTGAAAGTTCTTAAAATCGTCAAAATAATGGGGCGAACGTCTTAACATTAGGAAAACAATGGGGCTAAACATGAGGGAGAAAGGAGTCCAGAAAAAAATCCCTCAAGTGGAAATCTCCCCTTAACCTATTATGTACCGGCGACGACTTTATGATATAATTCTAGCTATATGGAGGCGATGTTGAGCAGTTTAAGAAGGGTCTGTGGTGGTAAACAAAGTTGAGCGAGTTAGTTCGAAGCCTGGTAATTGCTCGAGGCCCTTTTTTAATGGAATATCGTCTAATAGTAGCCAGACAAAGAAGTTAGAAAGACATCCCCGGTACAGAAGGGGTTAACTATTAATGTTCAGGTATATTATTTCAGTTTCCTCCCTAGATCTATAACACATTAAAACAAATACTAATAATACATAACAAAAACTCCCCAAAACCCCCATTGAGATATATTTGTACATTTTTTCGTTAGAAAAAAGTCCAGGTTGAAAGCTGGTAGGAATGTGATGTATGGATTCGGGATTGGCTACCGACTGAATTATATATATATATATATATATATATATATATATATATATATATATATATATATATATATATATTTCATGGTGTCGTCTCTCTTCGCTATATTCGGGGACGTGATTTAGATGCAGACGAAGCGACAGGTACAGTGGCGGCCCATAAAAGTTATGTCCCTCGTCGTAATCCAGTGTGTGTGTGTGTGTGTGTGTGTGTGTGTGTGTGTGTGTGTGTGTGTGTGTGTGTGTGTGTGTGTGTGTGTGTGTGTGTGTGTGTGTGTGTGTGTGTGTGTTTGTTTGTGTGTGTAATAATAATAATAATAATAAACGGTTTATTAAAGAATGGCAGCCTCATGAGCTGAAAATACACATTTTACAATTTAGTGGATGAACATGAGATGTACAGATATGAAGATGGTAAGCTCAGTTTACAAACAAATAAATAAATACAATAATGATGCAGGTGCAGAATACAAATTATTATAAATTAACCATGAGAGTAAGTGATATACAGTACATATACACATTTATTTTACTTACTCATATACAGAACATACATATATACATGTACGTACACACATACATACGCATACATATATAAGAACATAAGAACATGCAGTAAGTGTGCACATGCCCGTATACACAAACACTCACATGCACACAAACATACATACATACAAAAACTGTTTTGCTAGGGTCAGGTGAGGAGTTGAAAAGGGTAAAGAGGGAGCGGCCTACAAGTCCGTACAGGTAGGGTCAGGTAAAGCCTACTACAATGGGAGGTTAATCCTCGTTAGAGAACAAAACAAGAATATCAAAACAAGGATATAAAAAACAGTAGAGACAGCTTGGGGGAATTGTAGTATATAGGACATTCTTTAGTGTGTGTGTGTGTGTGTGTGTGTGTGTGTGTGTGTGTGTGTGTGTGTGTGTGTGTGTGTGTGTGTGTGTGTGTGTGTGTGTGTGTGTGTGTGTGTGTGTGTGTATGTGTGTGCGTATACATGTGTGTGTGTGTGTGTGTGTGTATGTGTGTGTGTGTTGTGTGGAGTGTGTGTGTGTTTTGTGTGTGTGTGTGCTTGTTTGTGTGTGTGTGTGTGTGTGTGTGTGTGTGTGTGTGATAGAAGGCGAAATGTGGAAAAGCTGGGCATTATATTGTTAAGGGTGGAAATATATGGATGAAGATACACGAACACTTAATAATAGATAATGCTTATTCATAGATTTATAATAAGAAGTTGCGCTAGTGAGCCATATGTTCTCGCTCATATGTACGTATATTTACATACATATGTGCATATGATTATACAAATACACGTACAGTACATATATATTATATACCTTATATTCTCAGCCGGGCTCGAACCATTGACAGCACATACACACAGACATACATATACATAAATATATGCACATTACATGCATATATGCTCTTCTCTTATCCACCTGATACTCTCAGCCGGGCTCGAACCACAAACAGCATACACTATAGACACATATATATATATACATAAATAACGCATACATACATACAAATATACGCACACATACATACACATATACTGTACATACATAGATACACATATACATATATACACATATACATATATACACATATACATAAACTCAAGCAAATACATACATAATTATATTCTAATACACACACGCACACACACTTATGCATACATTATTAAAGGTGGGCGCGTATATATGGTGTGACAGGCCGTTATTACACATTATTAATAATATTTACAATGTTTGGGATAGGACTATTTTTATATCTGTCAGTTCTTGCTCTTATTGGTTGGAGTGTGTTGAAGTGACGAGCTGCACGTGTTGGTCTAGGGGCGTCTGGTGGAAGTAAGTTTCTGTGTCGTGGGTGAACAAGCAGCTTAGATGCAAACTGTTTGAGTGTGTTGTAGTGGTGGGTTGAAAGTGCAGGTATGCTAAGGGTGGTGAGAGCTTCCTCGTACCCTGGATATGTGCCACCCAGGATGATCATGCATGCCCTCCTCTGCACTCTCTCCAATTGACGTTGTGTCAGGGTTAGAGAGGAGGACCAGGCGTGTGTGTGTGTGTGTATTTACCTATTTGCCTATTTGTGTGTGTGTGTGCGTGTGTGTGTCAAACGAAATTTGAGTCCATTATTTTTAGCCTTTAAATTATATATGTAAGGCTACAATTATGGTTTATAGTTCAAAATATGTCTTTGGAAGTGATAAAATGGCCAATATAATGCTAGTTCATGTTAATTTTCTTGTATTTCTTATTATATCCATTCAAATCTTCAAACAAAATTGCTCCAGTTTGGCACCCTGTCGTGATCTTTATTTATGAAAGTAATAATAGTATGCATGAATTGTGAATGTGGGTTCTTTTCATTAACAGTTGACTAATCAGATGAGTTAACCCCTTCTGTACCTGCGACGTCTTTTTAATTTGACTCTTGCCATATTTTGACGGTTTTGTGTAGTAGTTTAAGAAGGATCTGAGGTAATACAAAGGGGGTAAGGGAGATAGTTCGAAGCCTGCTAATTGCTGCACACCCTTTATAAACTGAATAAATACGTGTAACAGTAACCAGCTTAAAATATTTAAAAGACGTTGCCGCTACGGAAGAGGATAAACACTGCATGAGAAACTACACTCGTAATTCCATCATGTGCCTTATATTTCCATGTTAAAGGGGAGATTTCCACCTGGAGGATTTTTTTCTGAACCTCTTTCTCCCTCATGTTTAGCCCCATTGCTTGTGAGATTTAAAGACGCTTGCCCCATTAGTGTGGCGATTTTAAGAACCCTCGCCCCATTTCTGTCAATTTTAAGACCATTCGTGCCATTTAGGTGTCGATTTTTTCCTGGCGAGCGATAGCGAGCCTGTAATTTAAGGGGAACCGGCCTTCGGCCGGGACATTTTTCTACTGAAAAATGTAAAAAATTATCTTGAAAGGGGGTCAAGGGGGAGTAATTTTAAGCTTGATGGAAGTCTAGGGAATCAACTAAAAACCTCCCCTTAACATCACAGAGAGGAACAGAACTTATGTGGGCAACTGTACATACGAGAGGGCCGTAGACGAGGAGGAGGAGAAAGGTTGAAATGCAGGGATTCGGAATAGGCCAATCTCTCTCTCGATGTCACAAAGCACTGCTTAACCTACAGTGTGGTAAACGAGCGGAACACATTGCCAGAGAAAGTTGTACAATGAAATACAATTGAAAACATTCAAAATGAGGCTAGACATCCATTTCGAGGAGGTTGCAGTAATATAGGTATAATCCACACACACACACACACACACACAAATGTTAGGTGAAGTATCTGTAGCATTCATATTTGTTTTCACCAACTCACCAATTAATTTACAAAAACAAAAACTAACTAATGAAATCAATGAAAGTAATGAATACATGTGGTTCTTCAAGGACTCGAACCTAGGATACTCACACCGAAATTCCCAGTAGAAATTTGCTTATTCTGCTGAGGGCCTTGTTTCCCCAACTAAATTTCATGTCAACTCAAGGTCGGAGGGGGTGGTTGGTGGGGAAAGAGCCTTTTGCTTTGTTGTCTTTACCTTCCACTTTGTAGCAAATCCCATGTTAGAATTAAGTCCGGCCTGCTTAGTAATGACCGCAAGCTCTGCGTAGTCTGTGTATCTATGAAACGCTATGTAACTAACTCGCTAACTCTCTCTCTCTCTTCTAATCTAATCTCCTTTCTTCTTTACTCAAAAATCCACCCCTCTCTTTCTCTCTCTCTCTTCTAATCTAATCTCCTTTCTTCTTTACTCAAAAATCCCCCCATCTCTCTCTCTCTCTCTCTTTCTATCTCTCTTCCAATCTAATCTAATCTCTTCTCTCTTTCCTCGCAGTGATCGTCGACGCAGCAGAAGAAACAACAGAAGAACCGGGGGAAGATGGACTAAACCTGCAGGAGTCGGTGAAGGTGTTTAGTCTCCACCCGGGGCTATGGACCCTCTCCACCGACACCACCTTCGTCAGGTATAACTTCACCCCCACCACTCCCCAGGGCGCCGACCCAAAGACCGTTCCCCTGCTAAGTCTCTGCTACAGAATCAGGTATATTGTTTATTTGTTATTAATATGGCTACCTTTCCCTCTCTCTCTCTCTCTCTCTCTCTATCTCTCTCTCTCTCTCTCTCTATTTTACAGGTTCAGGTATATTGTTTACTTGTTGTTAAACATGGTTACCCCTTTCTCTCTCTCTTTCACACACACACGCTCTCTCTCTCTCTCATTCACTCTCACTCTCACTCTCACACTCTCTCTCTCCTCTATCAGAAAACCTTAATGTTAAGCCAATCAGCTATATCATTAAGTTTACCGACCCAAATATACGTTGCGTCACAGCCAGGGCACTCCAAGTTTACCGACCCAAATATACGTTGCGTCACAGCCAGGGCACTCCAAGTTTACCGACCCAAATATACGTTGCGTCACAGCCAGGGCACTCCAAGTTTACCGACCCAAATATACGTTACGTCACAGCCAGGGCACTCCAAGTTTACCGACCCAAATATACGTTGCGTCACAGCCAGGGCACTCCAAGTTTACCGACCCAAATATACGTTGCGTCACAGCCAGGGCACTCCAAGTTTACCGACCCAAATATACGTTGCGTCACAGCCAGGGCACTCCAAGTTTACCGACCCAAATATACGTTACGTCACAGCCAGGGCACTCGAAGTTTACCGACCCAAATATACGTTGCGTCACAGCCAGGGCACTCCAAGTTTACCGACCCAAATATACGTTGCGTCACAGCCAGGGCACTCCAAGTTTACCGACCCAAATATACGTTGCGTCACAGCCAGGGCACTCCAAGTTTACCGACCCAAATATACGTTGCGTCACAGCCAGGGCACTCCAAGTTTACCGACCCAAATATACGTTGCGTCACAGCCAGGGCACTCGAAGTTTACCGACCCAAATATACGTTGCGTCACAGCCAGGGCACTCCAAGTTTACCGACCCAAATATACGTTGCGTCACAGCCAGGGCACTCCAAGTTTACCGACCCAATTATACGTTGCGTCACAGCCAGGGCACTCCAAGTGTACCGACCCCAATATACGTTGCGTCACAGCCAGGGCACTCCAAGTTTACCGACCCAAATATACGTTGCGTCACAGCCAGGGCACTCCAAGTTTACCGACCCAAATATACGTTGCGTCACAGCCAGGGCACTCCAAGTTTACCGACCCAAATATACGTTGCGTCACAGCCAGGCACTCCAAGTTTACCGACCCAAATATACGTTGCGTCACAGCCAGGGCACTCCAAGTTTACCGACCCAAATATACGTTGCGTCACAGCCAGGGCACTCCAAGTTTACCGACCCAAATATACGTTGCGTCACAGCCAGGGCACTCCAAGTTTACCGACCCAAATACGTTGCGTCACAGCCAGGGCACTCAAGTTTACCGACCCAAATATACGTTGCGTCACAGCCAGGGCACTCCAAGTTTACCGACCCAAATATACGTTGCGTCACAGCCAGGGCACTCCAAGTTTACCGACCCAAATATACGTTGCGTCACAGCCAGGGCACTCCAAGTTTACCGACCCAAATATACGTTGCGTCACAGCCAGGGCACTCCAAGTTTACCGACCCAAATATACGTTGCGTCACAGCCAGGGCACTCCAAGTTTACCGACCCAAATATACGTTGCGTCACAGCCAGGGCACTCCAAGTTTACCCAATACGTTGCGTCACAGCCAGGCACTCCAAGTTTACCAAATATACGTTGCGTCACAGCCAGGGCACTCCAAGTTTACCGACCCAAATATACGTTGCGTCACAGCCAGGGCACTCCAAGTCACAATCTATATTCTTACAGACAATTATATTAAGGGGATAGTGGCCGGTTTTTTGGTGTATTAATTTATGTATTCATATATTGTTTAGATTCCTCGCTAGACTTCCATCAAACGTAGAAAGACACCCCCTAGACCCCCTTCAAGACAAATTATTAAATTTTTCGGTAGAAAAATGTCCCGGCCGAAGGCCAATTACTCTTAAAATGACAGGCTCGCTATCGCTCGACAGGAAAAAATCGACACCTAAATGGCACGAAAGGTCTTAAAATTGACAACGAAATGGGGCGAAAGGTATTAAAATCGCCAATCTAATGGGCTGAACGTCTTAAAATCTAAACACTAATGGGGCTAAACATGAGGAAGAAGGGGGACCAGAAAAATGGCCCATCTCCCCTAAATCAACTCGTTTCCCGAGATGTAGTACCACAATTATAGAAATGGGGTGAGGTCCACGAATGGGGTGAGGTCCACGAATGGGGTGAGGTCCACGAATTTCCATGAGTGACTGTACAGTTACCCACATAAGTTCTTTTCCTCCGTGATCTTACACACAGAAATTTAATGCGCATGCTTGAATTACCAGTGTAGTTTTGTATGCAGTGGTTAAGGGGAGATTTCCACTTGAGGGATTTTTTTCTTTACCCCTTTCTCCCTTATGTTTAGCCCCATTGCTTTTGATATTTTAAGACGTTCGCCCCATTAGTTTGGTGATTTAAGGAACTTTCACCCCATTTATGTCACTTTTAAGACCTTTCGTCCCATTTAGGTGTCGATTTTTTCCTGGTGAGCGATAGCGAGCCTGTAATTTAAGAGGAACCGGCCTTCGGCCGGGAAATTTTTCTACCGAAAAATGTACAAATTTATCTTGAAAGGGGGTCATGGGGGTGTAATTTCAAGCTTGATGGAAGTCTAGGAAACACACTAATAACCTCCCCTTAACTCATCTGATTAGTCAACTGGTAATTAAAACAACCGCACTCGTACTATTCCCTTTCACACATAAGATCACGACCAGGAACAGAACTTATGTGGGTAACTGTACCTCTTGTTTCCATTGCAGGATCGGCAAATTCAGCGAGACTAACATCCACTTCTCGTACAGCGTCCTGCCTGAGCAAAATTATGATATGATCGAGATGTGTGAGTATTAAAATATTTTGTCTATTGTTTGTGAGTAATTCGTCGTTGTTGTTGTTCTCTCTCTCTCTCTCTCTCTCTCTCTCTCTCTCTCTCTCTCTCTCTCTCTCTCTCTCTCTCTCTCTCTCTCTCGATTCCAAAGTTCTATAAATCGATGAATGGCGTGGCAAGAATACGATAGTACTTTTTGAGAGCAAAGAAGTATATTGCTGGTACACTATATATATATATATATATATATATATTGTGCAGTATATATTGTGTGTGTGTGTGTATGTGTACAAGTGCGTTCATTTGTCATCTTGTATGCGTGTTCATAATTTTGTTCGCTACTTTTTAGTAGACCTACATGTCAGGTTGAATTTTACGGTGTGCACTCCTTTTTGCCAAGTCGGCGACATTTCTCAAGAAAATGCATATCCATTTCGAAATTAACATTCGAATAAAATCTAATTTAGTGAAGATGCCAAAAAATAATCAATCTTTTCTTAACCCTTTGAGGATCATGACGCATTTTTACAATGTCCTTTGGTTATCATTTAGGCGATTTTATACAGCTTAGACAGGATCAGTGGGCACTAGAAGTGAAAAGACTATCTCAATTAACTATCTGACTTCCATATACCCTTCCTAATGTGAATCATGGTGTCTAATAATGACCAGAAAACAGAAAACATATGCGCCATCGGATCTGCTAAGGTTTAAGGGGACATGGGCCGGTTTTCTGGACCACTTTCTCCCTCATCTTTATCCCCATTAGTTTTCAGATGCTAAGATGTTTGCCCCATTAGTTTGTCGATTTTAAGACCTTTCGCCCCATTTCTTCGTCAATATTTAGACCTTTCGTGCTATTTAGGTGTCGATTTTTTCCCTGGCGAACGATAGTGAGCCTGTAATGTTGGAAGAACGGCCTTCGGCCGGGAAATTTTTCTACCGAAAAATATACAAATTATTCTAATGGATGTTTTTTTTTAATTTGATGGAGGTCTAGGGAGGAAACTAGAAAAATAATGAATACATGCAAAAAACGCCCAAAAAGTGAACCATCCCCCTTTAAGAATGTACTAGAAAAGCTACATTTGTGAATTTATTGTGTTATTAGTTTCATTTCCTTTCCTCCTAGGTTAGATAATTGGCCATAACTCATAAGCCCATATCCACATATGTAGGTATACAACATGCAACATATATTTCATTCCCTTGAAGTGTGGCCTTGGCTTACCATCAATTTGCATAGCTAAACGTGATGAATGAATAATTTGTGTTGAGGAAGTAAAGTTTTTTATTGCCTAAGTTCACTATATTGTAGGTGTGTGTGTGTGTGTGTGTGTGTGTGTGTGTGTGTGTATGCGTGTGTGTGTGTGTTTGAGAGCAACAGGTCCCTGATTAGTAGCCTAGTAGTAGTACTAATACTACTATTATTATTTGTATTTGTAGAATAATGCTTTAACCAAAGACTGGTTCCTCTAAACGACTGGCTCGCTATCGCTTGCCAGGAAAAAATCGACACGTAATGGTACGAAATGTCTTAATATTAACAAGGAAATGGGACGTAAGATCTTACAATAGCCTGACTAATAGAGCGCATGTCTTAAAATCTCGAAACAACTGGGTCTAAACATGATGGAGTAGGTGGTCCAGAAGAATTACCCACTTATCAATTTATAACGTCACACAGCAAATGACTCCAGTCTTTGATATACCGTACTAAGTGGTCAGGTACTATTATATTATTTAGGAGAGTCAATTGGTCTGGTAGTGGTTGCTATAATGTTCATAATGCTTACCGGGAATGACCCCCATTAATCAGATAATTCAGAGTGCTAATGCAATACCATTACCGAGTATGCCAGTCAATTATTAATCCCTTCTCTATCGGCGACGTCTTTTTAGTGTTTAACATACTTCATTCAGACTATTTTGTGCAGTTTAAGAAGGATCTTAAGTAGTAAAAAGGGTTAAGGGAGATAGTTCGAAGCCTGTTAATTACTGCAAGCCTTTTTAAAACTGAATAATATAATCTAATAGTAGCCAAAATAAAGTTAAAAGGACGTCACCGGTACAGAAAGGGTAAACAATAAAAAATATTATTATGGCCCGACCGTCACTACTACTAAACATACTTTGTGAACTACATGTTTGGGTTATTGTGACCGTGGCATAATTCACACACCCACACCCACAAATATATGCATGAGTAATGAGTAAATATTGGATATTGTTGAATTGAGTAACAAAGGCTACTCAACTCAACATGATTCAACATTACTTAATTTTAATTTGTTTGCTTTCTATATTTACTTAACTAAAACTGTTAACGCATTTCCTTATATTTGTGCAGTTTTCTTAGGCAACACAAATTAGAGGAAGGAAAACAAAGACAAAACAAAATAGGTCCATGTGCCTAAAAGTATCCTCCATTCATAAAATAGTTGTAACAATTGGACTTAAACTGTTAGCAACTCATCAACTCAGTTATACTGATGATGTGCTAAGATGCGCGAAACGTAAATAAAGAATATAAATTATATACTGTACATAATTAACTCAAACTTTGGAAATACCATTCAACAACTAAGTGACAAAAACATAACATTAGTCACAAACATAAAGACAACGAAGCAGAAACTAGGTAATTATATATATATGCATTGATATCTAATAAGATTTGTATCAATGAAATTATTCTGGCAAAATATATGAACACACACACATATAATATACATTATATATAATATATCTATGTACTGTATATATATATATATATATATATATATATATATATATATTTTCTTTAATACATACGAGGTTGAAAGAAATGGCAATTTCTGCGTTGGAAATTTTATTATTCAAAGTTTCCAGGTCTCTGATGAGTTTTCGCTGGGTGGCAGGAAGTAGATGAATGAGATGAGCAAAATTCATGGTGGTACAGGGTTACATAAATGTACATGATGATACAGGATATACGACGCGTTTCACTGGACAACCAGCATTATCAAGTAAGGGTAGAATGATATAAATTATTATTATTATTATTGTGAGATAGAGGGGCTCACTAGTGATGAAAGAAGAGGTTTAAGTCCAAGGTAAAGTGGTGAGTAGGAAGAGTTGTAGAGATGAAAGATGGTGGGCTGGACCACCTTGCTATTTTTTCTTTGGTTGTTGGGAGTAAATGTTGAACATCTTGGTCTTGTTCAGCCGTTGTCTCTGCTTTTTCGGCTTAGGACTGGAGAGGTGGTAGGAAGGTTCGGTGGAGATTGCTGGCGTTGTTGGTGGATCTTCAGCAGGGGCAGGGTTCCCCTTCTTAGGTGTCTTGTTGGTATACCAAGGCATAGATGATAGAGTCTCGGCAGGTGGAGTTCCTTGGTTGTAGCTGGATTTTGGTGAGCATCGGGTGGCGCTTGTTGGTGTTCGGCTATAATTGATGATTGGTGGTCGTTGCTGCTGTTGCTGGCCAAGTTCCATTGGTGTTGATGATGAGGAGTGCTCCACTTTGCTTCTGTTTAGACTAAGAGGTCTTGGCAGAAGCAGCTGTTGTTTGGGAGCACTTCTCGCCTCCAGCGGTGTTGGTTCCCGGGCTCGGTGTTGTTGTCTCTTGGAGGGCTTCTTCCTTGCCGACGACCTCTTGGTGATTGCTGAGGTCGTGGAGAGAGCCTCCTCAGGGATGGTGATTGTCGGCAGCTTGTTGACTGACAGCAGATAGGGGATCAGCTGGCAGAGTTGTTGTTTATCTGTACCAGCGATGGCTATGGCTGACTGGATACAGGCGTAGATTTTTGCCCTCAATACAGCTTCCCCTTCTGCATTCGTTGTTGTTGTTGGCGACTTTGGTGGAGTGTTATGTGGAGAGAATGAGGAGCCCTTGACAGGGGCTCCTTCAGGGCCTGTGATGTTGATGGCTTCTCTTCCCTGACTCCCGGAGTAGATGGAAAACTCCACTGCTTCACCATTCCCCAACGAGGCTCTCTTGCTGCTCTTGTTGTTGTGGATGTTGGTGTGGTGGCAGAAGATATCCTCGTTTTTGGAAGTGGTTACAAAACCATAGCCTGCTTTGAAATTAAACCACTTGACCATACCAATGGTTGTGGTAGTGCTGGTGGCCATGGCAGAGGTGGTCAAGAGTGGAGAGGCAGGTGTTTGCAGGCAGGCAGGCTCGAATTGAATAGGAATAGGAATAGTTCCTGTAGTTCGTGGAGGTCAGATTCGTGCAAATCAAGGACCTCCACGAACTACAGGAACTCCAGCGTCGCTTCATGACCTCCTCCGGACTTAACTTCACCTTTGAAAAATCAAACAATGGACAACTCCCCTTCCTCGACATCCTCGTAGCTCTGAACGACCATGGGTTCAAAACCACCGTCTACACTAAACCAACTAACACAGGACAATGCCTCAACGGCGATAGTGAATGCCCCCGCCGTTATCTTCTATCCTCCATCTCCGCCTATGTAAGGAGAGCCCTCACGCACTGCTCTACCTGGGCCGACACCCACCAGGAACTAGAAAGACTATCCCAAGTTTTAGTGAATAATGGATACTCCAACTCCGATATCTCCAGCACCATCAACCACCATCTTAAAAAGTGGTACACCCAAAGCCCTCCCAACATTGACCCCCCCAATGAAATTAAGATCTTCTACCGCAATTACATGTCCTCTGAACACAAAAATGACGAGGCCGTCTTAAAAGAAATAATCTCCAAGCATGTCCACCCAACCAACCCGGAAAACAAAATCAAATTAATAATTTATTACAAATCCCCCAAGACCTCCAACCTCGTTCTCCGCAACAAACCAGCTTCCACCAAGATAAAGAGCCCGATGACCGACGATCACGTCATTTACCAACATACCTGTAATTATGAGGACTGTGGACCTCATTCCTATATTGGCATGACGCAGACTCGTCTTTCACGTCGGTTAACTCTTCACCTTCAGGCTGGAGCCATCAAAGACCACTATCTCACCCCCACCTCACACGCAACGAGTTAGAGAAACACACCACCATACTCGATAAAGAAAGTGACCCAAGGAGATTACCTATACTCGAAGCGTTATATATCCAAGCCTCACATCCTAACATCAACAACCAAACTCTAGACCTTCAGATCCTTCCTTCTGCCAAAAGGCACTACCCTACAGGACATAACGCCCCCCCTTGCCCCCCGGTGCCCTTGACGCAGCCCCTCGCGCTACCTCCTTCAGCTTCGTCTTCTGCCGGCGCCACACGTACTCCGCAACTTAGGCCACGCCCCTCGACACGCAGCCAATCAGCTTTGACCCCGCCGACCGACCAACACCATCCCGCATCCAGTGCGCCTGCGTGAAGCGGTTCCCCCTTTTGCACTCCTAGAATACCCCTCCACCAATAGGAGACTTTTGCCCCCTGATTTTCGCCTCCTCTGATCCTCCACCCTCTATATATACCCTTCCTGTTTACCTTTTATAACAGAGACCCAAGGGTAAGAAGATCATCTGATTAACATGGAGACCATCAGAATAGTTCATCACAATGTTCTCCACTGGGAAACCCGGAAAACGGAGTTGGCAAATATATACAAAGAACTGGATCCAGATATCATAACACTTAATAGCCATGGAGCGAAACCTGACCAAACTATCAACATATCTGGTTATATAACTTACAAAATAAACTCGAGTAGTGAACGAAATGATGGTTCAGCAGTGTTGATTAAGACAAATATTAAACATAAACTTGATGATGACTTCCATACAGACGTCTTAAGCCTGAAGATTTATACAAATACAGGACCAATCAACATAGCTACCACATATCTGCCCCCAAGAAGACCTTTCCTGCCGTTTCCTGATTTTCATAAACTGCTGTATAATAATGAGCCCATGTATATAATTGGAGATCTAAATGCCAAGCACAGAAGACTTGGTCACAATACAGATAACAATGTGGGCAAAAACCTTATGGATTCATAGACCATAGGATGATTCATCTAGGACCATATTTTCCCACATACTTATGTCATAATGCAGCGACTACCCCAGATATCATCATTAGCAACACTCAAACTTATCATAATACCAAAATCGAAACTGGACCACTGACATCTTCAGATCACCTTCCCGTGCTCCTTACAATAACTTCGAAAGCAATCCTTGAACCCACAGTAGAAAGACCATTATTTAATAAAGCAAATTGGGATCTCTTCAGAGAAATAGTCAACTCTGAAATCCAGAACGATTATGACTGGAGTGGTTATGAGGGAATGGAGATTGTGGACAAAAAAATAAATGACTGGTATGAAGCGATTCTAAAGGGTATACAGGGGGCAATCCCAATGGGATCGAAAAAGACCATATCAAAACCTATCATAAATAACAAAATTAGAAATATCCAAGCTTGCTTCACCAGACTTTACAACAACAGCATTAGAAACGGTTGGACCTGGGTAGATTATAACCATTATAAAAGGCTAAAACAACTACTGGTTAATGAATGCCGAGACAGCAGTAGCAAAAACTGGGAATCTAATGTCCAATACCTAATTGATAATGCAAAAAACCCTGTATCTTTTTGGCAGAAAATTAAGACAATGAAAGGGACGGCAAATACATCCCCCCCATATGTTCTAGACAGTGATAATAACAAAATTTATGACAGCAAGAAAAAAGAGGAAATCTTCAGGAACATATGGAGGGATGTCTTCAAAATCTCGGAAGAGGAAAACCAAGACTTTGATGATGAAAAGGAGGAGGAGGTGCACACATACCTAAATAGGAATTTAGAAAGAACCATACCTTTCATCCATATAGACCACACCAGATTCGACAATACAAGCCAAACGACAAGAAATGTGACAATAGAAGAAGTTAAACACCTGATACACAAACTGAAAAATAACACCCCGGGTTATAGTAATATAAATAAACTTATTCTATTAAATATCCCCGAAGGAGCCCTAAAGCAACTTGTTGAGATATTTAATGATTCACTATGCCTAGGCTATTTTCCAGACAAATGGAAAAAGGGTATTATTAACTTAATACCAAAGGGATCTAAATCACCTTTCAACCCAAGAAACTATAGACCAATCACCTTATTGGAAGTACCCGGAAAATTATTAGAAAAAATCATCAATACAAGGCTAAAATCACATCTCAACCATAACAATTTACTGCCAAGCTCGCAACATGGGTTCCGGGAACACCGAGGCACAGGCACAGCACTTTTGGTTACTTCTGAAATATTAGCCCATGCTAAGAGTCGCCGTGACCAATGCTCAATAGTTCTATGTGACGTGTCGAAGGCATTTGATAAGGTGTGGCATGAGGGACTCAAATTCAAAATATTACAACTAGGCTTACCTTCCTACTTTGAAAAAATATTATGTGATTACCTCGTGGACCGCACAGTCAGTATACATGTGGGAACAATAATGGGGCCAGAAATAGTAATAAAAAGTGGAGTACCTCAAGGGGGAATCCTTTCGCCAACCTTATACACTATTTACACCAGAGATATGCCCGAGCCTGCAATGGATTGCCATAATATCACATATGCCGACGACATAACTCAAATTATCACTCACAGAGGAAAATCAAGAAGACTTATGGCAGAGCTTGTTGGTGCAGAAATAGAAAAAATCAATGCGTTTGAAAAAAGCTGGAAAATAAAAACTAACCAGACTAAATTCGCGCTAATCAATATTGCAAACAAAAAATACGAGGAAGTAGTAGCAAACGGAGAGCTTATAGATTATGCACATAAAGGTAAAATATTGGGATTACAGATCACTACAACAGGTTATTGCAGACATGTCAAGGACTTAACAATTAAGGGGAAACAAGCATTAAGTGAGCTATACAAACTAAAAGATCTCCCACAGCATATAAAACTGCAACTTGTCAAATCCTTTGTACTACCTGTAATAGAATACCCAGCGATACCATTATGTGCCCTAAGCAAAACCCAGATATCACAGCTACAGAAAATTCAAAATAGAGCACTAAGATTCTCATTCAATGAATACTTCCCATACACTAAGACAACAGAGGAAATGCACATGGAGGCTAATATATGTCCCATGAACATAAAACTAGCGGAAAGAGTAAAACATCTGGTGAGAAAATACAGTCAAATGAACGACCCCGTTATGGACTGGATACAGGGAGACCACATTGGTCACAGTTGGTTCCCCACTTCCAGGACCATTGTAGAAGCACCACTACCCGAACCAAGATTCATTTAGAATGATATGGATTCAGCTGAATTTCCGATCAATATTAGCTGGATGCACCTCAAGGCTGAACCAGGGAACACTTTAGTGTCACCTTGGCTCCAGCTGGAGTGGCTAACTGACAATATGACCGGGAGGAAGCAGGGTAAAAACATTATATATCACTAATAAGGCGACCACCTGTTATAACATCACTAAATAAGCCATTCCAGCCGAATTTCTGATCATTATTAGCCAGGTGTGTCTCAAGGCTGAGCCAAGGATCACTTCAATGTGGTCTTGGCTCTAGCTGGAGGGGTAAACTGGCGATATGATCGGGAGGAAGCAAGGCAAGATAACTTACATCATAACTGAGGCAAACTCTATCTAATTAAAACTCATCAAATTCGACCATAACTGAATATGAACACTCAATATAACGGAACCGATAAGACTCAACCAGGGGAAATGCAGACGGGGAATGTGGTAGAGCACCCAGCAATACTTCCGTCAGTATCCCATGACTTACTTACCAGAGTGCTAGTACGGATCCCTCCGGGGTAGCACCGACCCTGTGAGGGAGTTGTCAGTGCCTCAAAACAATCCCACAGTACCACATAATTATAGGGGCAGTCAAGTGGCGTTGCTCTCAAGCTGGTGCACTGCTTGAGCCCTTGACTGTCCACTCAATATGGTTTTCCTAATGAAGTCAATATATATAAACGATAGTTCTCCTGCCTGGGGCCCGCCATGGCGGACCCCAGGCAGGGGACCTATCGGGCCCATCTTTCTGGAAAGGAAATATGGAGAAGCCAGGGGTGGTTGTAGTTGCTCGCGACGGGAATTTTTGCGGATACACAGTATACTTAACATAAACAATAGCTAGGTGGACAGCCCACCATCTTTTCATACTCTTCAACTCTTCATTTTTAACCCCCACTTGTCTTGATCTGATCTCTCTTATTTCACATCTAGTGAGTCCTCACCTCACATTCTGATTCTGATTATTTATATCATTATTCAGCTCTGAGCTCCCATCCTGAGCACACCTACCTCACCTCTCTCTCTCACAACCAACCATTCACCATGAGTTCAGCAACTCCCATCCTTGCTGGACTTGTAAAATGGTTCAATGTGAAGAAGGGGTACGGCTTCATCACCCCTGACGACGGCACCAAGGACATCTTCACCCACAAGGGTGCCATCAAGAAAAACAACCCCCTTAAGGCTGTGCCCTCCCTTGGTGATGGAGAAAGGGTGGAATTTGTGGCAGTGGCTGCTCCCAGAGGTCCTGAAGCCAGACAGGTGACGGGACCAAAGGGCGCCGCTGTCAAGGGCTCCACTCACGCCAGGGACCTCCTGAAGGACTCCTTCTGCCCCAGAAGGAGTCAAACCAGCAGGAGACCCACCAGGCCGAGCCCAAAATCCAATACCACATCTTTTTCCATCATAGATGTGGTTATTAGGACGGCTATGGCTCTGGCTGGAGACGACACCTCCCTCCTGCAGCAGATTCTGCCCGCCCTCCTGAAGGAGAACAACCTCCCTGTAATATCCATCCCAGCCAACCTTCCAGGGAGCCACCAGAGAACACCGAGGCAGAGGAACACACCGGCTCCAAAACTTCTCCTGCCTCGCCCTCTGAATAGGAAAAACTGCCCACCACCACCTTCAGAGGGGCCTGCACCATCACCACCAGCACCCACTAAGCCGAAGGTCCTGACTCTGGCTCCCTTCATCGACCTTTTCACTGAAGAGGACATGACTCCAGCACCACCTATGGAGGCAGCAACTTCAACACCGAGCCTGCAAAAGAGGAAAGCTGAGGAGCTGACAACAACTCCGCCAGTACCAGCAACTCCAACTCCAACAACACCTCGGACCACCTCAAACCTCCAGCCTGACACCTCCGCTCAACCACCACCATCTATGCCAATGGTCTTCGACGAGCATAGGGAATTAAATGCAAAAGTGAAACGAATGCTCCGAAACTTCACCTAATAATAGCAAGGTGGTCAGCCCACCATCTTTCATCTCTCCAACTCTTCATACTCACCACTTTACCTTCAACTTCAACCTCTACTTTCTACACTTGTGGGACTCTACCTCACAGTTACTTTATATCATTCTACCCTTACTTGATAATGCTGGTTGTCCAGTGAAACGCGTCGTATATCCTGTATCATCATGTACATTTATGTAACCCTGTACCACCATGAATTTTGCTCATCTCATTCATCTACTTCCTGCCACCCAGCGAAAACTCATCAGAGACCTGGAAACTTTGAATAATAAAATTTCCAACGCAGAAATTGCCATTTCTTTCAACCTCGTATGTATTAAAGGAAATGTATTACCTGGCTTTACTAACATATATATATATATATATATATATATATATATATATATATATCTATATATATATATATATATATATATATATATATATATATATATATAGAGAGAGAGAGAGAGAGAGAGAGAGAGAGAGAGAGAGAATTAATGACCCATTGATTGATGTCCATCATGCAGTTTATAACCTCCAGACTGTGTTATAGTGTTGACATTGTGTGATTTATGGAGGTTATATTAGTGGAGGGGGTCGTGGAAGAGCACAGATGAAGCCACCGGGTTTGGAAGTATGTGTGGTGATAAAAGCAAAGTGATGATAATGAATGGAAATATATGTATTGATTTAAGTGATGATAATGAATGGAATTATATGTATTGATAAAAGCTAAGTGATGATATTGAATGGAAGCATATGTGGTGCTAAAAGCTAAGTGCATGATATTGATGTGAAGACGAGTAGCAGAATTATTTATCACTGCCAGTTTCTTGGAGGCAGAATGATATAAGGGAGAGTTTCTTTTTTCGGGACCCCCTTCTCCCTCATGTTTATCCCCATTAGTTTGGCGATTTTAAGTCCTTTCGCCCCATTCCTTCGTTAATTTTAAGACCCGTAGTGTCATTTAGGAGTTGATATTTTGAAGGAACGTACCGGCCTTTGACAGCAATATATTTATTATTTATTTATTTATTTATTTAAGGGGAGTCTTGTGGGTAACTTCTTAAGGGGGGGAGGGTTGGTTTTTGTGGCTCCCCTTCTCCCTCCGTTAGTTTTCAGATTATAAGACGTTCGAACCATTCGTGTGGCGATTATATGACGTTCGGACCATTCGTGTGGCGATTTTTAGACCTTTTTCCCCCTTTTCTTTGTCAATATTAAGACTTTTCGTGCCATTTATTAGGTGTCTAATTTTTTCTGGCGAGCGATAGCGATCTAACCTGAAACTGTACAAATATATCTTGAAGGGGGGTCCTAGGGTTGTTATTTTAAGTTTGATGAAGGTCTAGGGAAGAAACTAAATAAAAAGATAAACATGAAAAAATCGACCCAATAATGAACCATTCCCCCCTCACTGGGTCCCGGGGGCAATGGCTATTTTATGGTATATTTATCCATTAATTTATCTATTTGTTAGTTTCCTCGCTATAACCTCCATCAAGCTTAAAAAACCACCCCCTGGACATTCTTTCAATATAGTTTTTTTACATTTTTCGGTAGAAAAATGTCCTGGCCGAAGGCCACTTCCTTCTAAAATTACAGGCTCGCTATCGGTCGTCAGGAAAAAATCGACACCTAAATGGCACAAAAGGTCTTAACATTGACAAAAAAATTAGGTGAAAGGGCTTAAAATCGCCAAACTAATGGGCCGAACGTCTTAAAATCTGAAAACAAATGGGGCTTAACATGAGGGAGAAGGGGGACCAGAAAAACGAACCATCCCCCCTTAAGGGGTGATTTTGTCTTTAGAGGGGTGTTTGTTTCTGGACCCCCTTCTCCCTCATGTTTAGCCCCATTAGTTTTGGATATTTGAAGACGTTCACCCCATTGGGATGACACAAATGTTATTCCAATAAGAATTTCCCTTGATACATCGATATTTGAATCGGGGAGGTGTGGTGGAGTGGTCTTGCCACTGGACTGGTAATCCAATGGACCCGGGTTTGAATCCCGATATGTCAATGGGAAGATATTATTGGGATGGAATTTGTGTTGTACCTAGTATCAGTGCATTACCACAAAGCCCACCGAAACGTCAAATAAATATCCTCGTTGTTCCCTGATTAAATAGCACTGTATGAATATTCCCATATTCAAAATATGCTACAGGGGGACAATGCCTAGTGAGTTCATTGCTCAATAGGTGGCGTTCTGAGAGTGAGGGTCCGAGTCTAGGAGATGAGAGAGTGAAGCACTGGAGTGAGGCAGCATCAGAGATGGGGCTGCTTCGAGCCGTGAGTGAGCAACTAAACCCCATTCATCCTGCGAAGGCAAGATGGCAGGGGCTGGTTGCAGCTAAAAGTGCTTCGCATGTCTCACCCCCTAGACTGGAACGAGACCACACCAAGCTTCACTGTTCAATGATTAGCGGTTGAATGTACAGACTCTCAGCCTAAGCCCGAAAGGCAGTAGTTGGAATATGGAGAAAAAAAAACCCCATCCCACACCATATAAAATTGCTCTCTCTCTCTCTCTCTCTCTCTCTGTCTCTCTCTCTCTCTCTCTCTCTCTCTCTCTCTCTCTCTTTCCATTACCGCCCCACACTATTTTACATCCCACCATTAAAATAAATTTACGGGTTTTGACTATTGATTCGAGTGCTTTGTTCCCCAGCCTTTAATGATCTCTATAAATAATTATAATGGGTGTTAATGTTAATTATAATGGGTGTTAATGTTAATTATAATGGGTGTTAATGTTATATGGTAATGTGAGGAATCGGCCATCGACTGGGTCATTTTCTACTGCAAAATGCACAAATTTATCTCGAAGGGGGGTCTTGGGGGTTACTTTTAAGCTTGATGGAGGTCTAGGGGGGAAACTAAAAGACAATAAGAAAGTGAAAAACAAAATAATAATAATAATAATAATAATAATAATAATAATAATAATAATAATAATAATAATAAAGATGATGATAATGATGATAATAATAATAATAATTTCCGCCCGTAAGGTTAACAAAGTAAGGTTCCATTACGACCCACACACTAATACATAAGACATCTTAAATGTAGGTTATCCCATTACCTTGAGACAACATTACCACCACTTATTACAACTAATCAATATACAGTACAGTACATTAACCCAATAAAATAAGAAATAAGATTATTGAATATATATCTATTTATCTATCTATTGCCTGACGCCTTAATCCCCGAAGGGGATTTATATACAGTATATATATATATATATATATATATATATATATATAGAGAGAGAGAGAGAGAGAGAGATATATATATATATATATATATATATATATATATATATATATATATATATATATATATAGAGAGAGAGAGAGAGAGAGAGAGAGAGAGAGAGAGAGAGAGGGAGGGAAAGAGAGAGAGAGAGGCGAGGGGAGGAGGGGTTGTGTAAAATTGATGGTGTACAGTGAGTGAGTGAGTACATAATTGATGGTGTACAGTGAGTGAGTGAGTACATAATTGAACGATGGCATGGGGTGGAAGAAGATTACACAAGGTATTTACCCCCCCCCCCCTCCCCCACACACACACACTGGGTGATTACCACAATCAATAAAACACATAAAGGTTCATCTACTATTATAAAGTATTCTAGAGATTGTGGCATTATTCGAGCGATATTCTGGAGATTTGAACCATTTTAGCGCGATGTTCTGGAGAGTGTGGCATTATTCTAGCGATTTTCGGCGTTTATATACTATCTAGCGGACTGTATTTGGTAACCCTGAATGATTGAAGGGTGGACAGAACGTTGACTGTGTGTGTATGTGTATCCTTGTGTGTACGTTGAATTTGAGTGTTACTCAGTTACTTGTTCGTCAAGGGGAATCCACGCAATGCGAGCTAAGCTCATTATTATCGCGCCTCCTTAACTGGGAATGTATTGCGTGAAATGCATGTTAAGTGTTTTATGTACTGTTGGAATGGCTGTGGATGTGTGTGTAGTCTGTATTTTAACCAATTGGCGACATCGGAAACGAAGGCTTAGGGTGGATCTGTATGGTACCATTCTCACTATAGACGTTACCGTCTCGCCCGAAGGCTTAGGTAGCCATCAGCTTAGGTGAACCATATGATACCCATCTCGCCTTGTACCATTTTTGCCAACCCCAGATGGGACGTCACAACGTCGTCCACTTATTCCAGGTAACTATTTACAGCTAGGTGAACTGAGGCTAACACATGAAAGGAGACAAGCCCAATTTGTCTCCGCCCGGCCGGGGATTGAACCCCCGACCCCTCGTGTGTGAGACGAGAGCTCTACCTACTAGGCTACGGGCTGTGTGTATGTGTATCCTTGTGTGTACGTTGAATTTGTGTGTGTATGTCTCCTTGTGTGTACGTTGACTTTGTGTGTGTATGTGTCTCCTTGTGTGTACGTTGACTTTGTATGCGTATGTCTCCTTGTGTGTACGTTGACTGTGTGTGTATGTCTCCTTGTGTGTACGTTGACTGTGTGCACGTATGTGTCTCCTTGTGTGTACGTTGACTTTGTATGCGTATGTCTCCTTGTGTGTACGTTGACTGTGTGTGTATGTCTCCTTGTGTGTACGTTGACTGTGTGCGCGTATGTGTCTCCTTGTGTGTACGTTGACTTTGTATGCGTATGTCTCCTTGTGTGTACGTTGACTGTGTGTGTATGTCTCCTTGTGTGTACGTTGACTGTGTGCGCGTATGTGTCTCCTTGTGTGTACGTTGACTTTGTATGCGTATGTCTCCTTGTGTGTACGTTGACTGTGTGTGTATATCTCCTTGTGTGTACGTTGACTGTGTGCGCGTATGTGTCTCCTTGTGTGTACGTTGACTGTGTGTGTATGTCTCCTTGTGTGTACATTGACTGTGTGCGCGTATGTGTCTCCTTATGTGTACGTTGACTCTGTGTGTATGTCTCCTTGTGTGTACGTTGACTGTGTGCGCGTATGTGTCTCCTTGTGTGTACGTTGACTGTGTGTGTATGTCTCCTTGTGTGTACGTTGACTGTGTGCGCGTATGTGTCTCCTTGTGTGTACGTTGACTGTGTGTGTATGTCTCCTTGTGTGTACGTTGACTGTGTGCGCGTATGTGTCTCCTTGTGTGTACGTTGACTGTGTGTGTATGTCTCCTTGTGTGTACGTTGACTGTGTGCGCGTATGTGTCTCCTTGTGTGTACGTTGACTTTGTGTGCGTATGTGTCTCCTTGTGTGTACGTTGACTGTGTGTGTATGTCTCCTTGTGTGTACGTTGACTGTGTGCGCGTATGTGTCTCCTTGTGTGTACGTTGACTTTGTGTGCGTATGTGTCTCCTTGTGTGTACGTTGACTTTGTGTGTGTATGTGTCTCCTTGTGTGTACGTTGACTGTGTGTGTATGTCTCCTTGTGTGTACGTTGACTGTGTGCGCGTATGTGTCTCCTTGTGTGTACGTTGACTGTGTGCGCGTATGTGTCTCCTTGTGTGTACGTTGACTTGTGTGCGTATGTGTCTCCTTGTGTGTACGTTGACTGTGTGTGTATGTCTCCTTGTGTGAACGTTGACTGTGTGCGCGTATGTGTCTCCTTATGTGTACGTTGACTTTGTGTGTGTATGTGTCTCCTTGTGTGTACGTTGACTTTGTGTGCGTATGTGTCTCCTTGTGTGTACGTTGACTGTGTTTGTATGTGTCTCCTTGTGTGTACGTTGACTTTGTGTGTGTATGTGTCTCCTTGTGTGTACGTTGACTTTGTGTGCGTATGTCTCCTTGTGTGTACGTTGACTGTGTGTGCGTATGTGTCTCCTTGTGTGTACGTTGACTGTGTGTGTATGTCTCCTTGTGTGTACGTTGACTGTGCGCGCGTATGTGTCTCCTTGTGTGTACGTTGACTTTGTGTGTGTATGTGTCTCCTTGTGTGTACGTTGACTTTGTGTGTGTATGTGTCTCCTTGTGTGTACGTTGACTTTGTGTGCGTATGTCTCCTTGTGTGTACGTTGACTGTGTGTGCGTATGTGTCTCCTTGTGTGTACGTTGACTTTGTGTGTGTATGGGTCTCCTTGTGTGTACGTTGACTTTGTGTGTGTATGTGTCTCCTTGTGTGTACGTTGACTTTGTGTGCGTATGTGTCTCGTGCGTACGTTGACTTTGCGTGCGTATGTGTCTCCTTGTGTGTACGTTGACTTTGTGTGCGTATGTGTCTCCTTGTGTGTACGTTGACTTTGTGTGCGTATGTGTCCCCTTGTGTGTACGTTGACTTTGTGTGCGTATGTGTCTCCTTTTACCGCCTTTTGTCTCATTCATACACATAGAAAAGAAGTGTGGTTATTAATTTACAATTAGAAGAAAATATTTATATATAAAAAACAAAACATGCACGATATAGAAAATTATATTGGCGCTGATGGCAATTGACCAACAACTTCAGCAACACTGCAGTTTTTCTTCACGCTTCAATCTCAAAACAATTGGCCACTTCCGAAGTTCAAGTTATAAACATCAATATATGGCATAAAACAACTAATAATACGTGTTTAATTCATACCAAACTACATGAACATACACTTGCATTACTAAGGAATTATTGATATCTACAGCTTCAATATTCTCATAGCTTGAACTTCATGGGGTGCCAACTGTCTTGAGATTGAAGCGTAATTTATAACTACAGCATTGGTAAAGTTGCACCTCAAATTCCACCTGGAGCCTGTATTATAGTCCATATCTTACAATATAAATATATATATATATATATATATATATATATATATATATATATATATATATATATATATATATATATATATATATATATATATATATATATATATATATATATATATATATATATATATATATATATATATATATATATATATATATATATATTTCTTTTCTTAGAAAAGCCACATTTCAATTATGGGTTCTTCGCTCACAATAGAAGTACATTAATGCTTGGAGATACCATGTAGTATTGCTGAAGGACACAAGATTGATCCCTTAAGGGGGAATAGTCGTTTTTTCTGGACCCCTTTCTCCCTCATGCTGAGCCCCATAAATTTTGAGATTATGAGACGTTCGGCCCATTAGTTTGGCGATTTGAAGATCTTTCGCCTCATTCCGCTGTCAATTATTGCAAGACCTTCTGTGCCATTTAGGTGTCGATTTTTTTCTGACGAGTGGTAGCGAGCCTGTAATTTTAAGAGGAACCGGCCTTTGGCCAGGGTATTATTCTACAGAAAAAATTAAAAATTAATCTTGAAGGGGGGTCTAGGGGATGTTTGTTTTTAAAGCTTGGTGGAGGTCTAACGAGGAAACTCAATAATACATAAATGACTGAATAACTAGACCAAAAAATAACCACTACCCCCTTATAGGAACTCTTAAATAAATAATGTCTTTCAATCAGGGCATAGGTATGGCACAAATTGCCGGGGGAGGTGGTGCAATGTATATCGACACATTCTAAAGGAATCTAGACAATCATTTCGAGGAGGTTGGGGTAATATAAGTTTATTAAAATAAGAACAAAAAAAACGTCTCTCTCTCTCTCTCTCTCTCTCTCTATATATATATATATATATATATATATATATATTCCGGTATAAATATATATATATATATATACCGGTATATATATATATATATATATATATATATATATATATATATATATATATATATATACATAATTCTACATACTTATCAATCAATAGCAATTATGTGTTTCTCTCTCTCTCTCTACCTATCTATCTATCTATCTAACTATCTATCTATCCCTCTCCATCAGACAGCGAGGGCCACCACTACATATCCTGGATTAACGGAAGATCCCGGATGTTGGGGTTGGATACAGACGCTTGGAAGGTTCAGCCGGACTCCTGGACCCACCTATGTCACGTCTTTACCACCAACACATACACCTTCTACTGGCAGGGAAAGGTGAGATACTAAACAGATCCTTCCTATGTTGTAAATGTGTAATAAAGGGGAGAATAGCAAACTACCTACATATTATACTACCACAAGAGAGCCTTCCTATGTTGAAACTGGCTAATAAAGGTAAGAATAACAAACTACATACAACTTCTACTGGGAGGGAAAGCTGAGATACTGTACCCTAGCCCATTCGCTCTAGCCCTTTTTGAGTTACAGAGGTTAGGGTTCACGACTTCTAGCCTACCTACATGGAACAGGGTATACCATATAATACCTACATGGAACATGGTATACCATATAATACCTACATGGAACAGGGTATACCATAATACCTACATGGAACAGGGTATACCATATAATACCTACATGGAACATGGTATACCATATAATACCTACATGGAACATGGTATACCATATAATACCTACATGGAACAGGGTATACCATATAATACCTACATGGAACATGGTATACCATATAATACCTACATGGAACAGGGTATACCATATAATACCTACATGGAACAGGGTATACCATATAATACCTACATGGAACAGGGTATACCATATAATACCTACATGGAACAGGGTATACCATATAATACCTACATGGAACAGGGTATACCATATAATACCTACATGGAACAGGGTATACCATATAATACCTACATGGAACAGGGTATACCATATAATACCTACATGGAACAGGGTATACCATATAATACCTACATGGAACAGGGTATACCATATAATACCTACATGGAACAGGGTATACCATATAATACCTACATGGAACAGGGTATACCATATAATACCTACATGGAACAGGGTATACCATATAATACCTACATGGAACAGGGTATACCATATAATATCTACATGGAACAGGGTATACCATATAATACCTACATGGAACAGGGTATACCATATAATACCTACATGGAACAGGGTATACCATATAATAGATCCTTCCTAAGTTGAAACTGTTTACTTAATGGGAGATGGGCCATTTTGTTTGTCTATTAATTAATGTATTCCTTATTTTTGTAGTTTCCTCGCTTGACCTCCATCAAGCTTTGAATAAAAAAACCTAGATCCCCTTCAAGATAAATGTGTACATTTTTCGGTAGAAAAGTTTCCCGGCCGAAGGCCAATTCCTCTTAAAATTTTAGGCTCGCTATCGCTTGCCAAGAAAAAATCGACACCTAAATGGCATGAAAGGTCTTAAAATTAACAATTCAATGGGGCGAAAAGTGTTAAAATCGCCAAAGTAATGGGCCGAACGTCTTATAATCTCAAAACAAAAAATGGGGCTTTAGACGAGGGCGAAAAGTGACCATAAAACCGGCCCATCTCCCCTTAAGGTGAGCATAACAAAGTACCGACACCTTCTACTGGTAGGGAAAGGTGAGATACTAAAGGTGAGATACTAAAGGTGAGATACTAAAGGTGAGATACTAAAGGTGAGATACTAAAGGTGAGATACTAAAGGTGAGATACTTCCTAGGTTTAAAATTTATAATAATAGTGAGACTAACAAAATACCTGTTTAATAAAGGTGAAAATTATTATGTTTTTTTCCACCAACCAACATCACCTCTAAACTCAATTAACGAAATCAGCGAATACATGTGGCACTCCAAGGACTCTAACCGAAGATACTCACATCAAAATTTCGCGCACTTATGCATTGCGTTATCAAGACACATTGTTATTGAAGGTTTACTTATTTATTCAGTTCCATCTCTAAAGTATAATAAATTTATGTCTTTTAGTGTGGGTTGACTTATTTAACCCCTTCTGTAACGGTGATGTCCTTTTAACTTTACTCTGGCTACCATTAGACAATTGTATTCAGCTTAAACAGGGCCTCCAGCATTTAACAGGCTTCGAAGTATCTCACTTAAGCCGGTATCACACGAGCGCTTTTTCCCTCAACATTTATCCTTATCACTGGTCTGGCAGCTTATGAGGTCAACATTTTTAATATTTATGTCACCTAAATTCATCTATCGTTAGTCTAGTTTCCGATACCAGTGCAAAATATTCCAGAAATGATGCCAGAAATTTTTTGAGTATCGAATGTTGACTATAAATGCTCTCGTGTGATACCGGCTTTAACCATTATACCACCACAAACATTTCTTAAACTGCAAAATATCGTCTAAATATTGCTAGAATAAAATATTAAACACGTCGTGTCTACAGAAGGGGTTACTCAGTTCCATCTCTAATATGCAACACTAAATCCTTCTATCACTACATGCCTAACTCGTCATAAATCTGTGTGCTGATAATGGATTCAATAACCCATTAGCTGTGATTACGCATTCCAGCCAGTTGTTTTACTGTGTTCTTTCTTTCTTTCTTCCTTTACTTCTCTCTCATTGTTAACCCCTTCTGTACCGCAGCCGTCCTTTTAACTTTCTTCTGGCTACTATTAGCCAATTGTATTCAGTTTTAAAAGCGTCTGCAGCAATTAACAGGCTTCGAACTATCTCACTTAACCCTTTTTACTACTACAGATCCTTCCCAAACTGCACAAAATCGTGTAAATGTAGCAACAAATAAAATAAAATACCCTTCCCGGTACAGAAGGGGCTAAGGGAAGGTTTATAGCTTACCCCCTAGGCCTCCTTCGAGATATATTTTATATTTTTCGGTAGAAAAAAGTCCGTGCCGAAGGCCGGTTCCTCCTAAATTGCAGGCTCGCTATCGTTCACCAGAAACAATCGACACCTAAATGGTACAAAAGGTCTTAAAAAGGAGAAATAAATGGGCCAAAAAGGCCTTACTAACTAACTAACTTACTAACTAACTAACTAATGGGGCGATAGTATTACATTCTCAAAACTATTAGGGCTAACCATGAGAGAGAAGGGAGTCCAGAAAAGACTCCCTTTAGGCAAGTATCTGATCACTGTATGTTTAGGCCTAATAAGCTGTAGCATATTGTATAGATATGAGATATTGTATAGATATGGGAGTTGCAGGGTCTGGTAAATGAGTTTGGAACAGTGTGCGAAAAACGGAATTTGAAGGTAAATACGGGGAAGAGCAAGGTTATGGTCTTCGAAAGGGGTGAAGTCACAGAGTGTGAGGTGAACCTGAACGGTCAGGCTATGGAGATCGTCAACTCTTTTAAGTATCTGGGCAGTGTGTTGAGTAAAGATGGGACTATGGATGAAGAGGTGCGGGAGAGGGTACAACAGGGGAAGAGGGTTGTAGGAACGCTAAAAGCAGTAACAAGAAATAGGGTGGTCAGTATGGAAGTGAAGAAGTCCTTGCATGACAGTGTGGTAATCCCGACACTGACTTATGGAAGCGAAGCATGGACGTTGGTTGAGAGACTCAGACCAAGAGTGAGAGCAGTGGAAATGAATTACTTAAGGAGTGCGTGCGGAGTTACATGGAGGGATAGACAGACTAATGAGGAAGTAAGAAGGAGGTGTGGTGTGGAGGTAGATGTGCTGGAAAGTGTGAAAAGGAACAACTTGAGATGGTTCGGCCATATGGAACGTATGGAAAGCGAGAGAATGACTAAGAGGGTGTACGAGAGCGAGGTGGAGGGACAGAGGGGGAGAGGTAGACCGAATATGAGGTGGAAGGATGGAGTGAGGAACTACATGAACGAAGGCGGTGCTGGTTGGGGGGAGGGGCGTCGACTGACTGGGGACAGAGGTGCATGGGGGCGGTTCGTTCGTGGCCACCCCTTCGGGGATCACGGCGTCAGGCAATAGATAGATAGATAGATATTGTATAGATTTGTCAATGTTATACGAACACACGAGCTGAATGTGATATGTCTGTAAGTACTCAGATGAATAATATGTGAATACCATGTGAATACTATGTGAATACCATGTGAATATAATGTGAATATTATATGAATGCCATGTGAATAATATGTGAATACTAAGTGAATACCATGTGAATACCATGTGAATACTAAGTGAATACCATGTGAATACTAAGTGAATACCATGTGAATAAGTATGGATAGGTAGGTTCTCTTGGTATAGAAATAGGTAGGTATAGTTTTTGGTATGTCTATAGTTACTTGGCTGATTATAGATTCTGGTAGACACGTATGGTAGACTCTCTTATTAAACTGGTAGAATAGGTAGTTATACATAGATGTAAATAGGCAGCCCCCACTCCCTAATTACCATAAATAGTAAGGATTTATTTAGGTAATGGGAGAAATTATAGAGCCGAAATAACCAGCCGACTCAGTGTAACTAAAAAAAAAAAAAAAAAAAAAAAAAAAAAAAAAAAAAAAAAAAAAAGAGGTATGTGCATGAGTAGATAGATAGGTAGATAGATAGATAGATAGATAGATAGATAGATACATAGATAGATAGATAGATAGATAGATAGATATATAGATTGATAGATAGATAACCAGCCAACTTATTCTATATACCTTGGTGTAGTATTATATTATTAACCCCTTCTGTACCAGCGATGTCTTATTAATTTAATTTTAGCTACTATTAAACGATTGTATTCAGTTTAACAACTCCAACAACTAAAAGGCTTCTAATGATCTCACTCAACCCATTTTACCGCCATAGATCCCTCTTAAGCTGCACAAAATCGTCTAAATATAACGAATAAAACTATAAAGACGAATATGAATTACAGGAACAAATATGGATCGGAGGTACAGTAAGGGTGGTAAGTGCAGGAGACAATCTATCTTGATGTAGTATTATATTATTAAGGGAGCCCACCTCGATTTGTTTTCTCTTTCTCTCCCTCTCTCTTTGGCTTGTATCCATTCGGCCCCATTTAGCCTACTGTTTTAAGACGCTTACCCCCATCCAGGTGTCAATATTTTCCTGGCGAGCGGTAGCGATCCAGCATATATATATTTTTGTTTTGACGGCAAGCTATATTTGTACATTTTTCAATAGAAAAATTTCTCCGGCGAAGCCGGATTTCTCCATACAATGCTGGCTTGCTATCGCTCGCCAGGAAGAAATCGACACCTAATGGGGATAAACATCTTAAAATAGTTGGCTGAATGGGGCCGAACGGATACAAGTCAGGGAAAGAGAGAAAAGGAGAGAAAGATAAAACAAAAGCCGGTGACCCCCCTTAACAGACTATTCCCCGTGTAGGAAGTATATATATCCCTGTATTGACGGCTCCGAGCCAATTGTGACTAAGTCCCTTAAGGGGGAAGGGTTTATTTTTTGGTCGATTATTTCATATATTTATTTTTTATTTTTGTTTCCTCCCTAGACCTCCATCAAACTTAAAAACACGTCCATTACTGTAGATCCCCCTTCTAGATTAATTTGTACATTTTTCGGTGGAAAAATGTCCGTGCCGAAGACCGCTTTTTCCAAAATTACAGGCTCACTGTCGTTCGCGAGGAAAAAATCTACGCCTAAATAGAACGAAATGTCTTACTATTGACAAATAAATGGGGCGAAAGGTCTTAAAATCGACAATCTAATGGGGCATACATCTTATATCTGAAAAATAATGGGGATAAACATGAGGGAGAAGGGGGTCTAGAAAAACGACCCATCTCCCTATAAATCTCCAGTTCACCCCATACCTCACGTTAGCTTGTTGTTTGTCGGAGGCCATTTGGAAACTGAATGAAATAGTATAATAGTATAATAGTATAATAGTATAATAGTATAATAGTATAATAGTATAATAGTAGCGAGAATAAAGTTAAAGGGACGTCGCCGGTACAGAAGGGGTTCTGTTCACTTTCACTTTTTGGGCGATTTTTGCATGTATTCATTATTTTTCTAGTTTCCTCCCTAGACCTCCATCAAATTTCAAAACACATCCATTAGATCCCCCTTCTAGATTAATTTGTACATTTTTCGGTAGAAAAATTTCCCGGCCGAAGGCCGGTTCTTCCAACATTACAGGCTCACTATCGTTCGCCAGGGAAAAAATCGACACCTAAATAGCACGAAAGGTCTAAATATTGACGACGAAATGGGGCGAAAGGTCTTAAAATCGACTAACTAATGAGACTAACTTAGGGGAGGTGTGGTGGAGTGGTCATGCCACTGGATTGGTAATCCAATGGACCCGGGTTCAAATCCCGATATGTCAATGGGAAGATATTATTGGGATTGAATTTGTGCTGTACCTAGGTATCAGTGCATTACCACAGCACACCGAAATGCCAAACAAATACCCTCATTGTTCCCTGATTAAATAACACTGTATGAATATTCCCATATTCAAAATATGTTACAGGGGGACAATGCCTAGTGAGTTCACTGCTCAATAGGTGGCGTTCCGAAAGTGAGGGTCTGAGTCTGGAGGGTGAGACTGTGAAGCACTTGAGCGAAGCAACCAGCCGCTTCAGAGATGGAGCTGCTTCGAGCCATGATGGATGCTTCACATGTCTCACTCCCCAGACGGGAACAAGACCTCACGGGCTTCACCGTGTTGAGCGGTGGAATGTACAGGCTCTCAGCCTATGCCCGAGAGGGAGTAGTTGGAATATAGAAAAAAAAAAAAAAAAAAAAAAAAAAAAAATCTTAACATCTGAAAACTAATGGGGCTAAACAGGAGGGAGAAAGTGGTCCAGAAAACCGGCCCATCCCCCCTTAAATCAATGTTTACGGCTCCACTGACTTCCGGAAATCTCGCACGTAGTCAATTGCAGACCTTATAGTACATCGCTCGCCAGGATGAGGTCGACACGTTCGCCAGGATGAGGTCGACACCTACATAGCACGAGGGGTCTTAGAGTTGACAGAAATGGGTCGAAAGTTCTTGGAATCGTCAAAATAATGGGGCGAACGTCTTAACATTAGGAGAGCAATGGGGCTGAGCATGAGGGAGGGGGGAGTCGGGGGAGGGGTCTCTCAAGTGGAAATCTCCCCTTAATATACCGTACCTTCCCTTATAATAAACAAAATAATTGGTTTTATAGGCAGATCATTTGAGCATAAATCCAAAGACGTTATCCTAACCCTTTACAATTCCTTAGTCCGCCCTCTTCTGGAATACTGCTATCAATCCTGGTGCCCTTATTACCAAAAAGATATAGACAAGCTAGAACGAGTTCAACGTAGAGTTACCAAAATTATACCTATCCTAAAGAACAAACTATACGAGGAGCGTCTTAGAGAATTAAATATATTTCCTTTGACCCAGCGCAGATTAAGAGGCGACTTAATTCAAGTGTTCAAAATCATCAAAGGCATCGACAATATGAACTGTAGTAAGTACTTCTCTATCGACCAATCTAATTACACGCGGGGAAACGGGTGCACAATTATTGGTAAATCTTTTAACTCACACGAAGCTAAAAATGTCTTCTTCAATCGAGTTGTCAACTTGTGGAATGGGCTTCCCCGAGATGTTATAGACTGCAGCACCGTTGATTCATTTAAACTTCGCCTAGACAAATATCTCCCATCAAACCCGCGACTGACTGCGTTTGTAAATGAATAACTTTATTTTATCCTCCCCTTAGTTACTAACCCATCTGTCCCCTACTAATCCTGCCACGGACATTAGTTCCAGGGCAGTAGTTCCCTTTCCAATGTTCCCTTACCCACTCTAAACCACTGGACACTTGATCCTCAGTGTTTTGGAGGGCAAGCAGCCTAGAAGGGTCACTAGACTGTTTTTGCTTGATTTCCTTTGTACTCCTTTGTACCCTCCTACATTGTAAAGCCCCGTCCACACGATCGAGCACTGCCCGTCGGGTACAAAGGAAATGTTCGATATGGGGAAAATTCAGCGGGCAAACCAGGGATATGCCCGTGCACGCAGTTGAGCGAAATCACCAGGCACTGTCCGGCAGTTTGCCGGTCATTTGGTCATTTGGGCCCTCCAGGAAGGCCAAGTCGAACTACCTGGCAGTTTGCCGGGGGGAAAGGGGATAAAGGGGCCCGTGGAAGGAGGGAAATAAATGTGTAGCTTGATCTTTAACCCATTTAATACCGGTAACATCCATTTTATTATATTCTGGCAATTATAATAAGTCTTTACACAGCTTAGGAAGGACGTCTACCCATTAAAAGGCTACAGACGATCTCAATTAATCCCTTTAGCTATCATAAATCCTTTTAAATCTTAATGCAATCGTCTAAATGTAGCTCAAAACAAATGCAAAAATACTTCGCCGGTACAGAAGGGGTTAATAAATATATATATATATTATCCTTCTGTTATACGGGTATCAATCAGGAAAATTTGGTGGAAGGTAAACAGGATGTAATGTGTGCAATCACTTATTAAATATCACTGATGGTATGACTTTAATGTTAGCTTCAGAATAAAGTATGGGGCGCGTCCCCATTCATATTGATAAGTTATAATTAGCAATATTATGAATATCTTATTAAGATTATTCCTATAAGAATGATGAAATATATTTATCTTAAAAAAAAAATTGGAATCGCAACGACGAGACGATTCCAAATATACCATAATCTTGAATAGTCAAAATCAGACCAAAATCATCGATTTTCTTGGGCCTAATTAAACCCATGCATTTTTGAAAAAAAAAAAAAAAAATTATGGGAGAATGGCTGGTCGAAAATGAAATCTACGACCATGTATGGAAGCTGTCGGTCGAGAGAAATCGAATTACATCAGGTAGAATTCCCTAGGACTTATAGTTTGGGGTACAGAGGACTTTTTAAAGTCCAAACACTAGTCATTTGGGCCGTTCTGGGAGGCCAAGTCAAATTCGAAATGCTAAACTAATGGTCCTATTTCAATTATGTATACGCCATTCGATTCAGCGTGTCAAAGTGTACTTGTGGTATAAATTTGAACAATATCCTTATATAGATAACTACGGAAAGTACTGATACTGAACCTCGATTTATAATAAAATATATTAGTTACCCATTCAAACTATCGTTTTCTGTAAAGATTGTGGAAAGAAAACTAATCCCGTCTTAAATATTGTATGGCTAACTATACTATTTGAACATAACATATTATCACTAACGTGGCTGCTCCATTATAACAAGTGGGTAGATTGGGTGGAAGGAAGACACAGGAAAGAGCTTTAATTATATACCCTTCTCTAACTAATAACACACACAACAAAGCCACTCCAACAGCTTCTTCTCTGACTTAGACAGCCATCATGTAGGGGACAGTGTTTTTTAAACTATAAAATAGGCCTATTGGGGCTAAAAATTGGTCAATATTAAAAAATGCATATACCGTTGCAATCCTAATGACGAGACAAATCCATATATACCTATGAAAACTCGAAATTCGAAAGTCGCCCGCCAAGTGCAAGTGCAAAACTTTTGTCAGGATTTTTGACAATTTTTTTTTTTATTCTGACCGAATGGCTGGTCGAAATTTCAATCTACGAGCATGTATAGAAGCAGCTCGTCGAAAAAAATCGAATGGCACCAAGTAGAATTCCCTAGGAATTATAGTTTAGGCTACAGAGGACTTTTAAAGTCCAAAAAAGGGTCCCCTGGGCTCTCCAGGAAGGCCAAGTCAAAATCGAAATCCTAAACTAATACTCCGATTTTAATTCGGTTTACGCCATTCGATTCAGTGGGTCAAAGTGTACTTTCGGTATAAATTTGAATAAAATCCATATATAGATAACTCGTCTATGGAGTTTTTAAACTTTAAAATAGGCCTATTGGGCCTAAAAATTGGTCAAAATAAAAAAAAATCATATGCCGTTGGAATTGTAATGACGAGACGAATCCATATACAGGTATACCCATGAAAACTCGAAATTCGAAAGTCGCCCGCCAAGTGCAACATTTTTCCTGGGCTTAATTAAACGCAGAGCTATTGGAAACAAATATTTTCGATTCTGGGCGAATAGCTGGTCGAAAATGCAATCTACGAGCATGTATAGAAGCTGCTCGTCGAGCAAAATCGAATGGCACCAAGTAGAATTCTCTAGGATATATAGTTTGGCCTACAGAGGACTTTTAAAGTCCAAAAAATTGTCATTTGGGCCCTTCTGGGAGGCCAAGTCAAATACGAAATCCTAAACTAATAGTCCGATTTTAATTCTGTTTGCGCCATTCGATTCAGCGTGCCAAAGTGTATTTGTGGTATAAATTTGAACAAAATCCATACATAGATAACAACGGAAAGTACTGATACTGTACACGTACCTCGATTTCTAATAAAATATAATAGTTACTCATTCATAACTATCGTTTTCTGTAAAGATTATTAAAAGAAAACTATCAGTCTTCAATATGATATGGCTAACTATACTATTTGAACATGCCATATTATCACTTACGTGGCTGCTCCATTATAAGTTAACAAGTGGATAATTTGGGTGGAAGGAAGACACAGGAAAGAGCTTTAATTGTATATCCTTCTCTAACTAATAACACACACACCAAAGCCACTCCAACAGCTTCTTCTCTGAATTAGACAGCCACCATGTAGGGGACTGGTTTTTAAACTTTAAAATAGGCCTATTGGGCCGTAAAAAAATTCAAAATTAAAAAAATCATATACCGTTGGAATCGTAATGACGAGACGAATCCATATATACCCATGAAAACTCAAAATTCGAAAGTCGCCCGCCAAGTGCAAACATTTTCCTGGGCTTAATTAAACGCAGGGCTATTGGAAACAAATATTTTCGATTCTGGGCGAATAGCTGGTCGAAAATGCAATCTACGAGCATGTATAGAAGCTGCTCGTCGAGCAAAATCGAATGGCACGAAGTAGAATTCCCTAGGATATATAGTTTGGCCTACAGAGGACTTTTAAAGTCCAAAAAAGTGGTCATTTGGGCCCTTCTGGGAGGCCAAGTCAAATACGAAATCCTAAACTAATAGTCCGATTTTAATTCTGTTTGCGCCATTCGATTCAGCGTGCCAAAGTGTATTTGTGGTATAAATTTGAACAAAATCCATACATAGATAACAACGGAAAGTACTGATACTGTATACGCACCTCGATTTCTAATAAAATATAATAGTTACTCATTCATAACTATCGTTTTCTGTAAAGATTATTAAAAGAAAACTATCAGTCTTCAATATTATATGGCTAACTATACTATTTGAACATGCCATATTATCACTTACGTGGCTGCTCCATTATAAGTTAACAAGTGGGTAATTTGGGTGGAAGGAAGACACAGGAAAGAGCTTTAATTGTATATCCTTCTCTAACTAATAACACACACACCAAAGACACTCCAACAGCTTCTTCTCTGAATTAGACAGCCACCATGTAGGGGACTGGTTTTTAAACTTTAAAATAGGCCTATTGGGCCGTAAAAAAATTCAAAATTAAAAAAATCATATACCGTTGGAATCGTAATGACGAGACGAATCCATATATACCCATGAAAACTCAAAATTCGAAAGTCGCCCGCCAAGTGCAAACATTTTCCTGGGCTTAATTAAACGCAGGGCTATTGGAAACAAATATTTTCGATTCTGGGCGAATAGCTGGTCGAAAATGCAATCTACGAGCATGTATAGAAGCTGCTCGTCGAGCAAAATCGAATGGCACGAAGTAGAATTCCCTAGGATATATAGTTTGGCCTACAGAGGACTTTTAAAGTCCAAAAAAGTGGTCATTTGGGCCCTTCTGGGAGGCCAAGTCATATACGAAATCCTAAACTAATAGTCCGATTTTAATTCTGTTTGCGCCATTCGATTCAGCGTGCCAAAGTGTATTTGTGGTATAAATTTGAACAAAATCCATACATAGATAACAACGGAAAGTACTGATACTGTATACGTACCTCGATTTCTAATAAAATATAATAGTTACTCATTCATAACTATCGTTTTCTGTAAAGATTATTAAAAGAAAACTAAAAGTCTTCAATATTATATGGTTAACTATACTATTTGAACATGTCATATTATCACTTACGTGGCTGCTCCATTATAAGTTAACAAGTGGGTAATTTGGGTGGAAGGAAGACACAGGAAAGAGCTTTAATTGTATATCCTTCTCTAACTAATAACACACACACCAAAGCCACTCCAACAGCTTCTTCTCTGAATTAGACAGCCACCATGTAGGGGACTGGTTTTTAAACTTTAAAATAGGCCTATTGGGCCGTAAAAAAATTCAAAATTAAAAAAATCATATACCGTTGGAATCGTAATGACGAGACGAATCCATATATACCCATGAAAACTCAAAATTCGAAAGTCGCCCGCCAAGTGCAAACATTTTCCTGGGCTTAATTAAACGCAGGGCTATTGGAAACAAATATTTTCGATTCTGGGCGAATAGCTGGTCGAAAATGCAATCTACGAGCATGTATAGAAGCTGCTCGTCGAGCAAAATCGAATGGCATGAAGTAGAATTCCCTAGGATATATAGTTTGGCCTACAGAGGACTTTTAAAGTCCAAAAAAGTGGTCATTTGGGCCCTTCTGGGAGGCCAAGTCATATACGAAATCCTAAAGTAATAGTCCGATTTTAATTCTGTTTGCGCCATTCGATTCAGCGTGCCAAAGTGTATTTGTGGTATAAATTTGAACAAAATCCATACATAGATAACAACGGAAAGTACTGATACTGTATACGTACCTCGATTTCTAATAAAATATAATAGTTACTCATTCATAACTATCGTTTTCTGTAAAGATTATTAAAAGAAAACTATCAGTCTTCAATAATATATGGCTAACTATACTATTTGAACATGCCCTATTATCACTTACGTGGCTGCTCCATTATAAGTTAACAAGTGGGTAATTTGGGTGGAAGGAAGACACAGGAAAGAGATTTAATTGTATATCCTTCTCTAACTAATAACACACACACCAAAGACACTCCAACAGCTTCTTCTCTGAATTAGACAGCCACCATGTAGGGGACTGGTTTTTAAACTTTAAAATAGGCCTATTGGGCCGTAAAAAAATTCAAAATTAAAAAAATCATATACCGTTGGAATCGTAATGACGAGACGAATCCATATATACCCATGAAAACTCAAAATTCGAAAGTCGCCCGCCAAGTGCAAACATTTTCCTGGGCTTAATTAAACGCAGGGCTATTGGAAACAAATATTTTCGATTCTGGGCGAATAGCTGGTCGAAAATGCAATCTACGAGCATGAATAGAAGCTGCTCGTCGAGCAAAATCGAATGGCACGAAGTAGAATTCCCTAGGATATATAGTTTGGCCTACAGAGGACTTTTAAAGTCCAAAAAAGTGGTCATTTGGGCCCTTCTGGGAGGCCAAGTCAAATACGAAATCCTAAAGTAATAGTCCGATTTTAATTCTGTTTGCGCCATTCGATTCAGCGTGCCAAAGTGTATTTGTGGTATAAATTTGAACAAAATCCATACATAGATAACAACGGAAAGTACTGATACTGTATACGTACCTCGATTTCTAATAAAATATAATAATTACTCATTCATAACTATCGTTTTCTGTAAAGATTATTAAAAGAAAACTATCAGTCTTCAATATTATATGGCTAACTATACTATTTGAACATGCCATATTATCACTTACGTGGCTGCTCCATTATAAGTTAACAAGTGGGTAATTTGGGTGGAAGGAAGACACAGGAAAGAGCTTTAATTGTATATCCTTCTCTAACTAATAACACACACACCAAAGACACTCCAACAGCTTCTTCTCTGAATTAGACAGCCACCATGTAGGGGACTGGTTTTTAAACTTTAAAATAGGCCTATTGGGCCGTAAAAAATGTCAAAATTAAAAAAATCATATACCGTTGGAATCGTAATGACGAGACGAATCCATATATACCCATGAAAACTCAAAATTCGAAAGTCGCCCGCCAAGTGCAAACATTTTCCTGGGCTTAATTAAACGCAGGGCTATTGGAAACAAATATTTTCGATTCTGGGCGAATAGCTGGTCGAAAATGCAATCTACGAGCATGTATAGAAGCTGCTCGTCGAGCAAAATCGAATGGCACGAAGTAGAATTCCCTAGGATATATAGTTTGGCCTACAGAGGACTTTTAAAGTCCAAAAAAGTGGTCATTTGGGCCCTTCTGGGAGGCCAAGTCAAATACGAAATCCTAAACTAATAGTCCGATTTTAATTCTGTTTGCGCCATTCGATTCAGCGTGCCAAAGTGTATTTGTGGTATAAATTTGAACAAAATCCATACATAGATAACAACGGAAAGTACTGATACTGTATACGTACCTCGATTTCTAATAAAATATAATAGTTACTCATTCATAACTATCGTTTTCTGTAAAGATTATTAAAATAAACTAACAGTCTTCAATATTATATGGTTAACTATACTATTTGAACATGCCATATTATCACTTACGTGGCTGCTCCATTATAAGTTAACAAGTGGGTAATTTGGGTGGAAGGAAGACACAGGAAAGAGCTTTAATTGTATATCCTTCTCTAACTAATAACACACACAACAAAGCCACTCCAACAGCTTCTTCTCTGAATTAGACAGCCACCATGTAGGGGACTGGTTTTTAAACTTTAAAATAGGCCTATTGGGCCGTAAAAAAATGTCAAAATTAAAAAAATCATATACCGTTGGAATCGTAATGACGAGACGAATCCATATATACCCATGAAAACTCAAAATTCGAAAGTCGCCCGCCAAGTGCAAACATTTTCCTGGGCTGAAAAACCCAAGGATTTTGGAAAAATAATTTTCGATTCTGGGCGAATGGTTGGTCGAAAATGCAATCTACGACCATGTATAGACGCTGCTCGTCGAGAAAAATCGAATGGCACCAAGTAGAATTCCCTAGGTATTATAGTTTGGGCTACAGAGGACTTTTAAAGTAAAAAAAAGGTCATTTGGGCCGTTCTGGGAGGTCAAGTCAAATACGAAATCCTAAACTAATAGCCCGATTTTAATTCGGTTTGCGCCATTCGATTCAGCGAGTCAAAGTGTACTTTCGGTATATATTTGAATAAAATCCATACATAGATAACTCGTCTATGGCATTTTTAAACTTTAAAATAGGCCTATTGGGCCTAAAAATTGGTCAAAATTAAAACAAATTCATATGCCGTTGGAATTGTAATGACGAGACGAATCCATATATGCTCATGAAAACTCGAAATTCGAAAGACGCCCGCCAAGTGCAAAAATTTACCTGGAATTCGCAGGGATATTGGAAACAAATATTTTCGATTCTGGGCGAATGGCTGGTCGAAAATGCAATCTACGACCATGTATAGAAGCTCATCATCGAGGAACATCGAATGGCACCAAGTAGAATTCCCTAGGACATATAGTTTGGGCTACAGAGGACTTTTAAAGTCCAAAAAATTGTCATTTGGGCCCTTCTGGGAGGCCAAGTCAAATACGAAATCCTAAACTAATAGTCCGATTTTAATTCAGCGTGTCAAAATCTATTTGTGGTATAAATTTGAACAAAATCCATACATAGATAACAACGGAAAGTACTGATACTGTATACATATACCTCAATTTCTAATAAAATATAATAGTTACTCCTTCATAACTATCATTTTCTGTAAAGAGTATTGAAAGAAAACTATCCGTCTTCAATATTGTATGGCTAACTATATTATTTGAACATGCCATATTATCACTTACGTGGCTGCTCCATTATAACAAGTGGGTAATTTGGGTGGAAAGAAGACACAGGAAAGAGCTTTAATTGTATATCCTTCTCTAACTAATAACACACACAACAAAGCCACTCCAACAGCTTCTCTGAATTAGACAGCCATGTAGGGGACAGTGGTTTTTAAACTTTAAAATAGGCCTATTGGGCCTAAACATTGGTCAAAATTAAAAACATCATATACCGTTGGAATCCTCATGACGAGATGAATCCATATATATCTATGAAAACTCGAAATTCGAAAGTCGCCCGCCAAGTGCAAAAAATTCCTGGGCAGGGATTTTGGACAAAAATATTTTTGATTCTGGCCGAATGGCTGGTCAAAATTTCAGTCTACGAGTATATATAGAAGCAGCTCGTCGAGAAAAATCGAATGGCACCAAGTAGAATTCCCTAAGACTTATAGTTTGGGCTACAGAGGACTATTAAAGTCCAAAAAACGGTCCCCTGGGCCCTCCAGGAAGGCAGTCATATGGAAATCCTAAACTAATAGTCCGGTTTCAATTCAGTTTGCGCCATTCGATTCAGCGTGTCAAAGTGAACTTATGGTAAAAAAAATGAACACAATCCATCCATAGATAACTCGTCTATGGAGTTTTTTAACTTTAAAATAGGCCTATCGAGCCTAAAAATTGGTCAAAATTAAAATATGTATATAGCCTACCGTTGGAATCGCAACGACGAGACGATTTCATATATACCACCCGCAATCACATTATTTAATTAATTTTATGTAAACTTAGGTTGGATCGTCTCACTATAAATCTCACCTGCAAGCACTCTTGATTGAGTACTTCGTATATTGCTCGACAAGTTTCAGGAATAATGCGAGACAAACTATGCTTGGATAATCTTTTAGTATACTGCAAATAAGTGTAGCTGCATCCATTTGAAACAAACATGAGGTGTTGCCTCCAGTCGAGCTTCTGCCGATATACACTCCCTCCTATTGGTATCTGCTTGGATATATAGGTTATATAACTGTCCTGTGATTATTGTTGTTGGGGACCATGGTGATCATACCGGACCCACTGACCCAGCTCTGCCGAGCTCCTACTCTGACCACTGGCAGACTTTGACTGGCCAATCACTGCCCGGCTGCCACGTGGACAACACCGCAAGCGTGTTTAACAAACTTTGCCCGGTGAAGGGGCACAGCCCGCCGGACACTGCTCGATCGTGTAGACGGGGCTTTAAATGTATACATGCAATAAAAAACACCCTCCCTGCAACACAATTGGCCTGCATAAAACGAGTGCTATGGTCATTCTTGTGTTGCAACTCAGAACACATTCAGGATTCTTATTATATATGAGCTGTAAACATCGATTTTAACCCCTTCTGTACCGGCGATGTACTGTTAACTTTGTTCTAGCTACTATTAGACAATTTTATTCAGTTTCAAAAGGGCCTCCGGCAATCAACAGGCTTCGAACTATCTAACTTAACCCTTTTTTACTATTCTAAATTGTGACTGCTAAAATAATATAAGTGTCTAAAGATATATTCAATTCAAAACTCTAAATGTGTGTACGGTTGGCCAAATAAGTCGTGTCTCCGCTGTCATTACGTTTTGCTCGCTGTGCACTGTTTTAATGTCTCTCAGATGTTGAATATGGTGTGTAAAGATAGGAACATGTTTTGATATCTCACTCGAAATGATGAATTAAAGCTTAGATAGTGCTGAAACCAATTATTGATCGAAATATACTTGGTGCCTCGACACTTGTTTGGTCGACTGTACCAGATATTTTACCAATTATGTGTTTATATTTCACACTCTCCAATGCTTCTACATAAACCCCTTGAGGATTATGACGTATTTTGACATATAGTCTGGCTATCATTAGACGAATTTATACAGTTTAGAAAGGATCTGCGTAAATTATAGGGGTAAAGACTGTCTCCATTAAAGGGGCCCACCTCGATTTTTTTCTCTCTCTCTCTGGGTTGTATCCATTCGGCCCTAATCAGCCTACTGTTTTAAGACGTTTATCCCAATCCAGGTGTCGATTTTTTCCTGGCGAGCGGTAGCGAGCCAGCATAATTATTATGTTCTCTCCACTAACCAACTTTACTCCTAAACTCGATTTATGAAATTAACAAACACATGTGGCAGTCCGGGGATTCGAACCCAGGACGCTCACACCGAAAATCAACACACTTATGCATTGCACCACGAAGAATGTTTTTAACAGCAGGCTAAATTTATAAATTTTTCGACAGAAAAATGTCTCCGGCGAAGCCGGATTTCTCCATACAATGTTGGCATGCTATCACTCGTCAGGAAGAAATCAACACCTGGATGGGGATAAACGTCTTAAAACAGTTGGCTGGGGACCGAATGGATACAAGTCACAGAAAGAGAGAAAAGGAGAAAACAAAAGCAGGTCACCCACCTTACCCTCCGACTTCCATATCTGAATAAAATCGTCTAATAACAACCAGAAAACAAAAATAAATGCGTATTCGGATCTTGAAAGGGTTAATGAGTTCTCAATTATAGTCTGTTCATTATAATTCGGCCAAAAATCCTGAATAACTATAATGAACAACGAGAGTAATCGAGTATGCTTCTGTCATTTAGGAAGGGTCAGCCAGGACTTATGTATGGAGATTTACAGCCCATTTGCACTAGCCCTTTTTGAGTTACAGTGGATCATATAATCATTCCGCTACAGTCTACTGTATGGGTTCTGTACACACGAATTGTACAGTGTATGTGTTCTATTATAGCCTACACATGCGAATGGTACAGTGTGTGTGCTTTATTCTACAGTGTATGTCTTCTGTTCTGCACACACGAAATTTACAGTGCTTGTTTTCTGTTCTGCACACAAAATTTACAGTGTATGTCTTCTGTTCTACACACACGCAATGTACACTGCATCTCCTGTTCTGCACACACGAAATTAACACTGTACGTGTCTTTTGTTATGCACACACGAAATTGACAGTGTATTTTGTATATCTGCAGGAGCTGTACCGAATGTCCCTATGGTCGGGGTGGCCAGTGCCCCTGAACGGCTCTCTGGTGGTGGGACAAGACCAGGATATTATGGGAGGGGGCTTCGACAGTACCCAGGTCAGTTTTTTTTTTCTTCTATATTCCAACTACTCCCTCTCGGGCATAGGCTGAGAGCCTGCACACTCAACCGCTGAACACGGTGAGGCCCGTGAGGTCTTGTTCCAGTCTAGGGAGTGAGACATGCGAAGCACCCCGGCTCAAAGCAATCCCATCTCTGAAGCCGCTCCGGCTCTGCGCTTCACAGTCTCATTCCCCAGACTCGGACCCTCACTCTTAGAACGCCACCTATTGAGCAATTAACTCACTATAGGCATTGCCCCCCCTGTAGCATATTTTGAATATGGGAATATTCATACAGTGCTATTTAACCTAACAAGTGCGCATGGGGGTGATTAGACACCTCTCCCTGTGCGCATGTATTTGAGGTGTTTCCGTCACTAAAATATTCATTTTACCATAAATAGCATTAATACTTATCCATACGCGCCTATTATGGATTGATTATAAAGGTATTAACCTGAAACAACAATAAAACGAGTGAAAACAGCGTTTGGATGGTCAAAATCGGAGATATAGCCCGCGAGTTGTATAATGTATGGGTGAGGCAAGCTGCTTTCCCGCCAATTTCCCCCAAGACCACTGAGACACAGTCGATCGATACTCTCTCTCTCTCTCTTGCACTCGGTTGCTATCAGTGATGACAACGCTCTGCTTGCAACTCGCTAATGTTAGCACAAAAATATACCTCAGAATAAGGGAATAACAGGGAAAATAGGTGATAACTGAAGGAGAGGAGGAAAGTGGGGAAGGAGGGGAGGTAGAGGACTGAGATTTTGCATGGCCCAGGGGCCAAAAAAAAAAAAAAAAAAAAAATTTGATGTCAAAAGTTGATTTTTTTTTTCTCTGACTCTTAAGAGTCTTCCCGCAGTCCGCCGGGGGAACTCTTAAGAGTCTCCCCGCAGTTCCCGGGTTAATCAGGGAACAATGAGGGTATTTTTTTGGGCATTTCGGTGTGCTGTGGTAATGCACTGAAACTAGGTACAGCACAAATTCCATCCCAATAATATCTTCCCTTTGACATATTGGGATTCGAACCCGGGTCTATTGGATTACCAGTCCAGTGGCAAGACCACTCTGCCACACCTCCTCTAACAAAGCCACTACAACAGCTTCCTCTCTCTCTCTCTCTCCAACACTCCTTCTCCCCTCTCGACACTCTTCGAAAGTAGATAAGACTATTTCTAGATTTATTGAATTAACATTAAATGTGCCATGGTATACTGAAAGGGTTAATTAAGGGGGTATCACACCTGAACTGTGAACGTTATTTTTTTTTTCTAACATTTTGATACAGTTTTGCCAGGGTACCTAGACTAGAGGTAGAACAATAGTAGACGGTGGAATTCTTATGGTGCAAGTTTCCATTCTTTTGTTTATTATTATTATTATTATTATTATTATTATTATTATTATTATTTTTATTTATTTTTGCCCATCTTCAGTTTCTGGTGGGTGACATGACCCAACATTCCATCCTTTGTTTGTTTCATGTTCAGTCTCTGGTTGATGACATGGCACAACTTTCCATCATTACTTTGGTTTTAATCTCTGGTTGGGTGACATAACGTGTAGCTATCCATATTCCTTTATCTTCAGTTTTCAGTCTCTGATGGGTCCCATGGCTCAGTTTCCGTCTTTCTTCGTTTTCAGTCTCTGGTGGGCGACTTGGTGAAACTTTCCATTCTTTATTTATTTAAATTTTCAGTCTCTGGTGGGTGGTGCATGACATGATGCATCTTTCCTGCATTTCTTTATTTTCAGTCTCTGGTGGGTGACATAGCACAACTTTCCATCTGGAGCCGTGTGTTGTCAAGGCAAGAGGTGGCTCGGCTGGCGGCCTGTGAGGAGGTGGGACGAGGCGACATCTTCAACTCGGACACATTCCCCGTTGAGGTGAAGGGAAACAGCTATGTCACCTGGACTGAGCTTCAAAGTTTATGCAGGTATTGGCTATGACTTTGCAACAAATAGACATTCAAATACATTACAGTATATCGAATCAATACAGAATGCAATCTGACCAACTTAATCACTATGGAATGCATAAGTGTAGCCGATACACTGATAACAGGAATGTTGCTTACGAGCATACGTGAGATTTTGCATATGCTGTGTACTGTGAGTCACAATATAGCTAGTTCTGAAATGACAAAAACTATATTCTTCCTCAGATCTTCAAAGGAGGGATACTTGGTTTTGCTGCCAGAAATGAGGAGCCTTCGTGATTCAGTGTCAACTTGCAGTATCTTTAATGCCACTGTGGGCACACCAGCATCTTCCAATGACAGTCAACTAATGCTAAATGAGTTGCTTCCTTATCACGATACCTGTTCCCCCAACAGTCACTGGAAGTTGTGGCTTGGTATCAGTGATGAAGAAGAAGAAGGGATCTGGAGAGATATAATATCACATAAGGTTTGGGAATACCGATATTTTGGCCCACAGTTCCCCAGCACTGATCGATCAATTAACTGTCTTCTCATGTCGTCCAAAACTGGAGAGTGGTATGATGTTCCTTGCATGACCACCAGGAGGGCCTGCGTATATTGCTACATGGACAAAACAGATTTTCTTCGACTAAGGGGTCTGTGTTTTGATAGTGAGCACCAAACACGTTTCAGACTGATCAACGATTATATTGATGGCCGACCAGTGTTCCTTGGCTACTACAAAAACTTAATTAGATGGGTATCAGCAACTAAGCAGTGGGCACTGGTGGACATTGAAACAAACACAACATTATTAACAACACAAGGTGTCTTGACCAAAGGCTATCCAGTAGGGAAACATGCATGGAATGTTGAAAATGAATTGTGCGAACTAGCTGTAGCAGACACCTTGTCTCTAAGTCTGTCATGGTGTGAAAATAGCCAGTTTATGTGTGATTCTGGTAACTGCATTCAGCAAGATCAGAGGTGCAACCTTCGCTATGAATGCGACGATGGGAGCGATGAGGTGAACTGTCACAGAGTGGTAGTCGGAGAGGATTATCAAAAACAACTTCCTCCAGTCACTGATAGGGGATCAGTCTTGCAGCTGGACACAAATCTGACTCTTAGTCGTGTGGCCAATGTGGATGAAATCAACATGGCTGTCAGCTTGGAATTTGAATTAAAAGTCAATTGGATAGATGACAGAGTGAGCCTTAAGCATCTCGGAAATGTAGCAATTTTGAGCATAGATGATATTGATAAGCTTTGGCACCCCTCGTATCAACTAGTGAGCCTTCAGGGAGGTCAGAAACAGCTACTATCAGAAATAATGATGGTCAACACGTCCAATGATGCAACACAGCCAAGTTTCAATGACGCTATTATTGGTAAGGTAAAACTATTGAAGTTATTAACCCTTATAGTATACAGTATGATTATACTTTATTAATTGTGTTCTGGTTATCAGTAAACGACATTCTTTATACAACTATCGAAGACATTTGGAAAGCTAATGGGTCAACATAGTTTTAGCTCTTAAATTTCTGCAGTCTTCCTAAACTGCATAAAATCATCTAATGATGGTCAGAATAAAAGAAACAAAAGCATCATCGAGTATCGAAAGAGTTAACATTATCTGGACCGACGTTTTGTGGTATATTATATTTTGTTTAATATTGAGGATTTTGGTTTTGCCATTTTCGAGCAATGTTTATATTTTGTCCCACCTTGGCTAACGAAAACGTATGTCTAACAAAAAATGCCCACACAGAACCCCTTCAAGCTAAATTTGTACATTTTTCGATAGAATAATGTCCCAGCCGAAAGCCAATTTCTTCTAAGTTACAGGCTACCTATCACTCGCCCAGAAAAAAGTTGACACCTGAATCGGGTGAAGCGTCATATAATCGTCAAACTAATAGGGTAAAATGTCCAAAGTAATAGATCAAAACAGGCCGGGAGATCCAAAAAGATCTCACTGGGACCAAATACTGTAGAGTTAAATTTAATCTAAGAAATACTGTAGGTATATCCTCTACATAATGCTTATTATCTTAATGTTCCTCAACAGATTTGGCATACCCGGGAAGCAGCAACCAGCTAACGTTGCTGCAACACTACACAGCGTTCATCACATGTGAGTTTCAGTTCTGGTCGTACCCGGTGGACGTACAGGTGTGTCACATCAAGGTGAGCCTACCCTCCACCTACCAAGGCCGCGTCCAGTTCTCCTCAAGGAGCAGCATGCAGTACACTGGTGCCGAGGACCTGGCCCTCTACACTGTCATCAACCCAAGTGTCAGTCCACACTCTAGCCACAACTTGATGCTCTTTGAGTTCCAGCTGCGGCGTCGACCAGGGCTGATCATATTGTCCACCTTCCTACCCTCCATGTTGCTACTGTTGGTCAGCTGGGCCACACTCTTCCTCAAACTGGAAGCTCTCAACGCTCGTGCCATCATGTCCCTCACCACCCTCCTCGTCCTCTACACACTCTTTGCCAACTTCTCCAGCTCTCTACCGAAATCTTCAGAGATCAAACTCATCGACTTGTGGTTCTTCTCCATCATTTTTATTCTCTTTATTAACATCATCGTTCAAATTGCTGTTTCCTATACAAAAGAACCACAACATAGGCCTACAGGAATGGTGATTGTGAGAAAAGTAATGCCTGTGGTTAAAGAGGCAAATTCATACTCTGAGAATGAAGCGTTTGTGCCACGCAGGTATCTCTTGAACTACAGATGTAGAGCCCTGCCAGCTCTTATACTCGTAATGAATTTAACTTTTTGGTTGGCTTTGTTGCTTTCACCTTAGAATATATCAATGTGTTTTTTATATACAGTACCATATTTTTTTTTAAATAACAAAGCGCCACCCAAAAAATATAGCTGTATTTTTTTAAGAGTAGTGAAGTCCCTCTCCACTAAACCTTCCAGGTATGAAAATTTGGTCTTACAGCCTTGGTATCACTGTTGAACCCAGTGTGTATGGACTCGGACTGTAACACATGTGGCACTTCAACAGGGATATGACATATTTCATTGACAATGAATGACTCTTGCCCTACTTTTTTTTTTCCTCTCTTTTGGGTGATTTATTATTATTAATCCTACCTACGAGTATGTTCAAAATTAAAGAGAGTCGACAGGGCTGCACAATTACTGTGTTGTTGTTACACTGCTCAGTGTGCCAGGCAAGTTCTTTGCTCATATTTTGATGATGTGAATTAAAAACTTTCTGTTAAAGAGAGAGCAATTAGAGCAATCTAGTCACATCCAAAAAGTCACCAATTGACTGGATTTCAATATTCTGGGTCTCCGTACAATGCCGATAGGAGTTTTGGAAGAGAGTGCTTGCAGTCTATCTTGATGTGAAAAAGACTTTTGATTCAGTGCATCATGAGACTGTAAAACACTTTTACATCTCTGTGGGATACCCACAGCGATTATTGATCTGGTATCTGGACTGTGGACTCATTCAGAAACAGAAGATGAAGTTAAGTGTGATGGGATAATATCCTCCTTCTTCCCTGTTAATCCCAAAATATAGTGCATGCATTTTGATGTCATCACTTTTCAAAACTTGGGCCCGACAGTCGGATATATTAACTGTGGAGCATCTGGCAGCTATATTAGGATAAATATATTGTATTTAATTTTGCAAATAAGGACGTAATCCTAGCTGAGTCATTGGAGATTTTCATATTGGATTTTGATACTGCACGACTCGACGAGTTGGAGCCACTTGGCCTAAAGGTCACATGGACTTAAATTAGGAATCATGTTGAAGAATTTCTTTACTTGCACTTGACAAGGACATTAAATGCCGCCATTAGGACAAGAGACTGAAACTGCACGTATGTGTGGAGCACTCAGTCTTAACATTTTATGTATGTATGTATGGGTTCACTTATTTTGGTAGTAAGGTCCATAACAGTAATTATTTGGTAGGTATCTCTGAACCTCCCTTGTTATGCTCTGATACTTTGGAGATGAAAGGCGGGTGCAAGTAGGTAGGAAATTTGAAGGGAGGGGGAGGGGGGTACAAAGAAGGCAAGTGAACATTTAGCACTGAATTACACCCATAGTAATTATAGGAGTCCCCAGTCATTGCAAGTAGCGAGCAAAAACTCAATATATCCTTTTGAGGTTGGAATTTTGTGATATAATTGATAATAATGATCAGGATACAGTAGACTCACGTGCCACTAGATGGCCGAAGCCTATATACTGTATATTAATATGGATTAAAATAAAACATTGGAAACCAAATTCTATCATAAGAGAGTCCTATTAATTAAGTCATAAACATTAATGTTAAGGATAAACTTAATATGTTAGACTGGCTTTAAAACGACAATCTTATACACAAATATTTTATAAACTACACTTACACCATTAAAGTAAAAAACTTAAATGTTTATGGTACATGCACAATGTACAATGCACAAATGGACGGAACGTGTCAACATATTTGATCACAGGCTATGCAAAATTTTGCTTGCATAATATTTGCGTTTGTACATAAATCTATTACCTCTTTTCAGAAAAATATAAATCTATGACATCTTTTCAGAAAAAAGATTTAGAAAAGTATATGTTGTATTATATAGTATATACTAGCAACTGATCAAGCTAGACAAGCTGATTACACTGGTTACAGACTACACTCACATCCACAGCCATTCAAACGGTATAATAATAATCCACATGTACTGTACCTTCATATACTTTTCACACCAATGGGCAGTTGGGCTAGCGACCCTCCCCTGTGAAAAGAAACAAGCAAGATAATCAAATGAGTTGCCTCAACATATGGCAGCATATGGAAGCATATGAAGGCATTTTATTCATGATCACCCCCCCCTGGAATCAAGGCATCTGGCAATAGGTAGTTAGTTAATAAGTAGGGGAGGTGTGGCGGAGTGGTCTTGCCACTGGACTGGTAATCCAATGGACCTGGGTTCGAATCCCAAAATGTCAATGGGAAGATATTATTGGGATGGAATTTGTGCTGTACCTAGTATCAGTGCATTACCACAGCACACCAAAAATGCCAAATAAATACCCTCATTGTTCCCTGATTAAATAGCATTGTATGAATATTCCCATATTCAAAAATATAGGTTTGATTCCCGGAGGGAAGTAAAGAAAACCTAATATTTAGTAGGGGCCCCGTAATCATTGACGATATGCCTATTAACATATAAGTCTCCATTCAAGCGCCGCGGTAGCCAGTTTTGAATCTGCCGCGCGGGGAAGAACAGAGTACTCGTCATAAGTGCAACGCTAATTCTCTTATGGAATCGTCTTATGATTGGGTACCCACTACGAAAAAACCTTCGTAAAAAAAAAAAAAAAAAAAAAATATATCCTTAAAATGTGTTATACTAAGCTTTCCATCTCGGTGGATTTCTTATGTTGTGGATCCCTGACGCTACTTCCCAAGCGTCCATACGTCCTTCACTGACATATCAAGATAAAACTTTAAGACAAAGCGAATGGGAAGGGGATGGACGGGAGGGCACTGCTTCGTCAATGATTACGGGGCCCCTACTAAATATTAGGTTTTCTTTACTTCCCTCCGGGAATCAAACCTATAATTTAATAGTGGCCCCTCCATCATTGACGATATGCCTGATCTCTTAAGACTGGAGGGGGACATTCGTGACAATATCAACAAACTACCAGCCAACCAATCCAAAGGCAAAAAACAGAATCCGTATAACTATTTTAAGTCTTTATTGTTTACATACAATACTTATAAAAAATATGAAAGGAGCTAAGCAGTGCGTTACTTCAAAGAAAATCTGCTTTAATTGACTGGATATCTTGCTTGAGATCCCATCTGACAATAGTAAAGAGGTTTGAACTATAAACCTTCCCATACTATCCAGACTTATAACTTTTTATAGTTTAATCTCTGGATAAAATGTTACTTGTATACCACTGACTAGTTATACACTGTAACATACACTATATAGATGCAACTATGATAGATATTTTCAATTAACAAAAGAAATTATTTTGAGTTTTCTTCTTAGTAGCTCTTAATTAAGTATTTCACAAATGTACACTTATCCTACTCTCCGGCGAAGGTATTATCCGGCGTAGGGATTCTAGGGATCTTGGGCTACTAGCACACTCCCCCCCCCCTTTTTCTTTTCGCCGTAGGCCTTAATAGTAAATAGCACAGATTCCGAACCCTTCTGCCCCAACCCTACCCGGTACGGGTGTTCTAGATTGGGTAATAGCATGATCTTGTGTCAGGAGAGTGAGTCTTAAGCGGCTACTGTGTGGCCGTGGAGATGACTCTGATTATCAATCATTGATACCTCTGTGAGTGACAAGCGGATCTGCTTGGAACGGCCCTGTTGAGGGGTTGAAACAATAAGGTTGCGCTGACCTTCTACATTCTTAAAATCCTAGTTTCAAAGCCAAAGGCGGATGTTGTGCATATGTGCACAACAAACTCACTTGCTCTCGTGTTCCCGATTTCGACTCCTCTGCATTCTCAACTTTATGGCTAAAACTTTCCTGTCATTCTCTTACTAAATATTTCTGTTCTGTCTATCTTTCCCCTAACTCTACCAACTTTTCCAAATTCTTTGACTATCTAAACTCTACAGGGGAACACATTCTTTCTATTTCTCCTTTCTCAGAAATCTCCATCTTAGGAGATTTCAACACTTCACCACCGCCAATGGCTCTCCTCTCACACTACTGACCCACCTGGTGAACAAGCCTACGTCTTTTCTATCATAAATAACCTAGAGCAGTTAGTTCAGCAACCCACCCGTATCCCGGATCGCATCGGAGAACGGCCCAACATTCTTGACTTGTTTCTAACTTCTAACCCTTCTTCTTATACTGTCGATCTTTTCTCTCCTTTGGGCTACTCCGACCATAAACTTATCTCTGTCAACTGTCCTATCTCTCCAGTACGGCCACCCGATCCTCCTAGCCGGCGGCGCTTGTGGCACTTTGGCGCTGCCGACTGGGAGGCTCTCCGGCAATACTTCTTTGATTTCCCATGGAATGATTTCTGCTTCCGTGGCCGGGGACCCTCGGAGAGTGCTGAACGCATTACCGAGGTAATCCTATCGGGCATGGAAGCATACATTCCATTCTCTTTCTCTCAAACTAATGCTAAAAAATCTTGGTTTACTCACGCCTGTTCTACTGCTGTCCACAATAAGGAGGAAGCATTCAAACGGTACCGACGTCTTAAAACTCAAGACTCTCATTCTTCCTATGTTTCTGCCCGGAATCAAGACAAATCTGTTCTTCGACTTGCCAAACACTCTTTCATCAATAATAAATGCACTGAACTATCCAACTGTAGCTCTTCCCAAGCTTTCTGGCATCTAGCCAAAAACCTCTCCAACAATTTCTCTTCCTTGTCTTTCCCTCCCCTTTCTCACTCTGATGGCACAACCATCACTACTTCCTCTGACAAAGCTAAACTCTTCGCTCAAACTTTTGCTAGAAACTCCACCTTGGATGATTCCGGTGCTATTCCTCCCTCTCCACCCTCCTCTCTCTTACTTATGCCTAATATCCTAATCTCTTCTAAAGATGTACTTTCTACCCTCTCTGGGCTTAATACTAATAAGGCGTACGGTCTGGATGGTGTTCCTCCTGTTGTTCTTAAAAACTGTGCTTCCGTGCTGACTCCCTGCCTAGGCAAACTCTTTCGTCTCTGTCTATCCTCTAACGTCTTCCCATCATGCTGGAAGTTTGCTCACATTCAACCTGTCCCAAAGAAGGGTGACCGCTCTCAACCCTCCAACTATCGTCCAATTGCTCTCATCTCTTGTCGAGTTTCTGCAACTTTCTTGCTTCCAAATTTCTTAAGCATTTCTCTTCTCATAATCTGCCCTCAGATCGCCAGTATGGCTTCCTTAAGGGTCGCTCTACTGGTGATCTTCTTTCATATCTTACTAACTCCTGGTCATCCTCCTTTCGGGACTTCGGTGAGACTTTTTCTATTGCATTAGACATATCGAAAGCCTTCGATAAAGTCTGGCACAAATCTTTAATTTCTAAACTACCCTCCTTCGGTTTCTCTCCCTCCATCTGTGCCTTTGTCTCTAATTTGCTTTCCGGCCGTTCCATAGCCGCGGTTGTGGACGGCCATCGTTCACTTCCTCACACTATAAACTCCGGTGTTACACAGGGCTCTGTCCTATCTCCTATTCTCTTTCTAATTTTTATAAATGATCTCCTCAACTGTACCTCAATTCCCATCCACTCAACCTTACACTACAGTACTCCATTAGTTTTTCAGAACGCCCAAGCCAGCAATTCCTCAACGACAAACATAATGAAGCCATAGAACTCTTAAATTCTGATCTAAATACTATCTCCAATTGGGGCAGAGAAAACCTTGTTACCTTTAATGCTTCCAAAACCCAATTTCTCCATCTATCTACCCATAAGGAACTCCCAGCGGACTATCCCTTATTCTTCAACAATACAAAAATCAATCCTTCATCTTCTCTCAATATTCTTGGTGTCTCTTTTTCTTCTGCTCTCAGTTGGAAGGACCATATTACCAGTCTTGCTAAGGCAGCCTCCCAGAAGCTGGGTGTGCTCAACCGCCTTGGGGGGTTCTTTTCCCCTGCACAGCTTCTTGCTCTGTACAGGGGCATAGTGCGTCCTTGTATTGAGTATTGTTCACATGTGTGGGGAGGTTACTCTCACACCGCTCTCCTAGACAAAGTTGAAAGGAAAGCCTTTCGTATCATTAACTCCCGTCCACTCACCAACTCTCTGCAATCTCTCTCTCTCCGCCGCAATGTTGCATCTCTCTCGCTATTCTATCGCTACTATAATAATCAGTGTTCCTCAGAGCTTTCCCAGTGTATACCACCTCCTTTACGTAGGGCACGTGGTACCCGTCTTGCAACTTAATCCCGCCCCTACTCTGTACAACTCTCCAACCCGAGAGTGAAACGTTACTCTCAAACTTTCTTCTACTCAACAGCTGAGCTCTGGAACTCCCTCCCAAAATCAGTCTTTCCCTCTTCCTATGACTTAAATTGCTTCAAACTCTGTGTTTCCTGGTATTTTAGCTCTAACGTCCCTTGATTTTGGCCCTGTCACTCTTTCAACTATGGGGGAGGCACTCGCTATAGGCAGTTCTGCCTTTTGCCTCCCTCCATCACATATAAAAAAAAAAAAAAAAAAAAATCGATATGCATATGCCCGTTTGGCCGAAGCCTGGACTGTAACACCAGTGTTCATTCATTTAAATCAAATTAGTAATGGCTGTGGAAACATACAACTAGAACGGTTTAACCCTTCCTACCCGGGCTGCCTTACAAAAGGACGGAGGTCGTATCCGGGCGATCTGGCCGAAAAACGTCTAGGCCTAGGCTACCGTATCTTTGTTATTTTAACTGCTAGAAATTTCCCACGCATCCCTAAACGTAGTGCGGTTTCCAATCTGTAGAATGGCATTGAGTAGAGCTCTCTAAGTCAACTGGTTCAGTTGTGATGACGATTTCCGTGGAGCAAATTTTTCCGCGATGTTGACAATATCGGAGCTTTTCAGACACTAATTTCGTCATATCATACAACAACAACATTGATCCGACGTCTCCTTCTTGTTTTCGGAGGTGCGGTGACGCAATGAACGGCTTTGTTTACATGCGTCGGACGCACGGCGTTCAGACCAAGCTGAATAGGCTTTCAAGCTTACTGTCTGTTAAAAGGACACCCGGGTACCGGCCCATCTGCCGCGGTGTCCTTATAAAAGGACACCCGGGCTGGAAGGGTTAATGGACCTGAGGTTTTGTAGCCGTGTCTTGCCGGCTCAAGTATTTACCCATGAACTCCCGGGAAAACGCAACCCTTCTGAACTTATATTTCCGGGCCAGGGAAAACCTAGCTTAGAATTTCTCCATAATTCGTATGGATTTGAACAGTTGGACTTGAGCTGACTTGACTGAGGCTGTAGACCTGAATAAGACTTTCTGTTTGCATACTGTGTATAGACATGAATATTAAATCCCTGCATGCTTACAGAAAGAGGGCGATCATCGCGACATACTTATGAAATGACCTTCATACTAACTTCTGTTTGCATACAGTATGAGTAATTCCAGGGTGCGCCTGGAAGTGTGGTGGGAGGGCTTGTGGCTTTGGCTCCGCTGCATGTCTGCCTGCCGAGATCGGAACCTCTCCGGGTGGTCAGGGGCCGGGGGAGTGCTGGAGCGACCTTGGTGACCCTGGTCTCTGGGTCTTCTCCTGGGTGACCTGGATGTGTGTGAGTTTGTGCTTTTTATCTGTGTTTATTCGTTGTTTTATGTTGTTTTTGTGTTTTCCCTGTTCTTGCTCTGTCTTGAGTCGGCTACCCCCAAAATGGCGATTGGGCCTGAGCATATAGATAGATAGATAGATGAGTAATTAGCAGGAGAACGACCGGGAGGGAGTTAACTTATTGGCCAGCTTATGTTAGTGGGAAACTACTAAGGTCCTTAACCTCTGAAGTGCGCATGGGGGTAATTAGACACCTCTCCCTGTGCGCATGTATTTGAGGTGTTTCCATCACTAAAATATTCATTGTACCATTAATAGCATTAATACTTATCCATATGCGCCTATTATGGGTTGATTATAAAGGTATTAACCTGAAACAACAATAAAACGAGTGAAAACAGCGTTTGGATGGTCAAAATCGGAGATATAGCCCGCGAGTTGTATAATGTATGGGTGAGGCAAGCTGCTTTTCCGCCAATTTCCCCCAAGGCCACTGAGACACAGTCGATCGATACTCTCTCTCTCTCTCTTGCATTCGCTTGCTATCAGTGATGACCACACCCTGCAACCGGATTTCTAATGTTAGCACGAAAATATACCTCAGAAAAGGGAATAACAGGGAAAATAGGTGATAACTGAAGGAGAGGAGGAAAGTGGGGAAGGAGGGGAGGTAGAGGACTGAGATTTTGCATGGCCCAGGGGCCAAAAAAAAATAAAAAAATAAAAAAATAAAAATATATATATTTTTTTTTCGATGTCAAAAGTTGATTTTTTTTTTCTGACTCTTAAGAGTCTCCCCGCAGTCCGCCGGGGGAACTCTTAAGAGTCTCCCGGCAGTTCCCGGGTTAACAGCGTAAGAGACCATGTTTCGATTACTTAAAATGTGTAACATCCTAAGGGATGACCGTTAACCTGATTCCCGTCTTGCGGATCCAGATGACCTGTCGCAACATGTCCTATGTGGACCTTGTGATTAACTGACTTCCACTCGTCATTTCGTGTGCACGTTGTCTAGTGTTCTAGGCTGTTTCCGGGGTTTACCCTTGATTCTAACATTTATAATTCATAAGGTATAACTTAACCGATTGAGACAGTGTGAGGGGAGGTCATATTGGTACTACTGTACTCTATTCCCGTCATCGTTGGGATATGTTCCTTTTACTACTCTTCCGGGGGTATCCCCGGTGAGGTATATGGGTGGACGAGAGCCGTTCAGATGTGATGAAAAATTTCCCTTTCGGGCTAACCCCTTGTCTTGTAAAGGAACATACTAGGCAGAAGCCTCGTATTGAGGAACCTGCCCATGCCCGGCGTACTTGGTACGGAGGAGAGGTTCATTGTGATGGATAACCATCGTCCTTCTGATAGCGTAATATTATAACCTGGCATGATAATTACTAGGGCTGTAATTTCCCAGAATAGCCCGGAAAGTACAGTCCATCCTCCTATAACACGACTATATGGGCGGTAGTGCCCCTCGCGCTGTAGGAATAATACTTTATATGGAGATACCTGTAATTGTATATGGGTCTGAGCTCCACAATTTTGCCCCCTTTTTTTCCGGAGTTCTTGCTAAACAAACACCTATATTACCTACCAGATACCATCAAACCATTAACAAATATAAAAAAAACATCACTTACCTTACAACTAATGAAGAAAAATGGGTCGATCCGACCCTCGTACTATATGAGATTCGCGCTATGCGATCGCGTATACATACAGCAGCAATACGGCGGTAAATAAAAGTGATCGATCGGTCCTAGGAAAGACCTAGAATATATTAGTTCTTAGAATATATAAAATTGTATGAATATATAATATAGAAATTAGTTAAAAAATGTTTCAAGCTACAATATCATGGCTATAATTAACTGAATAAATGTACTATATTATCGGGACCCCCCCTCGTGTTGTAGGAGGATCGCGTTGTAGGAATTCGTGTTATAGGAGGATGGACTGTACTTGTTTGCGCCGGCCATCCGAAACCGGAAGAGGGAGGCTGGTTCTACCTTGACTTATTAGGATTTATTGTTAATATAAAACCTGGTTTAACCTGATTCGTTGTCTGTTACGGCCAGCCTAAGAAGACGAGTTTTCCTTGACCAAAGCCTTCGGGGTCATGTCCTAGCTTTTTTACTCATACTGTAGGCGTAAGAATGCACTTCACCCTACAGAAAATACTACCTTCAGTGCTAGTGGTCTGAAAACTTAAGAAGTAGAATTATGACTACTTATGGTCTCCTGAACGAGTCTTACTCAGGAAGGAGGGGAGGTCCGGCGGCACCCCACCGGAAAAACACCTCTCACCCTCTGTCATACCGTAGAGCCGACCGGGATATGTCGACGACAGACTCCCCGTCATCCCAGCATGACCAAGAGGTAGTTGTGAATTCCAGAGAGTTTCGAGCGCCTGTTAATTTTTTTTAAGAGAACATAATTTTCCCGGCGTCTATAACGTTCGGGTGCTATAGGTTATGACAGCTAAAGATTATGCCCCTCCTTCTGAAGTGTGGTCATGACCTGTTCATGAGTATACAGAACTGAGCATGTTATCCTTAAACCTGCCTTATTTACCCTTGTGTTTATAAGATCACCTATCACAGTAGGATTGTTCATATAGCACTGCTGAACCTCTGCTCTTGTGGAATCACCTATCTAACCTTATCCGAGAGTATATTCCATTGGCATAGGGCTAAAGCCCTAGGATCATAATCGTCCCATTTGACTGGAGTGGCCGGCGACCGGCGGACGCCCGTTTCTTTAATTTCTTTCAACTGTGTGTAGATTCCAATTTTATGTACCGTAACCTTAGTAAGATGTGCCGGATTAAAAATGTTGTCAAATGCATCAAGTGCTTATGAAGTCTAAATCCTCGAGAGGGAAGTTGTGCCGGCAGCTTTCCAAGGTACAGTACTCGGACGTGACACATAGGTTGTCGGTTCGGCGTGAACCGGCAGGGGTAATCTTGCATACTTCATTTGGTCAGTCTACCCTCGGGGGACGGCCACCGCATTAGTGGTCGCCGTGGTATCCGTGTGTCAATGTCCGCCGGGGCGCAGCCCAGGAACAACCGTAACGCCCCTTGGCGCATGCCTTGGTGCCGTCTACGGGAACTACCTCGTATCCGCGTGCCTGTACAAGGCTTTGGGAGGGAGGGAGAATCTGGGAATTCTTTAGGAGTGGGAAACATTTGGAGTCCGCCTGTCGCCGGTCACAGACATATCTTTTATTCAAACATGGTAGTTATCCTAGCCGTACCAATGTTTTAAGCTGATTTTGGTACAGCCGGGCTGAGCATTATATCTACATCCTTCTGAGTTTGTGCGTTCATAATGGATGGTGTTAAGACTGGTGAAAAAATGACCCTGTAAAAAACATTCTCAGGCAAGCCCTTTACCATATGGAGTCTGAGAAGCTTCCTAGCCCGGACTGCCTCAAAGAGGGACGTCCGTATGTCCATGATTGACCTCGCCGGATGGGGTAGCAAATAATTTTGAAACGCTTTGATCGCCTCATTCCGGCCCTTTTTGGGATTAGCAATGACTTGGGCTGTGTCTCTCGACAGTAAGAAGCCCATAAATTTATGTTGAGTACTATCCGGTACCGGGATCTCCTCGTTTATGGATTTGTGTCCTTCTCCCGACTTGGGCGGGTTAGCTGGACACCACATGCCTACTGATTCCTGCCAGTGAGGGATTGCACCCTTTGTCTGTACTGAAAGTGAAAGAGGGTGAAAAGCCAGATTGGAGCAATGGTAAGCCATGTTTCCCGGAGGAGGGTTACTGCCTTCCGCCGGTGGACTAGATGTGACGTTAAACAAAAGTCTTGTAGGCTGTGAAGAACTAGCCGGTTTTTAAAAATTAGCAGCCGGCGTTGAAGCTGTGGCTATGGCTGAATCTGACAACAGAGTTACTTTAGGCGGTGACAAGGGGTGAACTGTTACGCTTTGTTGCATTCCTGTACTACTCAAGGGGACAGAGGTGAGTGGTTGAACGTCATCGTCCAAGGTGGGAGAGGACACTGATGCACTTGAGGGAAATCCCACTGCTGGTGGGAGAATATCGCGGGCCCGTTTAGAGATAGCACACTGTTTCAACACTTGTTGTAATAGTTCATCTAAATGCTTAGCCGTCACACACTGAGGGCATGGTCTCTTGAGGGACTTGGATCTAACCTTTTCTACTGTGCCAGTCTCCTCCACCTGTTCTCTAATACCTGAGTCACTAGTAACTGGGCTGTCCAGTGCCTTATCTATCTTTTGATGAGTGGGGGGACAGAGCATTTCCCCCCGGCGATTCTACACTATGTGCCGCCATTTCCGGTCGGCTCTGTCCTGCACTACAACAAGGTGTTAACTTACTGGGTGTAAGAATGCTATGTGTATCACATGACTTTGGACGGGGTGTCGTGACACCCTCCGCTACTTTGCGGGGCCGCACCGTGGCAGACGCCGTAGAAACTGACAGATCTACCTCAACCAGAGGGAATTCTCCTTTAGATAGAACTAATTTAGCACCTTGCAGTAAAACCCTCGCCGTGGGTCTAATCCTAGTGGTTGACCGATGTTCCCTGGCGTCTGTCCCGAGGAGACCGGGAAAAAACTCCGGCGTCTCCGAGGCAACGGCTCGAGAATCAGACTTACACACATGGGTGGGGGGGCTATCGGGCTCCGTCGACGAAGAGGAATCCTGTGATGGACTGGACAATTTACGTCTCTTGGGGGACCGTTGGTCCATGCTCTAAGTCCCTTCAATAAGTCGGCGGGGTGACTGCGGTTGAGAAGGCGACCGGAGCTCCGGCAACTCGGAACGAGTTCTTCTCTTGGAGTGGGGAGGGGAGTGAGCCTCACACGTAAAAGGTTTGACTGAGAGTGCAGACTGACTAACTGACAGGGGGAAGTTAGTTGCACCAAGGGGGTTTGACCGAAAACAAGGGGGATCTTCAAAAGAATAAAGGGAAATCAGCCGGAGCATTCGGCATTATCACAAAAAAGTTCTACAATAGCCACCCTGGTGGAATATGAAGCAAATTTATTCTTTATCTGTATTAAGGCTAGTAAGCATGACATATCTTGGCTAGCAATCCATTCTTCGAAAAGGTCTGAACAAATTGGGCATTTCCGAGAAGTCGACAAATTTTTTTTACTTGTCTAGGCATTTAACGCATCTAATGCACAGCCTGTGAGCTGTGACTGGGACTAGAAGACAGGTAGGTGTAGCACAAATTGAGAACTGAGGCATGGTTACTGAAACTCCCCTCCCCGCCGGGAACCGATCCTCTGAAGTGTTGCTCAAGATGTGACGAGATCTGGAAATAGAAATTTCCAAGAATCAAGGCTCATAAAGATAACCTGAGAGGTGTTAAAACATCCTACCGACTCCTAGATGCCGGAAATGAGTTGACCACTGTCGAAGCGGACTCGAATGCTAGAAGGTTCCACACCACGTATGACAACCCTTAAACTAGCGCGTCTGCTATAATAATAACCATGCGGCATCTTTTCACGATGAACAACGCATGCTGTCTGCGAAGATAATAGCCTCCTAACTAGAGAAAACAATAGCTAAGGCGCAGCAGAAACACAATATCACAAACCATGAGGCGTCGGTCCTGGAGAACACGTAGGCGCCTGTAACACATACCCTAATGTTAACACTTTCTGCGGGCATACCAATGGGGTAGCCTGAGCTAGCTAGTCTCAACCCTGTTCAATACAACTCAGATATATATCTAAGTGAGTAAGGACTCACGAGAATTGTGCGAACGAATAATGTGGCGGAGCTCAGGCGGCACACGTCCAAACCGGTTGCCCGCGGGGAAGAGAAGGACGTATGGACGCTTGGGAAGTAGCATCAGGGATCCTCAACATAAGAAATCCACCGAGATGGAAAGCTTAGTATAACATATTTTAAGGATACTGTACTTTTATTTTTTATTTTTTACGAAGGTTTTTTCGTAGTAGGTACCCAATCATAAGACGATTCCATAAGAGAATTAGCGTTGCACTTATGACGAGTACTCGGTTCTTCCCCGCGCGGCAGATTCCAAACTGGCTACCGCGGCGCTTGAATGGAGACTATTATGTTAATAGGCGTATCGTCAGTGATGGAGGAGCCACATTAAATTATGCTACAGGGGGGCAATGCCTAGTGATTTAATTGCTCAATAGGTGGCGTTCTGAGAGTGAGGGTCCGAGTCTGGGGATGAGACTGTGAAGCACAGAGGCGGAACAGCTTCAGAGATGGAGTTGCTTCGAGCAGTGAAGCTTCGGATGTCTCACTCCCTAGACTGGAGCAAGACCTCGCGGGCCTCACCGTGTTCAGCGGTAGAGTGTAAAGGCTATCAGCCTATGCCCGAGAGGGAGTAGTTGGAATATAGAAAAAAAAAAAAAAAAAAATTAGATAGTTCATTTTTGGTCAGGCAGAAAATGTTATCCATTTGCAACTGATTATTCGATATTAGATATGTGTGATTTTGTGTTTTGTTTTGTTTTTCTGTTGTGTTGTGATGTCCCTGTTCGGGCTCTGTCTCGAGTCAGCCACCCCCAATAGAATTTGATCGAGAGGTTAAATTGGGTCGCGTGACTGAATTGACCCGAGTGGTTGAATTGGCCAATAATATGACGGTTTGCACTGAATGAAGTCACCCAATTCCATTTCATTATGTTCATGGATATCAAATGTATGTATGTATGTATGTATGTATGTATGTATGTATGTACTCAGGCACATACCCCATTGCTGGGGGTGGCCGACACGAGACAGAGCCCGAACAGAAACAACATTTAAAGTTCCTATTCTCAGGGTCCTGTACCACTTTCACATTCGCTCGCCCGTTTCTGTCTCGTCGAGTAGGAAAATTATACAAAGAGAGGAGGATTCCTAGCCCCCTGCCCCCATGTTAAATTTAGGGGTTAAGCCCTAAATCTCCCAGTTGGGGTCATTGGTCATCCAATGATCACCTTGCATGAAGTATTGATCATATTGCATGAAGTATGTAGGCAGCCTAGGCACTAAGTTCACAGCGAGTATCGTTAAGGGGCGATGGGTCGTTTCTCTGGTCGATTTGTTACTGGCGAGCGATAGCGAGCCTGAAATTTTAAGAAGAACCGGCCTTTGGCCGTGAAAGTTGTCTACCAAAAAATTTACAAATTTATCTTGAAAGGGGGTCTAGGGGGTGTTTTTCTAAGCTTGATGGAGGTCTAGCGAGGAAACTAAGAAATAAATGAATAAATTAATTAATAGACCAAAAAATGGCCCATCTCCCTTTAAGTTTGGCCAAAAACTTTTGATGGTAATTTGGGGAGAATTTTCTTTTTCAGGGGGTATGGAGAACGGAGGAATCATCGAATGTTGTTCATAAAAGTTAATTGTTTCTATTCTGGTACCAAATGAAGGTAATGATGAAGTATCATCTAAATCTGTCTGTCAGTTATAAATAATCATGCTTACAGACAAACAAACAAAACAGACAGTGACATTCACATAATCTCAGCACATTTTGCTTGGCGGAGATAATCATGACTTAAGGCTTTTTAATGACACAATCTCCCTCTCTCTCTCTCTCATGATTTAGCAAAACTCAATTATTAAAAATTATAATCATTCAATGACAATCAGCTATCATACAGTGCAAGAAAATAATAAGCTACACTGAAAGATGCTTTTAGTTAAGTCAATATTATCTAAAACTGAGAAGTAAGTCATATAACTACAGATGTATTACATATATATACTAAATAAATGCATTATATGGAAGAAGAATTTATAACCTAATTATAATAGGCATGGTAAATTGAATATCAGAATAAGCTAAGCTAAACCAAAATGCTCAGACAATATTAAAATATATACATCACAAAATATATAATCACAGTGAAGAGACTAGAAAAATAAATTAATCCAGCATATTACTGACTGAAAGAAAAATTATGATATGATAATGAATAATGATGATGGCACAGATGATAATGATGATATGAGATGATAAGAAATCCTGAAAATAGTGCCATTGCAATGATGATAGTGTTGAGAGAAAATGAGATCCAATAATTAATTAAAATGTAAAAGTTGCAAAACAAACTTTGGGCGGGTGCCCAACCCCGAAAGGAGTTGAAATAGGGGAGCTATCCCCCCGCCAAAGGCGGCTTTCTAGGGCCTTTCCTAGCTGATGCTGAGAGGATTGGGTTCTAGTCACGTGGTGATGGGCTGGTCTATCCGAGTGAGAACTGAGCGATCTCTGCCATACCCATAGCTTACTCTGACTGTTCCTTTTACTTATATATCTTCTAGATCTCAAGTGGCGGCGTCTTTTCCGTGGATTGACCTCCCTACTGCCAACCTAGAAGTTGGCAGATTGGGAGCCAAAGCGTCACATTTTTCCCTTGCCCCTCAACTTTCCCTTCATAATTGCTGAGGGGCACAGGGCCTTGGGTGGGGCTTTGGTTTCCCGGGCGTTTCCGCACCTTCCTCAGCTCCCTGCCTTGGAGTGGCTTCGGTCACCCGGGCTTTGTTAGTGGTAAGCAGTGAGGATTTTGTGGGGGCGCTCGTTTATGGCCATGGCCTTGCTCAAGACCTTGGGGCTGTTCGGCCAGACAGCCTGGGGAACAACAACAACAACAACAACCCAAACCAGAATCCACACAATAAAACTGACAAACATAAAAATCACTATAGGTAGCGCCAACGAACTTGACAATAATCTCGACCCCTGACCTGTTCGTAACTCATAAGGGACTAGAGCAAACTGGCTTAAAATATCCACACCTATTACCTGGTGGATTCTTCCCAAATGAGAGGAATTTCAACCCGATTGCTTTCATTCATTTTGAGTTATAAGAAGGTAAGTGGTCAAGATTATTGTTAAGTTCGTTGGTGCTACCTATACCAGTACAGTATGTGGTACTAACATACAGTACTGAAAATTTAGCAAAACAATATTATAAAATTTAAACATGAAAAACATGAGATCCAATAATATCCTGCAGTTTGCACATGAACATTGATGTTTTTATAATTGCAGCATTGTACTGTAGTCACCGTGTAGTGTGATCCAAGTACTAGTAAATTCCTCTGAAAGAAATGGTGTTGCCAAAATATAAAAGATAATATTATTACTATTTTTACCAATACTGGGACCTGAGAAACTTGCTGGAGACCCCAAATGGGCCTGGGTCTCTGGGTCTTCTCCTGGGTGACCTAGATGTGTGTGAATTTGTGTTTTGTTTTTGTGTTTTTGTTGTCCCTGTTTGGGCTCTGTTTCGAGTCGACCACCCCCAGCTAAAAAAAATATATACAGTACATAAAAAATAAAAAATAATAATAATAATAAATAAATAAATGGGGTATGTGCCTGAGTATATAGATAGATAAATAGAACATTTTCAAAGTTAGTAGTTAAGTAGAGCAGATTAACCAGACCACTGAGCTCCATACGGCGGCTTAGATACCATACACACCTGCACATATTATTAGCCTTGGTGATCCAAAGGCGGCACTCTTGCTAGTGGAAACAGAGTGGGTTACCTCCCAAATGTATAGTAACACACCAGTTACAGTAGGTGGGAGGGGGCCCCACCAGGGTTTGGAAAATAAAAACAAATAATGATCAGTATTAACCCCTTCTGTACCGGCGACGTCCTTTTAACTTTATTTTGGCTGCTATTAGACAATTTTATTCAGCTTAGGAAGGATGTCTACCAATTTAAAAGCTACAGACTATTTTAATTAATCCTTTTAGCTATCATATATCCTTCCAAAGCTACGTAAAATTGTCTAAATGTAGCTGAAATCAAATACAAAAGACGTCACCGGTACAGAAGGGGTTAAGGGGATAAAGTAATAAATATAATGGAAGATAAGGAAAATGGAGATGTTAATTATATTTTCTAAGACATTTTACTATGGATCTTAAATAAGAAATATAATGAAAATAAGAAAAATGGAGATGTTAATTACATTTTCTAAGACATTTTTCTATGGATCTTAAATTAGAAATATAATAAAAATAAGAAAAATGGAGATGTTAATTACATTTTCTAAGAAATTTTTCTATGGATCTTAAATAAGAAATATAATGAAAATAAGAAAAATGGAGATGTTAATTATATTTGCCAAGAAATTTTTCTATGGATCTTAACCCTTTCGCTGCGGGTGACGTTCTGGAACATCCTGGCAAGTTACAGCAATTTCCAGGCTTTAAAAGCCTGTAAAAAACGAGTGTCAGTGGGCGGGAGCGTGAGGGGCCCACCTCCGTCCCTCAGAGCAGCGAGCGGCTCACTGAGGTAGACTGTCTCTCGCGCGGGTCTCTCTCTCTCTCTCTCTCACAACAGTGTAGCCAAGCGAGCGAGTGCTACCAAATAGCGGGTTTCCAGCGTTTCACTGGCACTGCTGCGGGTGAACCAGACCACGTACGGGGCCCGTTCTGGTCTCATTTTGAAGCTATTTTCGCCTAATTTTCGGCAGAATACAGTTCATTTAATGCAGATGCTTGATTTATCATTCAGGAGTGCCTGAATATGCCCTAAATAGCCCAAACATAGCCTCAGCCAATGGGTTAAGTAAGAAATATAATGAAAATAAGAAAAATGGAGATGTTAATAATATTTTCTAAGAAATTTGTCTATGGATCTTAACCCGGGAACTGCGGGGAGACTCTTAAGAGTTTCCCCGGCGGACTGCGGGGAGACTCTTAAGAGTCAGAGAAAAAAAAATATCAACTTTTGACATCGAAAAACAAAAAAAAATTTTTTTTTTGGCCCCTGGGCCATGCAAAATCTCAGTCCTCTACCTCCCCTCCTTCCCCACTTTCCTCCTCTCCTTCAGTTATCACCTATTTTCCCTGTTATTCCCTTATTCTGAGGTATATTTTCGTGCTAACATTAGAAATCCGGTTACAGGGTGTGGTCATCACTGATGGCAAGCGAATGCAAGAGAGAGAGAGAGAGTATCGATCGACTGTGTCTCAGTGGCCTTGGGGGAAATTGGCGGGAAAGCAGCTTGCCTCACCCATACATTATACAACTCGCGGGCTATATCTCCGATTTTGACCATCCAAACGCTGTTTTCACTCGTTTTATTGTTGTTTCAGGTTAATACCTTTATAATCAACCCATAATAGGCGCATATGGATAAGTATTAATGCTATTAATGTTACAATGAATATTATAGTGACGGAAACACCTCAAATACGTCAGCACAGGGGGACGTTTCCAATTACCCCCATGCGCACTTGTTAGGTTAAGTAAGATATATAATGAAAATAAGAAAAATGGAGATGTTTATTATATTTTCTAAGAAAATGAAGATAAGAAAAATGGAGATGGCAATTATTTTTTGTAAGAAAATATCCTATGCCTCTATGCCAAACAGTTGAAAGAGCCGTTGGAGATGTTAACATAGTAACATAATTAAGAAGAAAAATAATGAAGAAAATCATAAAAGAAATAGCCATACGTGAGGTGTAGCAAGGAATAGTAAAAAAAAAAAAAAAAAAACAGATAGCAGTTAGTGAGGCGTGGATGTCTTAGCGGGAGATGTGTTAAAATAGGAGAGGAAGGCTGAGTGAAGTAGTCCGGCCCTGCGAACCTCATCCTCCCTCAGTCTCCGAGCATCCTCCTCTCGCGCTCTCGCCTCTCTCTCCCGCCCGTCGCGCTCTCCCTCCAGCTCTGAGACTTTCCTGTGGTAGAGAGATTTAACCCTTTTATTAACCTCTTCCGTATTGGCGACATTTTTCCATTTTATTATAGCTATATGTAGACGAATTTGTGCAGTTTAAGAAGGATCTGTGGTTGTAAAAATGGTTAAATGAGAGGGTCGGAGGTCTTTTAATTGCTTTAAGTCCTTCCTAAATTTTTTTTTTTTTTTTTTTCTATATTCCAACTACTCCCTCTCGGGCATAGGCTGAAAGCCTTTACACTCTACCGCTGAACACGGTGAGGACCGTGAGGTATTGCTCCAGTCTAGGGAGTGAGACATGCGAAGCTTCAAGGCTCGAAGCAACTCCATCTCTGAAGCCGCCTCGCCTCTGCGCTTCGCAGTCTCATCCCCCACACTCGGACATTCACTCTCAGAACGCCACCTATTGAGCAATTAACTCACTAGGCATTGCCCCCCTGTAGCATATTTTGAATATGGGAATATTCATACAATGCTATTTTAATCAGGGAACAATGAGGGTATTTTTTTGGCATTTCAGTGTGCTGTGGTAATGCACTGATACTCTAGGTACAGCACAAATTCCATCCCAATAATATCTTCCCATTGACATAATGGGATTCGAACCCAGGTCCATTGGATTACCAGTCCAGTGGCAAGACCACTCCGCCACACCTCCCCTGAATGAAATCGTCTAATAGTTGCCAGAATATAGTACAAAATATATCACCTGTACAGAAGGGGTTAAAAGGAGTCCTATTTCCCTTATAATCTGGCTATCTTTAAACCATTATATTTACCTTAACATCAATAACACTAAAGTTGCAAGTGCATTTATGCTGTCACCTGACCTACAAATGGGGAACATTGAGAAATTAAATTGCAAAACTTCCAAAACAAACAATTATAATGTAAAACTTGCAAACTAAACAAACCAAAACTGGGATGACACAAAATAAAGGCAAAGATACACATTGTCTGTGGCCGGTCCGGGTTCGCCTGAGTAAATAGAGATAGATAGATAGATAGGAAGATGTAAAGGAGACACAGTCATGAAAATTCATAAGGTGACACTCGTTTGAATCAGTATTGAGCCCAAATGAGACAATATATTCCTTTTTATATCCCAGATGCTTAAAACTTAGCTTTAGAGATTCAAAGATTCCAATGAGAGTAACATTATTAGTGCTCATGACTATAGTCTATTTGATGTAAGTAGGTGAGAAATCATGACCTATATCCTCTGTAACTCAAAAAGGGCTAGAGCAAATTGGCTGTAAATTTCGACATCTATTCCTTGACTAACTCTTCCCAAATGGTAGAAATATTAGCTCGATTACTCTAGTCGTCTTTGAGTTACAAAGGTTAGAGGTCATGATTTCTCTCCTACTTACAGCGAATACACTATCGTATTCTGCTAAATATTGATGCCTACAGCTTCAACTTCCCCATACTGTAGGCCGAAACTCTATCTATCTATCTATCTATATACTCAGGCCCAATCCTATCTATCTATCTATCTATCTATCTACAGTATATACTCAGGCCCAATCCCCACTTTTCCCATTTTTTACCTCTTTAATTCCACAATTGTGTCTCTGAGTCTTGAGGTTTGTTCCTTCTCCAACTTCAACTCCTCCTCCTGGTTAGCAAACTCCTCCCTCACCCTCCGCTCTGCCTCCCGTATCTCTCCCTCCTTCCCCTCCACACTCTAGAGAAAAGACAAATAGTATTACTGTCACAATGATGAGATACAATGTGAGGATGGGCTATAATTAGGACAAAAATTTGCTTTATAGCTTCTTCCGGTCGAATTGAAGATGTATAATAAAATGTTTCACAAATATAATACCATCCTCACATGTTGTTCTTACCCCAAAAATATATATACAAAAATATATACATTTCTGTTACCAAAATATAATATAAAATGTCAAATATTGTCTCACCACCTCATCTGATTAGTTATGAGTGGTGCTTTCAACTTCTCACCACCTCATCTGATTAGTTATGAGTGGTGCTTTCAACTTCTTACTTGCAAAAATTAAAAAATAAATAAAATAAAATCAAACACTTACACCCACCAATCTCATTTCTGAGAGGTCATTAGTGAGGTATCGTATCTGAGCATTAAGGGGAGATGGGCTGGTTTTTCTGGACACCCTTCTCCCTCATGCTTAGCCCCATTGTTTTCAGATTTTATGATGTTCGGCCAATTAGTTTGGCGATATTAAGACCTTTCGCCCCATTTCCTTGTCAATTTTAGGACCTTTTGTGCCATTTAGGTGTCAATTTTTTTCTTGGCAAGCGATAGCGAGCCTGTAATTTTATGACGAACTGGCCTTTGGCCAGAACATTTATCTACCGAAAAATTTACAAGTTTATCTTGAAGGGGGTCTATGTGGTGTCTTTCTAAGCTTGATGGAGGTCTAGTGAGGAAACTAAAAAAATAATTAATAAATTAATGAATAGACCAAAACAAAAACGGCCACTACCCCCTTATATCTAGCGTTGGCTGTGATGGTTATGATGTCCTTGAAAGAAACTTTCTGTGAAGTAGACAATAAATATCCAAACCCAATTCACACCCACATAAAGTCCAAATGACACCCACCAATCTCAATTCTGCGAGGTCATTGGCGAGGGATCGTATCTGAGCGTTGAGTCTAGCATTGGCTGTGGTGATTGTGGCGTTGGTGGCGGTCTGGGCTCTCAGGCGGTCTTGGGCTTCTTCCAAACTACCACCACTCACTTCCAGCCTTTCTTCCAACCCTCTCATTGCCGCACCCTTTGGGGTAAGAGACATGTGTAAATATATTTATACTATATCAATGAATCAATCTACAAGTATCTATCTATATACTGTACTCAGGCACATACCGGATATTCCTTTCTTTTTTCACAAGCGTAATGGTTAGTGCGCAGAGTTTCAGTGTGAGTATCCTAGGTTCGAATCCTTGGAGTACCACATGTATTCATTAGTTTCATTAATTTCATATATTAGGTTTATTTGTAAGTCAATTGGTGGGTTGGTGATAATATGAAAATACAGAATCATAGAGTGATACTGACACCCAGGGGTATATCAAATTGACTAAGGGCTCAATTGATATGAAACCAATATACAAATTATAATGTAATACTTGCAAACTAAACAAACCAAAACAGGGACGACACAATATATAGACAAAAGAACTCATCAAAATAATAATCTCACATGTTCTGCCTTGAGTTGCTGCCTGAGAGAGTGAAGGTGTGTTTGTGTGGAGCTTCTTTCTGTGGAGAGCTGTAGCTTCAGACCCGCCACCTCTGCCTCGGCCTCATTCCGCCGCACTTCACTCCCTCGCACCATCTCCCTCAGTTCCGCCTGCTGGTTCAAATTATCCTTAACCCTTTGCAATCAGACAAAATAAATTTTTGGCTTATACTATAACATGTTTCTTTTCAACTGACGGTGAATTGCAAAGTTACCCTCAAGATTTCTCAGTTATTTTGAAGATTGTGTAGTGAAATATGGTGCTAACTATATAAACTTGGTTTTAATATGATCCAGAGACATAGTAGTTCCATATTTTCCTACCGGTATTAAGTATCAAGAAATCAGTTATTAAGGGATTCAATTTACCATCAGCTGGAAAGAAACAAGAGTATAGCTACCCCCAGATAATAATAATAATAATAATAATCTCGTCTTTTATTTCTCGCAAGCGCCAGTTCTTCCAGAGAAATTCACTAGCGCTCGTAACACATTGCACCACAATCAAGAGAAGTGTGGTGCAGTTCACCTGTAGTTCAAGCAACAACAACTATTTAACATGGCAGCAGTTAGAGTCTGTAACGACCTGTCACTGTGCCACTTGCAAGATCATAACTCCTACAGAAGAGAAAGGTTTTCAACTGTTTTTTGAAAGAGTCTATGGAGTTCAGCTGTCTAATTGATAAAGGCAACTCATTATATAACCTAGGAGCCACGAAAGAAAAGGGCCGATCAGAGAAAGAGGACTGCTGGATAGCTACCGGTTCATCAAAATGCAGCACATCATCACTGCTTCTCAGGATCGCACCAGAATGTGCCAAAGGGCGTCTCAAGAGGTCAGCAAGATACTTAGGTTCGCCAAACATAAGTGCCTTAAAAGACATAAGTGCCTTAAAAGTCATAAGACACAACTTAAACTCTATCCTAGCTTTAACTGGCAACCAGTGCAGCTCTATCAAATATGAAGAAGTGGGGGTTCTATCTATCTATCTATCTATTGCCTGACGCCGTGATCCCCGAAGGGGTGGCCACGAACGAACCGCCCCCATGCACCTCTGTCCCCAGTCAGTCGACGCCCCTCCCCCCAACCAGCACCGCTGGGGAAACCAAAGCCCTGGGTGGGGCTTTGGTTTCCCGGGCGTTTCCGCACCCTCCTCAGCTCCCCGCCATGGAGTGGCTTCGGTCACTCAGGCTTTATTGTGGTCGGCAGGGAGGGTTCTGTGGGGGCGCTCGGTTATGGCCTTGGAATTGCTCGGGGCCTTGGGGCTGTTCGGCCAGGCAGCTTGGGGAACAACAACAACAACCAGCACCGCCCTCGTTCATGTACTTCCTCACTCCATCCTTCCACCTCATATTCGGTCTACATCTCCCTCTCTGTCCCTCCACCTCGCTCTCGTACACCCTCTTAGTCATTCTCTCGCTTTCCATACGTTCCATATGGCCGAACCATCTCAAGTTGTTCCTTTTCACACTTTCCAGCACATCTACCTCCACACCACACCTCCTTCTTACTTCCTCATTAGTCTGTCTATCCCTCCATGTAACTCCGCACGCACTCCTTAAGTAATTCATTTGGGGGTTCTTGGAGGTAATTCAAATATGAGCCTCGCTGTTCTATTTAGTATGAACTGAACTTTTTGTAGCAAGTAATTAGGAAGGCCAACCACAATCAGATCACAAACTTAAATTATTAGAGCATTATTGCTTAACACGATGTTTACAACTCAAACTTCCTTATAGCCTGAAACTCGCAAGTGGTCAATTAACCTTCCGATTCCCACAACTTCTTCCTAAACTGAATATTTTAGCTTACCGGTGCCATAAATGGTTAACCCTTCCTGTACCAGCGACGTCCGTTATACACAGTATTATTATAGCTATATTTAGACTATTTTATGCAGTTTAGGAAGAATCTGTGGTAGTCAAAAAGGTTGATTGAGATAGTTTGAAGCAGAATAATTGCTAGAGATCCTACCTAAACTGAATAAAATTGATTAGTAATAGCCAAAATATGATGAAAAGGACGTCACCAGTACAGAATGGGCTAATATCAATCTTAATTATCCTTCTGACTCCCACAATTCCTTCATCAACTGATAAAATAGTCTAACAATAGCCACCTATGAGAGTTCCGTATGGAGCTCAGTGGTCTGGTTAATCTGCTCTAACAATAGCCAGATTGAAATGAAAGCATAAATCCTGGTACAGTAAAAGTCCTTTAATCCGACGACCGATGATTCGAATCTCCCAATAGTCCGAATTTTTCAATTTGAGGCCAAATCCGAATCCACCCGATGGTCCGAATTTCAAGAAGTCCCAAAGTCCCCTTTTTGAGGCATTAGTCCACTCAAATGACACATAATGGAGCACACACATATCATATGTTCATGAATTCACTTTAAAAGTTTACCATTGTCATTGTAGCCTATTACCTACTTCAAAACATTCAGATTAATGGTCAAAGGAAGCTACTGATATAAACGTAAACACCACATCGTCTGCTAGAGAGTTTGTTTTGCTCTTGAACGCATCCTTGGGACGCTCCGATGCGCTACTGGCTTGCACCGCATTTTCTGCAAGCGCATTCAGTCTTGAGCTTGAAAACGCACCTTTGAACGTTCCGATACGCTACTATTTATAGTTCAGTGATCGGAGTGTCCCAAGGGTGCTTTCAAGACAACAAGACAAGGGTGCTTTCAATACAATATAATGTAACAGAGCACGTCACAAAAGGAAAATCACAAAAGGAAAATTACAAGAACCTCTCAGGGAAGTGCCGTTGTTAAGGCATTACTTCCCGAACCACATCTTCAAGAGCAAGACAAACTCGCTAGCAGACGATGCGGACATATGGTGTTTAGAAGAAGAAGACTTTTATATCAGCAGATTCCTTTGACCATTAATCTGAATGTTTTGAAGTAGGTAATAGGCTACAATGACAATGGTAAACTTTTGAAGTGATTTCATGAACATATGATACGTGTGTGTGTCATTTGGGTGGCCTAATGCCTCAATGTTTTCGTCAGGCCATTAATACACAGGTTCATAGGGGTAAAGTCCGATAATCCAAAAAATCCACTAATCCGAACGAGGGCCGGTCCGCTGCCCTTCGGATTAACGGAAGTTTACTGTATATTGAAAAAAAAAAAAGAGAATCAAGACAAAAAATAAATCTCCCATACGTGACCTCAGATTGGTGTTGTTGTGTGGTGAGTCGCAACAACTCGGTGTTGTGGTGTTGCTCCAATTGCTTCACTGCTTCCTTGTGTTTCACTGTCTCACTCTCCAACATATCTGCCAACACCACATAGCACTCTTTATTAGGTTTAATAATTTCTTAATATTATTTTGCTAATCTTCAAATCTTCCTATCGCTAGTGAGTGATGTATGTATTTTGTACTATTGTTATCACCTTGTCAAATTTAAATTTAATTTAATAGAAAATTGTGACATAAATTGTAGTTTCTTTATTCATACAGAATTAGAGAATTTACCAGAACGTCCTGAACTTATAATGTAAAACTTGCAAAATATACAAACCAAAACAGGGATGACACAATATAAAGACAAAAGAACTTATCAAAATTGCTATGTGGAAATAACGCTTTAGCAAAATATAACTTTGAAATATAAAAACACAAAACCACCACATAGGGTGTACAACTGTACATCACTACATCTTCAATATGTTATTTCCACATAGTGATTTTCATAAGTTTGTTTGTCTTTATATTAATTAAAATGTAAAACTTGCAAACTAAACAAACCAAAATTGGGACAAGGACAATATAAAGTCAAATTAAATTATCAAAATCGCTATGTGGAAACAACGCTTACTAAAATGAAAATTATTAAATAAAAGAACACAATCCACCACATAGGGTGTACATTACTACATGAGCAAGTTAATCTGTTTCCAGATTTCTGGTTTTGGTTTGTTAGTTTTGCAATATTTACATTTTCATTTACATTGTGCTATTTCTGGTTTTTGTTTGTTATATATTGCAAGCTATATATTTTAATTACATCACTTCAGATTCTTTACGACATTTGGATTTCAACATTAATTTAAAGTCTTCAATTGTACTTCCTATTCTATCATTTTACAAAATTGAAGGACCTGCACTCAAAATCAACTATGGTAACGGTATCAGTATCGTTATAAATTCAGTTCCAATAGTTATGGGTGAGGGCTGGTCCTATCCAGAGTGAGGTTTGGCATCCTCTACCCAACCTTAGCTGTTTCTGTCTGTCTCTTTTACTGTCTTGCTTTTCCTTCTGGAGACAGGGGGGCTAGGAATCCTCCTCCCCTTGTATAATTCTCCTACTCAACGAGACAGAGAAACAGGCAATGGAACGCGAAAGTGGTCCCGGACCCTGAGAATAGGAACTTTACATGTTATTTCTGTTCGAGCTCTGTCGCGTGTTGGCCACCCCCAGCAATGGGGTATGTGCCTGAGTATATACATAAATACATGCATACAGTATATACATACTTATACTAAAAATACTTTAGCACTTAAATAATTACCACTTTTTCCTACTTGATAGGTTGTATCTCCGCTGAACACGATCATCTGGTGGTTGATAGAACATAAAAGACTGAACTTACCATCACATTGTAGTCTAACAGCCTTGACCTCGGACTGCAGGGCACACACTGTCTCCTTATAGTCCAAGACCTGCTTCCTCTGTCCGTCACACTTGAACTCCATCTCCCCAACCTTCAAAAATGATAATATTGATTGGTTTCTTTTCTTTTCTTTCTGCTAATCTGTTGTTTATAGGTAACTGTTGATGCATCCACAAGGTATTGAAGTCTAAACCTCTTAAGGGGAGGATGGTCTGTTTTGGGGGGTATATACTGCATATATATTCATATAGTTTTTAGTTTCCTCTCAAGACCTACATCAAACTTTAAAAAACACTCCTTAGACCCCCCTTCAAGATAAATTTGTAAATTTTTCGGTAGAAAAATTTCCCGGCCAAAGGCCGGTTCTATTTAACAGGCTCGCTATCGCTCGCCAGGAAAAAATCAACACCTAAATGGCAAGAAAGGTCTTACAATCGACAAGGAAATGGGGCGAAAGGTGGTGAAGTCGCCAAACTAATGGGCTGAACGTCTTAAAATCTGAAAACTAATGGGGCTAAACATGAGGAAGGGATACCAGAAAAACGACCTATCTCCCCTTACATAACATACAATGACACCTAAAAGTACCCACCTGAGCCTCCAAGTGTGTGATGGTCTTGTGTAAGGCTCTACTCTCTTCATTGTGTTCAGTCACAGTCTTTTCTAGCTCCTAGAACAGAAAATAGAACATGGAATAACATTAATAGTGATCGCTTGCAGAAAAATAAATCATAATAGTCCTCACAGGGCCTTGTGCATGATTGCTATTCATTTGTAGCTTTGTCACTGTCACATATTTTCACAATGAAATAGAGTATAACAGCAATAAACAAATTAATAGAACCTACATAAAAAGAATCGATCTATCAATTTATATACTCTGGCACATACCCCATATGTACATACAAAAGCAAAAGCGAAAGTAAAACATTAATTAAAGTGCTCCATTCTGTCAATTTCTCGGAGAGAGCAATCATAGTTATAAATTATAATTGTAAAACTTGCAAAATAAACAAACCAAAAACTTAGATGAACAGAAATATAAAACATTTCCAGAACTAACTTCCCTGTCTTCCTTACAGCAAACATACGCAACCTCCCAAATCTAACAGCTGAGGCTGGAGGAGCGCTTTATTGACATTTTGTCTATATCGGTAGCTTCTTCTTGTCTCCAAGACTGGAAACAACTACACTGTATCTGTATTAAGTTTTTTGAGTCAATCAAATTCTTGGAGTTTATATCAACGGTTAAACATCCTTATAAATTCATGCAGTAAATAAAGAATTACTGAGCACCCATGTCCCTGCTCTTTAAGTTTATTTTAACGGTTACCATCATCTTCATAAATTCATAAATTCATAAATAAAGTACAGTATGATCCAGCACTCACCTCCCTGTTCTCCTTAAACCGAGCCTGTGCCTCCTCCCGAGATTCTTGTAGCTGAGCCTGCAGTGTGGTGGTGGTGCCCTCCAAGACCGAGACTCGTTGGTGACTGAGGCGTAGAGCAGAACTCACCAGCTCGTACTTTGCCACCAAGGTCTTCAGTTCTTGGTTTCGGGCACGCACTTCTTCTTCCAGCCGGCCGGTCTCGAACATGCTCTCTCTGTATTGAGAAGATAGTATTAGATCATCAATTTCACAAGTGTCTGATGCTCTGTTACGAGCAATTACAGTAATTTGAAAAGGATGCCTTTTCTAAACAAAATATAAGCACAATCACGATTGAAGGATTGAAACATGCTCTCTCTGTAATATAAATTTTGTAAGTTACCCTTCACTAAACACTAACACCTACAATATACTGTTTTCTCTGCCCAGACACTGACTAGCTCCTGGAATCTGCAGGAATCCTATAAAGTCCTCAGTGGTCTGGTTAATCATTTCTAACAACTGTACTCCAACAAAGGGTTCCCTGGGGCTATGAAGTATGAAGTATGGTAAGCAAATCCATGGATCAAATAAAACTCACTTCAGTGTTTCGTTCAGCGTAAATTCCCTCTCAGCCATGGAACGTTGGAGTTGGTCCACCTGTCTAGTTGAGTGTCGCTGTTGTTCCTCCAGTTCCCTTCTCAATGTGTCGGCCCGGTTGGTATATTCCCGCTGTGTCTCCCTCTCTCGTGCTGTCTGGCTCACGTGGGCATCTGAGGAAGGGTGCCAAATAGTATATTTACCATGCCATTAACAAAGTGAAGCATAAGTAAGGTAAGGTAATGGTGCTTGAGAAAAAAATATATAACTAGATGTATGTATGTAACGTATGTATGTATATACAGTACTCAGGCCCAATCCCTACTTTCCCTTTTTTTTTTTTTTTTTCCCCCCCCCAAGAGAATATAATGTTAATACGATTAAACTTAGTTTTTTCTTTCACCCCTGGAATTAACCTTTAAACTATACCGTAAAACTGACCTATAGCAGAGACAACAACTGGAGGCACATTATTCCTGGTGAAACTGAGCTTGGTGAGTGATATATTTTGTCCTAGTCTTGCTCAAAAAAGTAAATAACTAAATAAATATAGGCCTACAGTAGTACATAGGCTCTGTCTCGAGTCGGCCACCCCCAGCTGAAAAACAAACAATATATAATAACAAATAAATAGGCCTACAGTAAATAAAATAAAATAACATGGAGTATGTGTCAGAGTATATAGATAGATAGATAGATAGATAGATAGATAGATAGACATAGACAGTACTGCAAAACTGACCAATAGCAGAGACAACATCCGGCGGTACATTGCTCCCGGTGAGACTGAGCTTGGTGAGGGTCGTGTTGTGTCTCAGGCTTCCCAACAGTGACTTGCCTCCCGATGTACCCAGGCTGTTCCACCGTAAATCTGGGCCATGGTAGGACATTGATTAAGGGGACAGTGGTTATTTTGGGGGGTCTGTTTGTGTATATATATATATATATTAATTTATTTTTTAGTTTCCTCCCTAGACCTCCATCAAACTTAAAAAAAACATCCATTAGATCCCGAAGGCCGGTTCCTCCACAATTGGCCCTAATCTGAATAAAATCATTTGGTGACTGCAAGAGTTAAATATAAAAAGTTGTCATCTGATTGCAATGGTTAATAGCACCAAGGAAAAAAATACAAAAGAAGTCAGCCGAATGGAAAGTCGGCTGATAGGAGACCTTGTTCGGACACAAATAAGCGACTGTCCTGTAGAGATATATACACAAGTAATGTCACCAATAAAATACAACTACACAAACATACAATAAGTCAATACACAGGCACAGAAAACATAGGGTGCTGAAAATACATTGATATAATATTGCTATACAGGTACAGGTATTTGCAATGAAATATGGAGACATAAAATGAAGTTGTACACCGTTTATTATAAACTGCAATTTAGAGCATGTATCATATTTTCTAATCATATAAAACTGCAAGGAAGAGGAGGATTATAAATCCAAGACACAATCATGGTATACCCAACCATAAAATGTTGTTATATCACTCAATAATTTCAAACATAGACTAGATAATCATACACTGGTAGATGAAGTAGGTTGGATGTAGAAGCGGTCTGCCAAGATTAGCAATTCAATCTTTTATAGAGATCCAATTTTAGTGTCCTAAAAAACAAACAAAAAAGGGGGGTATGTGCCTGAGTATAATTATAGATAGATAGATAGATAGATAGATAGATCCATCAACCATCCATCCACCTACCCAGGCCCAATCCCCACTTTTCCTTTTTTTTCACTTCTTTTTCCCTCTTTTCCTTTTATTTTCCTATACTTTCAAGGGTGGCTGACTCAAGACAGAGCAAGAGCAGGGAAAACACAACATAAAACAACGAACACACACAGACAAAACACAAATTCACACATATAGATAGATAAAAAAAAAAAAAAAAAGTGTTCCCTCACCAAGAGTCAGTAAAGTAGCATTCCCAGCCAGAGCCTGAGCAATGTGTGTGGCTGCATCACTCCCCAGCTGGTTACTTCTCAGGTCCAGGTGTTGGAGGGTGGTGCTGCAGCCAATTGACTCACAGAACGAGGCAAAGCTGTCTGGGCACAAACCTAAATTATTCCATTCTAGAGATAATCTGAAAAGATATAAAACAAGTACAGGGATATATCTGGGATCTTTTTAATTGGTATCGGAACTAGAAGAACTTAGATGACACAATTCGTATTTTTCTTAAGGGGGGATGGTTCACTTTTTGGTCAAATTTTTCATTTATTTATTATTTTTCTAGTTTCCTCCCTAGACCTGCATCAAACATATAAAACAACCCCAGGATCCCCTTTCAAGATATATTTGTACATTATTCAGTAGAAAAATGTCCCTGGCCTCCTAAATTACAGGCTCGCTAGCTATCACTCGCCAGGAAAAAATATTGACACCTAAATGACACAAAAAGTCTTAATATTGACAGAGAAAAGGGACGAAAGGTCTTAAAATCGTCAAACTAATGGGGCTAAGCATAAGCACCCCCTGGGGGTTAGGGAATAGAATATGCCCCACGTGCCTTCTGCGTGTCGTAAGAGGCGACTAAAGAGGTTGGGTCGGTGGGCTTGCGACCCCCACCCGGAAAAAATATCTAAGCAAAGAAAAACGAACGAACAGCCTCGGATGCGGACGGAACCAACGTTGACGAACCAAGACCGACTAAGGACATGCCTTCGGACATTCTGAGAATGGCTACGTGGAATGTTAGTGGCATGAATGATGGCACAAAAGAGAGAGAGGTTCTGGAAGTGTTAGTGAATGCCAGGCTGGATGTATGTGGAATGACAGAGACCAAATGGAAAGGTTCAGATGTGAGAGAATGGGAATGTGGAATGGGTGTGTGTGCTGGAGTGAGTGAAGGAACAGCGAGAGAAGGTGCATGTTTGTTTGTAAGTAGCAAATGGAAGGAATGTGTAAGAGAGTATGGGTCTGTGGGTTCAAGGATTGTGTGGGTGAGAATGAAAGTAGGAATACAAACGTGGGTGATTGTATGCGTGTATGCCCCGACAGAGGATATACTTGAAAGAAAGAAAGAGGAGTTCTGGATGAATGTGGAGGCGTGCCTGGAGAAGTTTGACAAGAACGAAAGAATATTTCTGATTGGGGATATGAATGGTAAGGTGGGTGATAGGAAAGTTGAGGGAGTGGTGGGAGGGTGGGGGGTACCATCAGAGGTGAATGGGAATGGTAGTGCACTTGTGGACGTATGTGTGGGGAGGAGGCTGTGGATAGCCAACACCTTCTTCCGACACAGAATGATCCACAGGTACACGTGGAAACGGATGTTGACGATGAAGGATAAGACAGTGGTGGAACGAAAGTCATTGATTGATTATGTATGTGTGGATGAACGAATGAAGAAATCTGTGATGGATGCTAGGGTGTATAGGGGTATTGGAGGGGGTCTGTCTGATCATTATGTAGTGGTAGCTAAGGTTAGGATACAAAAGAAGTGGGTGAGGAGAGCGGGAGGGAGGCGAGAGGAGGGTGGAATGGTGAGGAGGGTGGAGAGGTTGCAGGAGGAGGAAGTCAGGGAGGAGTACAGGAGAGCAGTGGAAAGACGACTAGGTGGGTTCGACCTGGAAGTTATGGAGGAAGTGGAGGAGATGAGCAAGGTGTTTAAGGATGAGATCTGTGCAGCATGTGAGGAGGTGTGTGGAGTGAGGAGAAGAGGGAGGGGAGTGAAAGGTACAGCATGGTGGACAGAAGAGGTAAGAATAGCTGTGGAAGAAAAGAAGAAAGCATATAGAGAGTGGTTGGGTAGTAGAGGGAATGAAGATTCCGAGAGACAGAAACGAGCGAGGTACGTGGAGAGTAAGAGGGTGGTGAAGAGAGTAGTGAAGGAAAGTAAGAGAAGAGTAGATGAGGAATTTGGAAGGAATCTGAGTGTAAAATGGAGGGAGAGTAAGAAACTGTTCTGGAAAGAAGTCAAGAAAGTTAGGGAAGGTAGCAAGGGAAACAGTAAGGGTGTGAAAGATAAGAATGGGAGAATGCTAGCCGAGAAGCAAGAGAGAGTCGAAAGATGGAGGGAGTACTTCAGTGAGTTGCTAAATGAAAGGAATGAAGAGCCAGCAAACATAGCTGGATATGGTATGGGAGGGAGAAGAAGAGAAGTAGTGGAGGAGGAGGTGGGGATCAGGAGGTCAGAAGTGTGGGAAGCCATGAAAAGAGTGAAGTTGGGGAAAGCACCAGGAACAGATGGAGTGTGTGGGGAAATGTTGAGGTATGGTGGTGAGATAGTGATAGAATGGGTATGGAAAATGTGCAAACTAGCATGGGAGAAGGGGAGTGCACCCGATGACTGGAAGACTGGCATAATAGTCCCCCTATATAAGGGCAAAGGGGAAAGAGGAGTGTGTGGTAACCACCGAGGAATATGTCTTCTAAGCGTAGTAGGGAAGGTATACAGTAGGGTAGTGATTGAGAGAGTGAGAGTGAGAACGGAGAAATGGATAGGCGACGAGCAGGGAGGTTTTAGGAAGGGAAGAGGATGTGTAGATCAGATTTTTACCCTGAATTGTGTTGTGGAGAAGTATCTGGAGAAGAAACAAAAGGTGTATGTTGCCTTTATGGACTTGGAGAAGGCCTATGACAGAGTGGATAGAGAAGGTTTGTGGAAAGTACTTAGAATATACGGAGTAGAGGGCAAGTTGCTGAAAGCAGTGAAGAGCATGTATGAGGGTGCAAAGGCGGCAGTACGTGTGGAGAGTGAGCAGAGCGAGTTCTTTGACCTGAATGTTGGTTTGAAACAGGGGTGTGATGTCCCCGTGGTTGTTTACTGTATATATGGATGGAGTTATGAAAGAAATACTATCAAGAGCAGTGGATGTTGGTGTATTGCTGAAAAGGGAGGGAATTGAGTGGAAGCTACCTATACTGCTGTTTGCGGATGATACAGTTCTGATGAGTGATAATGAATGGGAGTTGCAGGGTCTGGTAAATGAGTTTGGAACAGTGTGCGAAAAACGGAATTTGAAGGTAAATACGGGGAAGAGCAAGGTTATGGTCTTCGAAAGGGGTGAAGTCACAGAGTGTGAGGTGAAGCTGAACGGTCAGGCTATGGAGATCGTCAACTCTTTTAAGTATCTGGGCAGTGTGTTGAGTAAAGATGGGACTATGGATGAAGAGGTGCGGGAGAGGGTACAACAGGGGAAGAGGGTTGTAGGAACGCTAAAAGCAGTAACAAGAAATAGGGTGGTCAGTATGGAAGTGAAGAAGTCCTTGCATGACAGTGTGGTAATCCCGACACTGACTTATGGAAGCGAAGCATGGACGTTGGTTGTTGAGAGACTCAGACCAAGAGTGAGAGCAGTGGAAATGAATTACTTAAGGAGTGCGTGCGGAGTTACATGGAGGGATAGACAGACTAATGAGGAAGTAAGAAGGAGGTGTGGTGTGGAGGTAGATGTGCTGGAAAGTGTGAAAAGGAACAACTTGAGATGGTTCGGCCATATGGAACGTATGGAAAGCGAGAGAATGACTAAGAGGGTGTACGAGAGCGAGGTGGAGGGACAGAGGGGGAGAGGTAGACCGAATATGAGGTGGAAGGATGGAGTGAGGAACTACATGAACGAAGGCGGTGCTGGTTGGGGGGAGGGGCGTCGACTGACTGGGGACAGAGGTGCATGGGGGCGGTTCGTTCGTGGCCACCCCTTCGGGGATCACGGCGTCAGGCAATAGATAGATAGATAGATGAGGAAGAAGGGGAATCAGTAAAACGACCTATCTCCCCTTAACATTGTTCTTAACACCAATAACACCCCAAATGAAATGAATGAAAGCAGGATTCGAACCCAGGATATCATATACAGAACGTAAACTCTCTAACCATTACACAATCAAAACATAAAAGTTCAGTTTATATGCTGCCAGAGATGAGTTCCTGATAAATGTTGAGAGAAAAAGTGCTCATGAAATACTGGCTTTAGTCTAAACAACACTTCAGAGATGTCTTGATGGTGTAATGGTTTAAGTGTTTAAGATCTGTACCGTATGTGGTAACCCAGGTTCGAATCCCTGGTGGAGCAAATGCTTTCATTAATTTCATTGGGTGGTGTTTGATGTTGTGAGTTAAATTAATTAGTTAGATTATTACCTGGCAATAGAGTGGTTATGTCTGATCATCTTTGCGAGGGCAACGGTACTGGAGCCATGAATGGTGTTGCCCTTCAAGGAAAGTGTCCGCACGGATTCACTCCCGCATAGTCCCAGCAGGAGAGATTTGGTTCCCTCCTCTTGTAATAAACAGTCCTCGAAGCTCACCTGGAGTATAAGTATGGTGTAAGATTGCAGGTTAGCTATAAGATCAGGCATGGTATAGTGTAATAAATCCGACTTATGATAGGTAAAGATCTGTGTGCTAATGAGATCAGGTAGAGTACAGTATAATATTTCTGACTTTGATAGATAGAGATCTGTGTTAGACTTGACATAAGGTAGGGTATAACAGCTCTGACTGATAGATAGGGATCTGTGTTACACTTGAGATCACATAGAGTATACAGTAATAGCTCTGACTTTACTAGATTGTGATCTGTATTAGCTATAAAATCAGGAAAGGTAAAATAGCTTTGACTTGTGACACATACAGTTCTGGGTTACCTAGAAGATCAAGCACCATATAAGATCTCTGATTTGTGATAGACATGGTTCTGGAACTTCTGGGTTGGTACAATAATAAGATCAGCTAAGATATAATAATTGACTTGTGAAATGTACTAAGGGTTCTGAGCTTGAGTCTCACTTTTCAGCTTTTTGGCTAAGATCAAAGTGTATATAGGTACAGTACTGATATTGGATGACCTCAATATACCCAGTGGCTTTTTGGAATCAATACATGTTTTATGTTTTTGTTTTAAATATATTAATAGCTTCTTGGAAACTTCATTAGCTATCTAAGTACCGCCGTACCGGTAGGTGCAAATTAATCATAAATGGTGGTGCAGAATACTCATACAGAAAGGTGTGAATAGGAATGAGGAAGAGAGGTTATTGATAGATAGATATTATTATAAGACATGGAATGAGGTTTTACATATCCTAGAACAGTTACAGTATTATAAGAGACGTACTTTGTTGAGTGTGTGTGAGAGCTGTATAACTTTCCCCAACACAGCACAAGTTCCAACATCCAAGGTCTGGGTGGAGAGGTCCAACACTGCACCACTGAAAATAAGAAGGAAGGATTATTTCACGTACATCATAGTAAAGATGGGACTATGGATGAAGAGGTGCGGGAGAGGGTACAACAGGGGAAGAGGGTTGTAGGAACGCTAAAAGCAGTAACAAGAAATAGGGTGGTCAGTATGGAAGTGAAGAAGTCCTTGCATGACAGTGTGGTAATCCCGACACTGACTTACGGAAGCGAAGCATGGACGTTGGTTGAGAGACTCAGACCAAGAGTGAGAGCAGTGGAAATGAATTACTTAAGGAGTGCGTGCGGAGTTACATGGAGGGATAGACAGACTAATGAGGAAGTAAGAAGGAGGTGTGGTGTGGAGGTAGATGTGCTGGAAAGTGTGAAAAGGAACAACTTGAGATGGTTCGGCCATATGGAACGTATGGAAAGCGAGAGAATGACTAAGAGGGTGTACGAGAGCGAGGTGGAGGGACAGAGGGGGAGAGGTAGACCGAATATGAGGTGGAAGGATGGAGTGAGGAACTACATGAACGAAGGCGGTGCTGGTTGGGGGGAGGGGCGTCGACTGACTGGGGACAGAGGTGCATGGGGGCGGTTCGTTCGTGGCCACCCCTTCGGGGATCACGGCGTCAGGCAATAGATAGATAGATCATAGTTTTCCAAAACCTTGATGACAATTTTTGTGAAATTTAGAGAGAGAATGGCATTAGGCTAACTAAATACTTCTATGATGTGACAAACAGGCTATCATAAAAACATGAAGCCTGGCAAGACAGTCAAGGAAAATGATTGTAATAAATAATTACAGTTTATGAGCAGGTTTTCAGTGAAATATATGTTAACAAAGTGGACGGTACGCCCGCTAACACAACTTGTACCAAATACTTGGGAAAGATGTAGTATCCGGGCGTACGGTCGTCAGGTTTACATAGGTCGTGCGCGGTGCGCACGTGGTTACGTTCCCGTCTATTTTTTTTTAAATTTTAGTCAAAATAGATGGGGACATGATCGCAAGCGTGCGAGTTGTGTAAACATGGCGGGTGGTATGCCCAAATACTACATCCTTACCAAATTGTTTCATTACCGACAGTGAGATACTAGGCTAGGCCTAAAATGGGATGAGGGGAGATTTGCCCCGTCAACCCCCCCCCCGCATGATGTATTGTCATAGGCCTAATCATATATATTACCAGTAGGGGCAAATAACAGCAATAACAAAAAGTCAAATTAGACGCGAATGTAACTGCGCGAGCATGCGACTAGGCAATGTAAACAAAGCGGACAGTAGCCTACGCCCGCTAACACAACTCTTACTAGGCTAATCCTACACTTACTTCATTAATGCTTCTTGAACACATTCTTGAACTTCAATGTTATGCTTCTTACAAAGCTGTTTATATAAATCTGAAGGCTGAACAGTGGACATGGCCTATTATGATATTAGGATAAGCCTAGGCCAATGTTCAATTCTTCAATGAGACTAGGCTCTTTAAAACTTTACTGTGCTGTCCTGTAAATAGAGATAAGTTCAACTGCTTCATAGAATTCCTTAAAACACATAAAAGGCTGCTTTGAATGGTGATTTGGTAGTTAAAGGGACAAACAGCTTCTTCTTTCAGCTGATTTTCTGGCAGCATGGCATTTAAAGGGCAGCCAACACAAAGAAATATACTATCTTAGCTACAAGGAATACAAATATATAACAAAATCTGCATGTCAAAAGTTTAAAAATTATGTAATTGATGTTCTTAGACTATATTAAATACATAGACGTTCAAAAAGTGGTGGAATATGAGATTATAGAGATAATAAATACATGACCCAAAATTAGGATAACAAAAAGAGTGCTTGTTTTTAAAAGTAACCAAAAAAGTTATTTGTGAAAAGAGAATGTCTTATTTTGTGGCTGATCAAATTCATTATCAACTTTCTTATCATATTTTTCCCTACTACTGTTAATGTGCTTTTATAAACATATCCATCTCAATCTTTTATTTGTATTTTAGGCTATTATCGATGAGATATAGGCCTAGGCCTAGGCTGATTTTCATGTTTTTATATTATTGATAATTTGTCATAAATTTATGGCTGGTTTTGCGGATTTCACTTCCTCTAACGATTGGATTTCTTTTCTGTGATTTGCGCATAATTTTACCATTTAGGTTAGGCGAGGCTAGCCTATACCTAGGCTAGCCTATATCATAATATTTCATTGGTGCGTAAGAGTTGTGTTAGCGGGCGTACGTACAATCCCGCTGTTGACTGCTGCTATTTTCTGTTCTTTGCCCCTGCTGGTAAATTATATGGTGATGGCAATAAGTCAATAAGTTGAGGGGAGCAAAGCCCCGCTTAACCCATTATTATAATAATAATAATAATAATAATAATAATATGCTGGTATTTTATTTGTTTGAGCGCCAATTCTCCAAATGGATTCATGAGCGCTCTTAACTTAGGCCTAAATTTTTCCATTTAGGAATAGGCTAGGCTAAAAAAAAAAAATAGCCTAAAAAAAAAAAATAAAAAAAAAAATAGAGCTTAGGCTATAGTCATCAGTAACTATGCTCCCCAATATCTTAAGCCCTCAGAAATGTGTGCGACTTCAGTTGTTTCTTAAAAGCGTCAACACAATTCAACTGCTTAAGTGACACAGCAAGTTGATTGAATAGATGTGGGGCAACATAAGAAAAGGATCTAGCAGCAAAAGCACATTCCCCAATGTCTCTGGGCTCATAAAGGCGTAAATTCACATTTGACTCATTAGGCCTAGGCTATGTGTTGGAAATAGAAGATCCAACAAATACTTAGGCTCACCAAACCTCAGCACCTTAAATGTCAGTAGGCACACTTTAAACTCTATTCTGGATTTCGGGCCTTGATGGGAAGCCATTATTGTATCCCACGGCCGGTAACAAAACAATTTACCCAGCACCTGGCTGTGGCCCGTGGGATACAATAATGGGTTGAGGGGGGGCTTTTCCCCACTCATCCCCCATGACATACTTACAGATACTCACAGATGTCTTCTGGTAGAGGCCTCTCAGGCCTGTGGCACCAGTTCTTCGTCATTAATGTTCAAGTCAACTAATGGTTATAGCCTAGCCTATTACCAGCAGGGACAAATAACAGCAGTCAAATTAGACGCGAATCTATCTGCGAGCGTGCGACTATGTAAGCAACACGACAGTACGCCCGCTAACACAACTTTTATTTTATTTTTTTATTTTTTACTGTAGGCTAGCCTAAGCCTAGGCAGAAGGCCTAATGCTAAATATATGGCATTAGACTTAATTAATGTTTATAGTTTAGTTATAAGGATGGATAAATATATACAGTACTGGTATAGACTATTAAAATGTATCCGTCTATGTTTTCAGGAGGAAGACCCTCTGACCCAAAGCCACTAGCCTAACAAGGCTAACATGTCTGAGGATATTCTGAAGTTGTGTTGGAAAAACCACAGCTCAGAATTTATACCTAAGCTTTCAGCCTTGTGCTCATTGGTAGGTTGTCCTTTTACCAAAGGATTTTTTTTTGTTTAGTAGGCCTATATGGATATTTAATATTATACTTTACAACAATGCATACTGTAGCCTATACCAGAAATTTGTTTCAGCTAGGCCTAGGCTATTACAATAGCTACCTATTTCTATGAATCTATTACTTGCCGATCGGTGCTCTGTAGACCCCCGTAATCTTGTGTTGATCTCTGATCGTTTTGGTGAGGTCGGTCCTCATGGTATTAGTGAGTTGGGCCTATAATTAGACCTTGTAATTGGGTTTGGGTGTGAGAGGGATCTGCTTCAGTGCCTTGTCTGGGCCGATCGACTTTCTGCAGACTCCCATTTTCTTATGTTCTTAATTTTGTCTTAATATTTTCTATAATTTAGCCTTAACAATCTGACCAGTTGGTTAGTGTGAGTGTTATGCTTTGTTCAAATGAATGTAAACAAATTATTCCACACTTTTCACACTTGTTTGACTGAGTATAAGAAAGGCCAATGTCCATAAATACCAATTATTTACAGTATTTAGCTGATAAAACCATGTCTAAAGATGTGTACTTTTTAGTGCAAATAAAAGAGACAATATCCTCCTCGATAGTTGTATAAATACTACTAGGAGTAGGAAATTAACCCTTTTACTAACAAAACAACATATATTTTGACATGGTTTGATCGGCTAAATACATCATTAGTATACTGTATATGGATATTGGTCCTTCATAATAAAAGCTGTAGCTGTATTATTTAGCTTCAAAAAGGATACTCAACACAGTACACACCACTACCATCTGGTCATGTTCATACATACCGGTATTCATACTTATGGGGTGATGATTTGCTGCCAAGTTAATTTTAATGAAGTACTGTATAATATAAATAATGTAGCCTATACAGAGTGGTGCTGAATTGGTTACCCAGTGGCCAGGGCAACCAATAACCAAATTATATTTCTATCTACAGTATTTATTGTCATTCACCTTGATCCCTGAGAGAGTGTCAATGAATAAATGACCTCCATAGTCACTCTGAGGCAATTCATTCGATACTCTAGCTTGTTCCTGTTCACAGGGGGAAATCGCTAGCCCAACTGCCCAAATTCTGCACCACCTTATAATTTATGTCGTACAGTACCACTCCCAGTCGCGATGTTTGATATAGTTTACGCTCAACCACTAACTTTCTCATCTGCATTTCAGGACAAGTACACCGACGTGACCCTAGCCTGCGGAGGACAGTTCTACCAGTCCCACAAACTGATCCTCTCCACCTACAGTGACTATTTTCTGCGTATCTTTGACTCCACCTCATGCAAGCACCCCGTGATCGTCCTCAGAGATGTGGCGGGGAGAGACATGACTGCCTTACTGGGCTACATGTACAACGGGAAAGTTACCGTTACTCGCTCGGAACTCCCCTCACTGATTAAGGTGGCCAAGCATCTGCAGATCAGGGGCTTCTCACTCTCTGAAGACCAGTTGCCAACACCCAAGAAGAAGAGACCCATGGAGGAGGAGGGATTCAGGCGGCAGGTGCATAAACGGCCTAGAAAGGTGAAACAGGAGATGACCGAGGAAATGAGTATGTGCAGACTCACTCTTACTCCCACTCTCTCTCTCTCTCTCTCCCAGATAGCTATGATTTGTGATGTAATACCGGTATGTATTATGTTGCAACCAGATAAGAATTGACATTAAACTACTGGTCTCTGGTAGACTAAAGAAAGCCAAGCGCTTGTGAATCCTCGAAGGAGGAGAACGGGCGCTATATAAGTAACCAGACGATTATTATTATTATTATTATTAGTAGGTGAAGTTACTTATATATACTGTAATAGATAGTGGGTGAAGTTACTTATAAATAAGTCTCCAGTTCCATGCAAGCATGGAACCACCCCAAATGCCCTAATACAGCCATTCAGGGTAAGAGCAGCCATTCCAGAAACTATATTCTCTCTCTGGTGTCCTGTAGCTACCATGAGGCTGAAATGGACCAAATAGGATGAACGGTGGGCCAGACTTACAACTTTCGTCATCCCCTTTTTAGTTGCCTCTTATGACACGCAGTAGACATGTGGGACATATTTAGATTTGTCTTCTACCACATAGTTATATAGGCCTTGCAAACCCCCCTGGGATGGGTCAACAAAAGTTGAAACAAATTTCTTGGTATTTGCTGGAATACATTTATTATGATAACCCTTTCAGTGCATTGGCAGTTAATTATAGATGTAGGCTACAGTATTTCTTAAGTTGAATTAAATGTATTATTATTATTATTATTTTTTGTTTTTGTCTTATGTTAGCCAGAATGAAATGAAAATTATACCTTTGCATTGAAGGTGTTAACTGAATTTAGAAATAAACCCTTGGCCCACAGTGACGATGAAGGGAGTACCGGTAGAGGACTTGATACTGAGGGAGGATGAGGTGGGAGATATTATAGGCAGTTCTGTACCAGTGCCGGAAGAGGAGGTCAGTACTCAGATTGATTTTATTTTATTTTAATTAAGATTTTATTTATCTCAAGATTGTGAGTATAGAATTTTAAGGTGCTAGTAACTCTTGTGAGACCTCAAGATCATCGAATGATTTTTTTTTTTTCTTTTTTTTGCCTTGCTAGATGGTAGCAACTTACTTTTTGCACTACAGGTTGCTTGTTGAGTGTTGCCATACCATCATTATAGTATCTTTGAATATGGCCAGGTATTATCTGTGACCACTGTGGTGACATGATTTGGCTGTGTTGTGATAGGACTATTGTACTGTACAGTACTACAGTAAAGAGACTGAAACCATGCTCTCTGTGGATGAAGCGGTCTATAAACTTGTATGTATGTATGTGTGTATGTATTACTTGGTAACAATATGATAATTCGTAGTGGACTGAATTAAGATTTAACTTAACTCTCTTTACAATTCTTAGGGGTACAGTACCAGACTATGATACAAATTTGCTTTTGACAACTTGTACTGTAGTGGAAGCCAGATTCTGCTACAAAATCGCTGCCATAATAATGCAGGTGACACCAGTACCGTAATTCTCAACCAGTGCCAGATCGACCAGGGCCAACTAAATCAGTACCACATTGTAAATAAGTTTACCTTAGCCTAACCTGTCTTCCTTGAATTGGTACTATAGTCAGTTTCTTTTCAACTGACAATATATTGCAAAGTTCCCATCAAGATTTCTCAGTTATTTTGAAGATTTTGTAGTGAAATATGGTGCTAATTCTGTAAACTTGGTCTTAATATGATGGAGAGACATAGTAGTTTCATATTTTTCCATTCAGTATCAATATATTAGCTGCTAAGGGATTCAATTTATCGTCAGCTGAAAAGAAACGGAGTATAGTTATAATGGTTGAGTTCTCCGGTCACCAATTCCGTCACATACAATTCAGGTAATGGTGGAGAGTGTACTGGAGGAGGAGGAGGGAGAAGAACCACAAACCCACGTCCAGATTGACCTGATGAGTGACTCCGAACACAGCCACCTGGACCACAATGTCATCACACTCTCCACCCAAAAACAACATCAACAACACATCAGCCAAGAGTCTACAACCACATTTAGGAGGATCAAGAAAGAGCTACTGTCAGATTTTGAATATCAACACGTAAATCTTACCGAGGTTAGATATATTATGATAATTATAATTGATTGCTTAATTACTTTTAATTCCACAAATGAGGGAAGAGATATATTGGCTGTTAAAATATAAGGAATTTTTTAAAACATTTGTAGCATAAAGCAGTGCTTGTGAAAAACATTAATATTCATGAATACTCTTTTTATTATCCTTGAATTTTATGTCCCTGTAATTAAATACAGTATGTAGGTTTTCAAATATCTAACTCCCCAAAACTAGTGGGAAAAATCCAGATGGCATAAACTATGAAAGGATTTTTTTCAGTAGTTTGGTATCGGTTTGTTATTACGGTGACGGTAACTGTCTTGATGGTGTAATGGTTAGAGTGTTTACAAATCTGTGTGTGATAACCCAGGTTCCAATCCCGGTGGATCACATGCTTGCATTAGTTTCATTGGAGGTGTTTGGTGTTTAGAGTGAAATTATTAAAAATATATTATTATTATTTTTGTTTTTTCTCCCATCCACCAGGCAGAGTCAATGCACAAAAAGCAGATGGTAGACATGGCGAAACACCTAGCCAGCAGCCAGAAGAGTGTGACCATGACTCGGGAGAAGCACCAGGCCATTCTCGCCCACCTAAGGAATCCCACAGACATGGTCTCTCCCAAGTTTCGACACTGGGTCAAGATCAGGAGGTTCTGCATTATGGACCTGCCAGAGATGGGCCTTACTGGGGTGCTCGCTATACCTGACAGAGATGCCAGAGTAAGTACGGTATTAAGGGAACAGTGGCTATTTTTTTTGGTCTATTAATTTATTTATTTATTTATTTATTAGTTTCCTCGCTAGACCTCCATCAAGCTTAGAAAAAAAAACCTAGACCTCCCTTCAAGATAAATTTGTAAATTTTTCGGTAGAAAAATGTCCCAACCGAAGGCCGGTTTCTCTAAAAATTACAGGAAAAAATTGACACCTAAATGGCACGAAAGGCCTTAAAACGAAATAGGGCGAAAGGTGTTAAAATCGCGAAATTAATGGGCCGAAGGTCTAAATTAAAATGTAAAACTTGCAAACTAAACAAACCAAAAAAAGTCTAAAATCTAAAAACTAATGGGGCTAAACAAGAGGGAAAAAGTAGTCCAAAAAAACTATCCATCTCCCCTTAAGTCCATCCTCCACCTCATTCTTACATTAATGCATACATAAATATAACGACCGAGTGCTCCACACAAATTGCGGTTCCAGTTTCATGTCCTAATAGTGGCACTCCAGGCAGCCCCGTTCAAAGCTGTCTCACTTGTCAGGGTATTATATTCAAGATGAAAGATCCTGACAAACACTTTGGTCAAAATGCCAAAGTAAAAAAATGCTGAATTTGTCAATGCTGTCAACACTTTCCACTAGAGATAATGTTTCATATGAAGTAAATAATAAGCATATGTAGTGGTTATTGTGTCACCCTAGCAATGATATAGTTGATTATAGTAATTATTATCTTTCATTTCTTGCAGGTAACTGGGAGCCTGAAGCCCCAACGATACCTCCATGTTGTTTCAGCTGATGCAGCTTTTGACATTTTGTACCGCACCCACAACCAGAAGCTTAATCACGCTGGCTACAAGAGGGTCCTGCAGTATGTAAGTGTACCTATATAATGTATAGGGTATGGTGACCGAACAATTCAACCTGTAGACCATTTCAACCAGTAACTCAACCTGTATCAAGTCTACCAATACTGTTTGGGCTCTGACTCGAGTCGGCCACCCCCAGCTAGGAAAAAAATAGAAAAATTACTTCCTTCCCACCTCTACTCTCAGTGAAGTCAAATTTATGTTTATTGAAAGCTTGAATATCTGAACAAATGTAGCCACCCTTCTCACCCCCCACTTTAGCTGTTTTTGTTTTCGTAGATACATACATACATATCTGGAACACACCCACATTTTTTTTTTATTTTTTTTTTATTAGCGGTGGCCGACTCGAGTCAGAGCCTTAGATGGCGGAATATTGAATTGTCCCCATCTTGGCTGCTCAGCTATTATGCTTATTTTGTAATAAACGAGTTCAAGCAGACTATAGGTTATCAGGGCCGTATTGACTCAGAGGTGCGTGGCGCAACGCCCAGGATGAATATTTTTAAAAAGGGTTCCGTTCCGGCCTAGAGGATAGATCAGAGTACTGGATGAACAAAATTGGGTGAAAAAATGCAGGTCTGTGAATGTGGAGGGAGCTGCACCAAGGGGTGGACCGAGGAAGACCTGGGATCGGACTATACGTGCCGATCTCAAATCCAAGAACTTGACAAGTGAAGCAGCCCTTAACAGGGTTGCCTGGAACGCCGCCATTAGGACAAGAGACTGAAACTGCACGTATGTGTGGAACACTCAGTCTTAAAATTTTATGTATGTGTATGTATGTATGTATGTACAGTATATGCATGTGAAAAATCACTATCACTCCCCCAGAATATATCAAGATCTGAGTGGAGTGAAGTGTCTTATAATCGCTAAACTAATGATCTCTTAAAATGTTCAAGCTAATCAAGTGAAACAGGGAAGGTCGAAATAGACCCTCCTCATATCAGATATGGTTAAGACCAGTTTTAAGATCCCTAAACCAGTAGTAGATACTGTATTAACTGTGCCACAACGACTATTTGTATTGACAGTTGTCTAAAATGACCAGTGTAAGTAAAGTCGGTATCACACAAGCGCTTTTTCCCTCAACATTTATCCTTAACACTGGTCTGGCAGCTTATGAGGTCAACATTTGAAATATTTCGGTTACCTAAATTCATCCATCATTAGTCTAGTTTCCGATACCAGTGCAGAATAGTTCAGAAATGTTGCCAGAAAAATTTTGATCATTGAAAGTTAACTATAAAAGCTCTCGTTTGATACCTGTTTAACCAGTTGTGTTTGTTCATTTCAGCTCCACCGTCACTACTTTGGCATCACCCGCAGCTTTGTCCAGACCTTCTGTAAGACCTGTCCCACCTGCGCTGCCCGGAACACTCAGCTACATTTACCTCAATGATACTTTTCTACCTTGTATTCTGGCCATCATTAGTCAATTATATTCAGTTTAAGAAGGGATTGTGGGAATCATCAAGTTAATTTAAAATACTTATTACCCCTTTGATTCATAGATTGCCGTCCTAAGCGAAGGAATAATGTCTAATGTTACCCAAAATGTAGTGGAAAAATGTGTCATAGTACTGAGAGGTTTCAAATAAATCCTCTCTAATCACCTCAGGTCCATATAGTGTCCTTCATCTTAGCTTTATCCACCAGTGTCAGTAACTTGTCTCACCTAGTCATACTTATACATTTATATGGTAATTTAAAACCTGATTGGTCTACATAAAGTACAATATCAGTCTCACGTCCTAATCGCGGAATTCATATCTTTTAGATCATATCTCACTCATTCACCCATCTTACATAAGCCTCATCCTTTTTCTCCTCCAGTGGCAGCCACCTCCAGATTACATTTAAAGGTACATTTTATCAAACATGTTTTTTAATTACTTATTCTTAAGCCTTTTCATGCAACATCTATAATTACAGTATGTAGTATTGAATTTTGAGATGTTTGGACAATAAACTGGATTATGTTTTAATTGATTAATTTATTTATTCTTATTTATTTATTATTTTTTGAATGAAAAGGTGAGCTCATGTTGAATGACCGTCTTGAGAGTTTGATCTTTGGCATTGAGTTGCCGGAGATGGTGGACAAGTTTTGCTACTTGGAAGATACATCTCTGCCAATGGTGGGACCGAGGCCACCACTATCGCCAGAATTAGATGTGGCTGGGGAAATTATAATGTAAAACTTGCAAAATAAACAAACCAAAACTTAGACGAACACAGTAAAAAGACAAAACAACTTATCAAAAATGCTATGTGGAAACAACGCTTAAGCAAAATAGTAATTTATAAATAGAAGAACATAATTCACCACAATTTAAGAGAACTGCTGCCAATTCTAACCTTGTGAAGACTCCCTTTCCCCTTGAATGGAAGATGTACGATTCATGTATTAGGAGCGCAATGACCTATGCTTCAGAAACTTGGCCTGTCAAAGTGGATGATATCAACAGAATGGAACGTAACGAGACAAAAATGGTGAGATGGATGTGTGGGGTCAAACTCTAAGATAGGATATCTAGTGAAGGGCTGAGGAGATGGTTAGGTATCAACAGTATTATGATGAGATGCATACAAGCAGGCTTGGATGGTTTGGGCATGTAAAGAGGATGGATGAACTATAAGTTGGGTGAAATGATTTAAGTTCATGAATGTGGAGGGAGCTGCACCAAGGGGTAGCCTAGACCAAGAAAGAAGTGGGATATTAGTATGGCTTAATCACATTACTTTGAGTGCCAGTAGGGTGTTTTGAAAGGCATTGTTAATGCCTTGACTCTTACGAGTCTCAGCGCCTTCGCCCAGTAAAACCTCTTTAAGAGTCCTGGCGTCTTTCTCGGATTAGGAGTCTATGCGTCAGATTTTTGTGAAGTAGAATACAATGAATAAAATAAATATAATTAATCAATTAACTCTGACTTCAATATAGCCTACCCTTCTAAATTGAAATAAAATTGTCTAGTAGGCTAATAGCCAGAAAACATAATAGAAATACATAATCATATCTTGAAAGGGTTAACAGTGATACTCTGCGGGACAACTGTTTAAGTAAAATTTACAGGTAAACAGTTACAAGCATAGGGTAGGCTATAGAGAGGCCTACTGGAGACTGCCTGTCGCTTTATGCAGAGTTTTACTGGATTAAAGAACGGCCATGTTTTGGTCAGGCCATTCCAAATCTATGAACATTTAATTAAATCAGTCCATGGATGAAAGGATTACAGTAGCATATTCGCTGAAAGCCTGGCTTTGAGTTAGTGACGTTATGACAAATCTATGTATATTTAATTGAATCAGTCTATGGATGAACTAGCATAGTAACACATGTTATACAAATAACCTTTATTGTTTATTATATAAACACAATACAAATAGGCCTACAGATGCCACTGCTATCAAAATAAGTATATCTCGGAGAGCGAATAATGTGATGCAAAACGATTATTTATTATAAAATGTTTTTGTTACTCATAGAATTTCGTTTTCTCTTTATGCCACTTATAGAAAATGTTACATTAAGAGGTAAACTAAAATAATTTATCGGTTGGTCAGAATTATACGACCTTATTAAACTAAATCGAATGTGATTATTTATTACTTACCAAAGCACACGTAAGTGTGCATGCATATGTAAGTTAAATAAACTTATTGCAAGTTATAGCAATGCAAGAGATATGCCAGAAAGAATGAAAATATGTAGGCTATTGCCTATACTAACTTCCCAAATCTAATTTAGATCGTGCATTTTCTATTGATTTCACAAATTTTACTACACTGAATTTATCTACATTGAACTTCACTTGCCAATTTACTGCCTATTCGTGTAGTGTAGCTAGATCTCTTTGGAAAACTTGCATATCACTATCAGAATATATAAGATCTGTTGTTTGGCATTCATATTAACGACCTTAGTGTAGCTAGATCTCTTTGGAGAACTTGCATATCACTATAAGAATATAAGATCAGCTGTTTGTCATTCATATTAACGACCTTGATGTAGCATGTAGGCATGACTAATTTACCTGGTTAACTTACCAGGTAGGGCCACAAACCCCTTCGGCAGCCAAATGACTGCACCAGGGGGAGGGAAATAACCCAAGATTCAACAGGGATGCTCCAGTCACAAGGACAGACAAAAGGAAACCATATGTATCACAAACGTAAAAAGGATTAGAGTAATTTGAGTTACTTTCTACCAATTGAGTCAGCCAGGGAATAGGTGTGGAAATGTACAGCCCATTTGCTCTAGCCCTCTTTGAGTTACAGACCATAGATGTCACGATTTATGGCCTACGTATAATAAACAGGATATACTTTTGCTTCCACAATGTAGCCTACATTGTGTGACTGGTTTAGTGTATCCCATATAGTTGGTCAATGGTTTTGCTAGTGAATAAATAATCAAGGTGTATAACTATTACTGTATATTTTCAAAATGGACATGATTGTGGGTTGTAGTTTAAACTACATATTGACATTGGGCATTGTCTTGATTAGTAGACCTACATAGTTAGCTGGTGCTGTAGATATATTTTGATTATCAGTATATTAGACGTAGCTATCGAGTTCGTTATCAAGGACTGTAAATAGTTTGCTTTTGAACCGTGACATGGGCTTCAACTACATCAGAGGGGAGGGGGTTAACTAGTTCCAGTCTCTAACCACCCTGACAAGTAGACTATATTTGCGGATGGCACTAAAATAGGTAGTTTTTTATTTTTGATAATTATATTCAGGCTCTCCAAAGAAATCTAGATACATTACACAAGTAGGCAGTAAATTTGCAGATGAAGCTCAATGCAGATAAATGCAGTGTAATGAAACTTGGGAATAATAATAATAATAATAATAATAATAATAATAATAATAATAATAATAATAAATCGATAGAAAATGCAGGATATAACTTAGATAGGCCTACCATAGATGTAAGTAACTAAGATAGTGAATTTTTTTTGGGATTCATCATCAGCAGTGATCTAAAACCAAGAAACCAATGTATCCGCATTCAAAATTAGGCAAATAGAGTTCTTAGATTTATATCTAGAAGTGTGATAAACAGAACAGCTGACATAATCTTCAAACTTTACCTAGCGTTAGTGAGACCACATATGGATTATGCTGTTCAATTTTGGTGCCCATTATTACAGAATGCAGACATTGGAAGCAGTACAACTAAAAGTGACAAAATTGAGCCACCACAATTATACATTTTCCATATGAAGAAAGGTTGGAAACATTTTAGCTTGCATTCGTTAGAGAGACGTAGATTTAGAGGTGATTTTATAGAGGTGTTCAAATGGGTAAGTGGGATTAATAAAGGGAACATGAAAGACGTTCCGAAGTTCAGTGATAGCGAACGAACTTGAACAAATGGTTTCAAATAGGATAAATTTAGCTTTATAAAAGATATAGGTAGGCACTGGTTTGGTAACAGAGTTGTAGATATGTGAAATAGGCTACCAAGTGCTATAATAGGATCAAGAACGTTATAGAGCTTCAAGATAAACATAACTAAACACATGGACATGATGGGCTGGATGTGAAAGGGATCTACTCTGTGTGGGCTAATCGGCTCTCTGCAGACTTCCATTTTCTTATGTTAAGGGAAGCTGGTTTCAGCAAGAGTGGTAATATATGGTCTTTCCAAGAAAGGTCAAGAAAAA
>CM064551.1:28395181-28405181 GCA_032716605.1 Paralithodes platypus
ACGTGTGTGTGTGTGTGTGTGTGTTACGTGTGTGTGTGTGTGTGTGTAAATAGGTGCCCTGTGTAGGTATATTAGGTGTACACAGACCAATATATCCGTGTATGTATACAGACATGTAAGTAAGGTGTGTGTACAGTATGTATAGTATTATACGTACCGGTATATATCTAATTATTTACATTATCTATCAGAAATTTAGCTAATTTATTTTATATAATTATCTAGAGAGAGAGAGAGAGAGAGAGAGAGTCAGTCAGTCTCTATCTCTGTTTCTCTCTCTCTCTCTCTCTCTCTCTCTCTCTCTCTCTCTCTCTCTCTCCACCAAGCCTCAAACCCAGTGATAAATTCCGTGGACGTCCAACATGCAAACCGCCCGTGCCTCTATATCCTTCCCAAGCATTATATCCGCAGGGCCCGGTATAATAACTCTTGCCGATAAGAAATGCGTCTTAACTTTATTAAACGTGACGTATACAGTATATATATATATATATATATATATATATATATATATATATATATATATATATATATATATATATATATATATATAGAGAGAGAGAGAGAGAGAGAGATGTAGCTCAGATATCAGCCTCCAGCACAATATGTAATAATATGGTTACCTTCTTAAGAGCACTTATATACGTTCCTATCCTGTGTAAGGGCGGAACACATTTATGGAATTTTATTTTTCAATTTATTTTTCCTTGCAAGTATATATAGCTATATCTACACATATCTACCTATCTATCTATCTATCAATCAATGTATCTATCAATCTACCTATCTATCTATCTATATACCGGGTATCTATCTATCTATATACACGTCATGATTCAACCCACTCAAACAAACTCTGAGTGTAGCAAGATGTCTTCGTGTGTGTGTGTGTGTGTGTATTTAGTCCCTCCCGTGTGTGGGTGTGTGTACTCTCTCTCTCTGTATGCGTGTGTGTACTAAATTGTGTGTGTGTGCGTGTATATGTGTACTTGCCTCTCTCTCTGTGTGTGTGTGTGTGTGTGTGCATGTGCGTGTGTGCTTCCCCCCCTTGTTCATTAGGCCGATAGTTAACATCAACACGGGGTAATTGTCCTTTATGCCGGTAGTTAATTGGCCTAGGAGGATTTTTGTGGAAGCCTAACTGTCTATTGTTTTAATTAGGTGAATATTTTGCCCCCTCTTAATTGGCGATGGGCGTATTTATTTGCTTATTTATTGATATCTTTATTATTTATTGACATCTTTATTATTTATTGACATCTTTATTATTTATTGACATCTTTATTATTTATTGACATCTTTATTATTTATTGACATCTTTATTATTTATTGACATCTTTATTATTTATTGACATCTTTATTATTTATTGATATCTTTATTATTTATTGACATCTTTATTATTTATTGACATCTTTATTATTTATTGACATCTTTATTATTTATTGACATCTTTATTATTTATTGACATCTTTATTATTTATTGGCATCTTTATTATTTATTGACATCTTTATTATTTATTGACATCTTTATTATTTATTGACATCTTTATTATTTATTAACATCTTTATTATTTATTGACATCTTTATTATTTATTGACATCTTTATTATTTATTGACATCTTTATTATTTATTGACATCTTTATTATTTATTGACATCTTTATTATTTATTGACATCTTTATTATTTATTGACATCTTTATTATTTATTGACATCTTTATTATTTATTGACATCTTTATTATTTATTGATATCTTTATTATTTATTGACATCTTTATTATTTATTGACATCTTTATTATTTATTGACATCTTTATTATTTATTGACATCTTTATTATTTATTGACATCTTTATTATTTATTGGCATCTTTATTATTTATTGACATCTTTATTATTTATTGACATCTTTATTATTTATTGACATCTTTATTATTTATTGACATCTTTATTATTTATTGATATCTTTATTATTTATTGACATCTTTATTATTTATTGACATCTTTATTATTTATTGACATCTTTATTATTTATTGACATCTTTATTATTTATTGGCATCTTTATTATTTATTGACATCTTTATTATTTATTGACATCTTTATTATTTATTGACATCTTTATTATTTATTGGCATCTTTATTATTTATTGACATCTTTATTATTTATTGACATCTTTATTATTTATTGACATCTTTATTATTTATTGACATCTTTATTATTTATTGACATCTTTATTATTTATTGACATCTTTATTATTTATTGATATCTTTATTATTTATTGACATCTTTATTATTTATTGACATCTTTATTATTTATTGACATCTTTATTATTTATTGACATCTTTATTATTTATTGATATCTTTATTATTTATTGATATCTTTATTATTTATTGACATCTTTATTATTTATTGATATCTTTATTATTTATTGACATCTTTATTATTTATTGACATCTTTATTATTTATTGACATCTTTATTATTTATTGATATCTTTATTATTTATTGATATCTTTATTATTTATTGACGTCTTTATTATTTATTGACATCTTTATTATTTATTGACATCTTTATTATTTATTGATATCTTTATTATTTATTGATTTATTGACATTTTTATTATTTATTGACATCTTTATTATTTATTGACATCTTTATTATTTATTGACATCTTTATTATTTATTGACATCTTTATTATGTTGTTAGTTTCTTCCTTAGACCTCCATCAAGCTTAAAATACACCCCTAAGACCCTCCTTCAACATAAATTTGTACATTTTCGGTAGAAAAATTCCCGGCCGAAGGCTGGATCCTTCTAATGTTACAGACTTGTTATCGCTCGCCAGGAAAAAATCGACATCTAAATGTCACGAAAGGTCCAAATATTGACAAATACATGGGGTAAAAGGTCTTGAAATCGTCAAATAAATGGTGCGAATGCCTTAAATATCAAAATTAATTTGGCTAAACAGGAAGGAGAAGGGGGTCTAGAAGAAAGCATACATCCCTTTAATTGGCGACTGTAGCGCTATTAATAACCCGTTAAGGGGAGATTTCCACCTGGAGGATTTTTTTCTGAACCTCTTTCTCCCTCATGTTTAGCTCCATTGCTTTTCTAATTGTAAGACGTTCGCCCCATTATTTTGACGATTTTAAGAACTTTCGACCCATTTCTGTCAATTTTAAGACCTTTCATGCCATTTAGGTGTCGATTTTATCCTGGCGAGCGATAGCGAGCCTGTAATATAAGAGTTAATAATAAGCCTGTAATATATAAATTTCCCGGCTTTCAGTCGGGAAATTTTTCTACCGAAAAATGTACAAATTTATCTTGAAAGGAGCTCAAGGGGGTGTAATCTTAAGCTTGATGGATATGTAGAGACCAAACTAAAAACCTCCCCTTAAATAATCCTGTTCAAGAGAGTCATGTACTATTTTTCTATTTCTTACAAGCATAAAGCTGGTATCACACGAGCGTTTTTTCCTACACTATTTATCGTCAAAACTAGTCTGGCAGCTTTGTTTTTCCGAAGAATCAAGGCAGTGTCACACGAGCGATTTTCTGAATTTTTTTACGGCAATTGTAGTCTGGCAGCTTCAAAATGTACGTTTCATAAGAATTAAATTACCTAACATAATCTACCTTCGATATAGTTTCCGATTCCAATACGAAAGAGCCTCAAAATAGTAGGAAAAAAAAATGTTCAACGAAAATTGGCGGAAACAGCGCTCGTGTAACTTTGCCTTCATGTATTCTTATTCTGGTATAATTGTGTTGATAGCGTAATGGTTAGTGCGCGGAATTTCGGTGTGAGTATCCTAGGTTCGAATCCTTGGAGTACCACATGTATTCATTTCACCAGTTAGGTTTATTTGTAAGTTAATTGGTGGTATGGTGTTAATATGAATATCTTAGAAGCCTAAAGACAGTATCATACGAGCCCTTTTTCTCGCAATATTCATCGTCAACGATGATCTGGCAGCGTATGAGGCCAACTCTAGACCCTGTAAGGGGAGGTTTTTAGTTGATTCCCTAGACTTCCATCAATCTTAAAATTACTCTCCCTTGACCCCCTTTCAAGATAAATTTGTACATTTTTCGGTAGAAAAATGTCCCGGCCGTAGGCCGGTTCCCCTTAAATTACAGGCTCGCTATCGCTCGCCAGGAAAAAATCGACACCTAAATGGAACGAATGGTCTTAAAATTGACTTAAATGGGGCGAGGGTTCTTAAAATCGTCAAACTAATGGGGCGAACGTCTTAAAATCTCAAAAGCAACGGGGCTAAACATGAGGGAGAAAGGGGTCCAGAAAAAAATCCTCCAGGTGGATATCTCCCCTTTAAAAATCCTATGACGTATTTAATTTTCTGCTTTCTGGCTATTATTAGACTGTTTTATTGAAATGGGAAGGGAATTGGAAATCTATCTATCTATATATTACCGGACGCCGTGATCCCCGAAGGTACGGTAGCCACTTCATTATACATTATTATATTAACCTTCATTATACATTATTATATTAACCTTCATTATACATTATTATATTAACCTTCATTATACATTTTCATTGTTCATGGTGTACATCGCCGTACTGTCAATATGTCAAAATGTCAGAATGCGTCATAATCCTTAAAGGGTTAACTTACCATACAACTATAAACTAACTCTTAAAGATGGCTAAATTACAAATAGGCTGCCCCAACACTCTTCTCTACTTCATCTGTCCACAACGGTACACTCGGATGGCATAGTAGTCTCTAACCCACTCAGAAATATTCCTGACCTTCAACTATTTATAATTATAGAAATATACATCTCTGGAAACGAATGTATGAATATGATAATCTATGCATCAACTACAAAACTATTCATATTGTTAATTGAAAGCCAAGTTCTATCAAACAATCAATCCAGTTAAATACAATTGCATAAATAAAAACGTAGGGGGGGGGGGGGAGGGGGGAGGCGGGGGGTCCATGAATTCTTGCGAGTGGGCTAGAGACTATAATTATGGAATCCGAGTGTACAGTAACTTATACAAATATGTGGACCTCTTCTGTTTTTCTGTATGCAATTGTAACTATCTGGATTGATTTTCTGGATGGAACTTTTAGCTTTTCAATAAATAGTGTATATATTTTTGTGTTTGGTGTATAGTTTATTGTATTCATTCATTCGTTTCCAGAGATAATATACTTCCATTATTAGCAGTAGGTGAGGTCCACGAATTTGTATGAGTGTACAGTACGTCGCCCCGCCACTTCCACTGACACAAAACTCTCCCCACAGATGACCCCCCCTGGCATGCCAAGCTAGGTCACACACACCAGTAGCCGCTTCCTGGTATTAACACCAAGTCACACCTGATACTTTTCAGGCAATATTTTCCGGCAATAGTTTCTGAATGACGCCTATGTGACACCTCGTCTGCAATAATCAATCTAAAGGAGAGAATTGTATATAATTTTGTCATATATTTTTATTTTTATTATTTTCTTTAGGTTCCTCCCAAGCTTAGAAAATATCCCCAAGGCTCCCCACCGAGATAAATTTGTAAATTTTTCATTAGAAAAAAATGTCTCGGCCGAAGGCCATTCCCTCCTAAATTACAGTCTTGCTATCCCTCGCCGGGAAAAAAGTACATCTAAATGGCACAAAAGGTCTTAAAATCACCAAATTAATGAAACAATCGTCTTTAAATCCTAAAACTAATGGAGCTAAACATTAGGGAGGAGGGGGTTCAGAAAAACCTACCCCCCCCCCCCCCCGTAACTCTAGGATCCATTATGTGTGTGAAAAGGTAACAAGAGATGCTGGCTTGGGTAAAATTGCCTGAAATAAGTTGAAGTTGGTGGGCAATGTAGTGGTGTGAATGCGGGTCGGTAGGTATGACCCAGCCTCTGCCTAGTTCACACTCAGTTAGCTTTTGAGGCTGTGTGTGTGTGTGTGTGTGAGAGAGAGAGAGAGAGAGAGAGAGAGAGAGAGAGAGAGAGAGAGAGAGAGAGAGAGAGAGAGAGAGAGAGAGAGCCATAGATACACAGGCTAAACTAATGATTGTAATATAAATCATGTACATTATCCTTTAACCATTATTGTATCTGTAACATTATACATTTTTATATTAAATTGATTTAGATTAACCACACAGACCATTCGCTCCCGAAGAGGTGATCTGATCTAAAAAGTTACTTGTAGACGATTTATACTAAGCCAGTGGAAGAAATGGACAGTACAGGAAAAGTTACGTAGATACTATGCCTGGTATGCGAAATGCGTAAAACTCAGTCGACTTGTGATATGGTCTACATAATTATGTAATGACTGGACTACACTTCCCTATCACACACCTTCAATGTCATACCTCCAATCATTAAGGGAACCGACCCGTTTTTTTTCTTTCTGGGTAGTATGCAATCGACCCCATTCAACCTACTGTTGTAAGAAGTTTATCCTCATCCAGGTGTTGACTTACACCTGGCGAGCGATACCGAGCCAGCATATTTTGGATTATGTTTTAGACAGCTGACTTAATGTGTAAATTTTTAGGTAGAAAAATGTCTCCGGCGAAGCCGGATTTCTCCATAGAATGATGGCTCTCTGTCGCTCGCCAGGAAAAAATCGATACCTGAACGGGGAGAAAAGTCTTCAAACAGTAGGCTGAATGGGGCCAAATGGATAAAACCCAGAGAGAAAAAGCAGGCCGGTCCTCTTAATATTCTCTCACTCTTTCCCAACTAAATCTAGCCCTGCCTCCACGCTTGTCAAACTATGAAGCTTAGTATTGTTGTTTGTATTATATATGTGCGGTGGGTAACGTGAGTCTGAACTGTATTATATGTGCGGTGTGTAACGTGAGTCTGAACTGTATTATATGTGCGGTGTGTAACGTGAGTCTGAACTGTATTATATGTGCGGTGTGTAACGTGAGTCTGAACTGTAGGTCACATCTGAGAGCTTAACAAACTTCAGCTCAACATTTCAACATATTTTGCAACACTTCAAAATTGTTTATATATATACTGTATATACACTCTCAGCGGGGTCGAACCAACGACAGTTATGACGATCATCCAATATAGTACCAATTAAAGGTGCTGGTACTGATGAATAATACTTCCCAAAATGCTGTCGGTTGAAAGTCGTCGGAAATTTTAGTTGTGTGGCTGGACCTTGAACAGCCTTAACCCCTGATGACCCTCAGTGACCTCGTATAACCTGACCTGACCCTGCCACTGACCCTGCACACTTCCCACTACCGAGCCGGACGATTTTTCTCCCAGCATGTCTTCTAGGTACCTCGTCTCTACCGATGAAAAATACCTTTAAGGGGATATGGGCTGTTTTTTTCGGGCCTCCTTCTCCCTCGTGTTTAGTCCCATTGGTATTCAGATTTTAAAATGTTTGCCCTATTTCTTTGTCAATATTAAGACCTTTCGTGCTATTTAGGTGCCATTTTTATTCCTGGCGAACGATAGTGAGCCTGTAATTTTGGAAGAACTGGCCATCGGCCGCGCCATAAAAATGTACAAATTAATCTAGAATGGGGATCTAATGGATGTGTTTAAAAGTTTGATGTAGGTCTAAGGAGGAAACTAAAAATTTAATAAATATATGAAATAATCGACCAAAAAATATACTCCTCCTCCTTAAAAATGTGATTGAAAGTCGTCGGACATATTTGCTGCGCGACTCGAGCTAGACTTGTCCTCGGCTGACCTCCTATAACCTGACCTGACCTTACCACTGACCCTGCACCCTTCTGACTACCGGAGGGCGCGGGAGGTGACCTGTTCTCTTCCCAGTAACCGGAACTGAATGATACTGGCAGCCGGGCCATCACCGCTAATGGCTATCCGCGCCTCTCACACCTTCACAAACCCGTGTGTACAAAATATAGACTGAAACAAATCTGGTATTATGTGATCGTGTACCCAACCTTTAAGGGCAAGTTTTTAGTTTTTTCCCTAGATATCCATCAAGCTTAAGATTACACCCCCTTGAGCCCTTTTCAAGATAAATTTGGGTAAATCTACAGTTATACTACCCCTCCCCCACTACCCCCCACCACCTCCCCCCTTCAAAACACGCCTTTTAGCGTGTTTTTGGATGGTTCAGCAGACGCGGAAACTGGAAAAAAACTTATTTTGATAAAAAATTATCACCAACCAGATAAGAGTTTTTCAGGTAATTTGTTGTTGTTTTTCTTTTTTTCTTTGATATACAGTGTTGTTTAATACCGAGGACCGTCGCATTTTAGTATTTTTAACATTAGCCTAACCTAACCTAACTTAACCGAAAAGTAACCTGTTTCCGCGACGGTCTAAACTCCCCCTCACGTTCCCTGTTTATGGGTGCGCGACGGTCTAAACCCTGCTCACGTTCCCTGTTTATGGGTTTGCGAAGGTTTGTAATACTTCAATGTATCTATTTCAAGTCAAATATACATTTCCGCGCATCATCAAACCATACTAAGTCTACTACTAATAATATTAACCCATTAGTACCAACAGAATAGCGACAAAATAGGGGTAGTATAACTGTAGATTTATCTAAATTTGTACATTTTTCGGTAGAAAAAAAATGTCTCGCCTGAAAGCCGGTTCCTCTTGAATTACAGGCTCGCTATCGTTCGCAAGATAAAATCGACACCTAAATGGCACGAAAGGTCTTAAATTTGACAGAAATGGGTCGAAAGTTCTAAAAATCGTCAAAATAATGGGGCGAACGTCTTAAAATTAGTAAAGCAATGGGGCTAAACATGAGGGAGAAAGGGGTCAAGAAAAAAATCCCTGAAGTGGAAATCTCCCCTTAACTGTGTTGGTGGTGTAATGGTTTAGGTGCTTATGTTCTGGGTGTGGTGTCCCGAGTTCGAAGCCCGGGAGGACCATAATTATGCTTTCATTAGTTTATTCAAGTACATTGGGGTTTGTAATTGATGATTAATGTTAAGGACGGGGTGTTACTTAATTATGTAATCAGTGTTCAATATTAAGGGGAGGCAGACCGTTTTTCTGGACCCCCTTCTCCCTAATGTTTAGCCCCACTAGTTTTGAGATTATTAGACGTTCGGCCCATTAGTTTGGCGATTTTAACACCTTTCGCCCCATTTCGTTGTCAATTTTAAGACCTTTCGTGCCATTTAGGTGTCGATTTTTTCCTGGCGAGCAATAACGAGCCTGCAAGTTAAGAGGAACCGGCATTCGGCCGGGACATTTTTCTACCGAAAAATGTACAAATTTATTTTGAAGGGGGGTCTAGGGGGTGTTTTTCTAAGCTTGATGGAGGTCTAGGGAGGAAATTAAAACACATATATGAATACATGAATTAATAAACCAAACAAACGGTCTGCCTCCCCTCAACTTTGTAGGTATTTCGAAGACTAATAATTGATTCTTTTTAACATAATTCGCGTGATGCATATTAATAACGTGTTCTGTAAGGAATGTCAAAATAGTGAGGCTTTCTATGTTGTGTTCAAAATAATGATACTATAATAATACATTTGTTATAGTTGATTTGTTCTGTTAACCTTTAAACTGTCTTGATGGTGTAATGGTTAGTGTTTAAGATCTGTACGTGGTAACCCAGGTTCCAATCCCGGGAGGATCACATGCTTGCATTAATTTAATTGGGAGGTGTTTGGTGTTGGGAGTGAAATGAATAAATTAGAGTAATACATATTATATAGTGTATTATATGTAAACCCGGTATCACACGAGCGCTTTTTCACTCAACATATATCCTTAACACTGGTCTGGCAGCTTATGGGGTAAACATTTATTATATTTCAGTTACTTTAATTTATCTATCATCAGTCTAGTTTCCGATACCAGTGCAAAATACTCCAGAAATGTTGCCAGAAAAATGTTGACCATGGCATGTTGACTATAAAAGCTCTCGTGTGATACCGACTTAAGACACAAATAACTTAGACATTGGTTTGGGGGAGATGATTGACTATGGTATACAGTATATATAGATGATTGACTATGGTAT
>CM064551.1:28410181-28600181 GCA_032716605.1 Paralithodes platypus
GTGTATTTTAGCTATCTTTAGACGATTGAATTTAGAATAGGAAGGGTATATGGAAATCGGAGGGTTAATTGAGACAGTCTTCACTCTTTCTATGCATACAGATTATTCCTAAACTGCATAAATCGTCTAATGATAGCCAGAATGAACTGTTAAAACACGTGACGATCCTCAAGGGGGTTAACTTAGCTCATACAGTACTCTTCCTACTATACCATTCAGTACTCTTCCTACTATACCATTCAGTACTCTTCCTACTATACCATTCAGTACTCTTCCTACTATACCATTCAGTACTCTTCCTACTATACCATTCAGTACTCTTCCTACTATACCATTCAGTACTCTTCCTACTATACCATTCAGTACTCTTCCTACTATACCATTCAGTACTCTTCCTACTATACCATTCAGTACTCTTCCTACTATACCATTCAGTACTCTTCCTACTATACCATTCAGTACTCTTCCTACTATACCATTCAGTACTCTTCCTACTATACCATTCAGTACTCTTCCTACTATACCATTCAGTACTCTTCCTACTATACCATTCAGTACTCTTCCTACTATACCATTCAGTACTCTTCCTACTATACCATTCAGTACTCTTCCTACTATACCATTCAGTACTCTTCCTACTATACCATTCAGTACTCTTCCTACTATACCATTCAGTACTCTTCCTACTATACCATTCAGTACTCTTCCTACTATACCATTCATACTCTTCCTACTATACACCATTCAGTACTCTTCCTACTATACCATTCAGTACTCTTCCCTACTATACCATTCAGTACTCTTCCTACTATACCATTCAGTACTCTTCCTACTATAACCATTCATACTTACTCTTCCTACTATACCATTCAGTACTCTCCCTACTATACCATTCAGTACTCTTTCCTACTATACCATTCAGTACTCTTCCTACTATACCATTCAGTACTCTTCCTACTATACCATTCAGTACTCTTCCTACTATACCATTCTTCCTAGCCCTCACTTCCACCCCACCGCTCCTACTAGCCCCATCCCACCCCCCACCTTACAAGCACCACCTACTCTCCCCCACCCCACCCTCCCTACTAGCCCCCGCCCACCCCCACCTTACAAGCACCACCTACTCTCCCCCACCCCACCATCCCTACTAGCCCCATCCCACCCCCCACCTTACAAGCACCACCTACTCTCCCCCACCCCACCATCCCTACTAGCCCCAGCCCACCCACACCTTACAAGCACCACCTACTCTCCCCCACCCCACCATCCCTACTAGCCCCATCCCACCCCCCACCTTACAAGCACCACCTACTCTCCCCCCCCACCCACCATCCCTACTAGCCCCAGCCCACCCCCACCTTACAAGCACCACCTACTCTCCCCCACCCCACCATCCCTACTAGCCCCAGCCCCCCCAAACCTTACAAGCACCACCTACTCTCCCCCCCCCCACCATCCCTACTAGCCCCATCCCACCCCCCACCTTACAAGCACCACCTACTCTCCCCCACTCCACCATCCCTACTAGCCCCATCCCACCCCCACCTTACAAGCACCACCTACTCTCCCCCACCCCACCATCCCTACTAGCCCCATCCCACCCACACCTTACAAGCACCACCTACTCTCCCCCACCCCACCCTCCCTACTAGCCCCATCCCACCCCCACCTTACAAGCACCACCTACTCTCCCCCACCCCACCATCCCTACTAGCCCCATCCCACCCACACCTTACAAGCACCCCCTCCTCTTCCCCACCCCACCAGCCCTACTAGCCCCAGCCCTCCCACACCTTACAAGCACCACCTACTCTCCCCCACCCCACCATCCCTACTAGCCCAGCCCACCCACACCTTACAAGCACCACCTACTCTCCCCCACCCCACCATCCCTACTAGCCCCAGCCCACCCCCACCTTACAAGCACCACCTACTCTCCCCCACCCCACCATCCCTACTAGCCCAGCCCACCCCCACCTTACAAGCACCACCTACTCTCCCCCACCCCACCAGCCTACTAGCCCCAGCCCACCCACACTACAACACCACCACCCACCCCCACCCACCCCCCCCCCCACACCCCACCACGCCTCCCCACCTAAGCAGCTTACCTTCCCACCAATTCCCACTTAATCTGAGAAGGCTGTTACCAAAAGTCCCTCCGATCAGCCTGTTTCCCCCCGTGAGACGCCGGGCATTAACCTCCGCCGCACGGTGACGCAATTTGGCCTTGTATTCTGGTTAACCCTAGGCGGTTTTATAAGCTTAGGAAGCATATGTCGGAGTTGGATCGGCAATTGTGATAACTATATATAATTTTGAATCGTATATAGTTAAAATCGTTTAGTCTTAGCTAATCAAAAAATAAATTGTCGTCGTCTTATACTGACCTCCTATGTAAGGTGACACAATTGTCGTCGTCTTATACTGACCTCCTATGTAAGGTGACACAATTGTCGTCGTCTTATACTGACCTCCTATGTAAGGTGACACAATTTTCCCATTCATTCTGGCTACCATTACACGTTTTTACACAACTTAGAAAAAACCTGTCTAGGAATTGAAGGGCCACAGTACCGTTTTCATTACTTAGCACAGACAGTCTTCGAGGACGCTTTATCACTTAATTTTGGCTAACCTTAGACGATTTTTCTCAGATTTGGAAGGCCCTCTAGGAAAAAATGGGTGAAATTAACTCAGGTAACCCTGCCGGGTGGATGGGACTCGTTAGCCTTGGTCGGCAACCCGTCTAGGGGAGACAACCTTATAAAAATCCGGGTTGTGTGGGACTCGTCAGCCTTGGTCGGCAGCCTGTCTAGGGGAGTAAACCTGATACAAATCCGTACTACTTATCTAAGTGTAAGGCAGGTTAGTGGATGGACAAGCCGAACACCACTGTTGCAAAATAGTGCTAACAAGATACATAGAGGGCCTCGGAGTCGGACGGATCCTAAATTGAGTGGTCAATCCTGTAAGTCCTTCAGTAAACTGTCTCGGATTGTCCCTCTTACAGGGAATAGGTCCGCTTGGGGGCCTTCTGTGTACGGCCACCCTCATTATGGGGAGTAAGGCGACCGGCAATAGATAGATAGATAGATAGAACCCTCTGACCCCCACAATTCCTTCCTAATCTGAATATAATCGTCTACTGTAGTTATAATGCAACACTTTCAAAATAAACAAACCAAAACAAGAACGACACAAAAGATAGACAAAAGAACTAATCAAAATCTAATGAAAAAATCTAATACAAAAACTAATAAAAAAACAAAAACAAAAAAAAAACAAAAAAAAAAACAAGTGAAAATCGTGTCCTCCTATTTTGAAGGTGTTAACTCCTGTCACAGCTAATCATTAACCCTTCTGTACCGGCGACGGGTTTCTAACTATATTCTGGCTACTATTAGGCGATTTTATTGAGTATTAAAAGGGCCTCCAGCAATTAACTGACTTCGAACTATCTCACTTGACCCATTTCAGTACCACAGATCCTTCTTAAACTGCATAACATCGTCTACATATAGCTATACTATAATTAAAAAGACGTCGCCGGTACAGAAGGGGTTACAGATGGGCCAGAGGAAATTGTTCGCCTGAAGACTTTGAACCGAGTCTAGTGGGCTTGAACTAGCGAAACAAGTGGAGGTCTCGCAATACTCAGGGAATGAGTGTGTGTGTGTGTGTGTGTGTGTGTGTGTGTGTGTGTGTGAATGTGTGCCATTATAGTATTCATAAGAGGAGATTTTTATAATTTATTTGTTCTATATATTTGTTTACCGAGGAACCGAGTGTGTGTGTTAGTTAGTAAGTTGAAATAGGACTTTAGAGGCTATCAACCCATTAGGATTATTAAGCCCACCTTAAGGGGAGGTTTTTAGTTGATTCCCTAGACTTCCATCAAACTTAAAATTACTCTCCCTAGACCCCCTTTCAAGATAAATTTGTACATTTTTCAGTAGAAAAATTTCCCGGCCGAAGGCCGATTCCCCTTAAAATACAGGCTCGCTATCGCTCGCCAGGAAAAAATCGACACCTAAATGGCACGAATGGTGTTAACATTGACAGAACTGGGGCGAGGGTTCTTAAAATCGCCAAACTAATGGGGCGAACGTCTTAAAATCTCAAAAGCAATGGGGCTAAACATGAGGGAGAAAGGGGTCCAGAAAAAAAATCCTCCAGGTGGAAATCTCCCCTTAAAGTCAGGAAGAACGTGACCGGAGTCCCCGAGACCCCCAAGTGTATACCCCCCAGGTTTATATACACCTAGAGGTTGTCCTGCTCCAGAACCCCAGACGTCTTCCTTAAGGGACCCCACCTCGCCTTTTTTTCTCTTTCTCTCCCTCTCTTATTGGCTTGTATCCATTCAGCCTACTGTTTTAAGACGTTTACCCCCATCCAGGTGTTAATATTTTTTCTGGCGAGCCAGCATATACGTATTTTTGTTTTGACAGCAAGCTAAATTTGTACATATTTCAATAGAAAAATTTCTCCGACAAAGCCGGATTTCTCAATACAATGCTGGCTTGCTATCGCTCGCCAGGACAAAGATCGACACTTGGATGGGGATTAACGTCTTAAAACAGTTGGCTGAATGGGGCCGAATGGGTACAAGCCAGGGAAAGAGAGAAAAGGAGAGAAAGATAAAAACAGACGGTGACCCCCCTTAATCGCGACCAGGACTGAAGCCCCCTTTCGAGAACTCCAGTCCCTTGTGGAGTAGCGTGTGTGTGATTGTGTACCCATATAGTTCCCACATTCCCCGCCAGGTGTCCTCCCTACCATCACCTTTTCGTACCCTTTACACCCTTGGTTGAGTGGTTAGCGTGATCTGTACATTGGCCGGGTGAAGGTCGATCTGTTGTATGGCTGGCTCGGGCTTCCTTATGGTAGGTTGAGTTTGTGGGGTGGATACTGTAATGCTAACAACCTAAGCCATACCACTGTCACTATTATCACTATCTTCTATTTCTTTAAGTAACGATTTACACAGATTGTATGGATTAGATAATACAAATTTAGTGTTTGTTCATGATCCTCGGTGTTACCCTTGATTTAAACCGAAGTTGGCCATCTAGCGTCAGATCTGTTATAAACATTTGCTTCCAAGAAACTTGGACTTCTTTCTTGAGTTTGTGAATCCTTCAGTAACTATCAGCTAGCCATTATTTACAAAAGTTATGTGCGCTCACATATGGAAATTGCCTCACCTTTGTGGAGTGAAGGTAGAGAGGCGGCACCGAGATATTTTGATGACATTCAGAATAGAGCAATGATAATTATAATTAATTAATTAATTAAGATTTATTTCCCCTTTAAGTCTGCTACGAAAAGTTGCATCCTTCGCATTGCTTTATGGAAACAACTATGTCAAAATTTCAATTGAACTTGTATCTATTTTACCATCTCTTCGCATCTTTACTCGTGATACTAAGAAGTCTGTCACATCCCATGACTTGTTAATGACACAGACACACCAACCCCCTCTTCACACCTACTCAGTTATTTAGAGGTTCACACACACACACACAGGGCCACCCAAACCCTACAATACACACACACACACACACACACACATAGGGCCACCCAAACCCTACAATACACACACACACACACACACATAGGGCCACCCAAACCCTACAATACACACACACACACACACACACACATAGGGCCACCCAAACCCTACAATACACACACACACACACACACACATAGGGCCACCCAAACCCTACAATACACACACACACACACACACACACATAGAGCCACCCAAACCCTACAATACATACACACACATAGGGCCACCCAAACCCTACAATACATACACACACACACACATAGGGCCACCCAAACCCTACAATACATACACACACACACATACACACACACACACACACATAGGGCCACCCAAACCCTACAATACACACACACACACACACATAGGGCCACCCAAACCCTACAATACATACACACAGAGACAAACCTCACCAAAAGCAAGATTCCTCCAACCATCATACTTCCATTAACCCGACCCCCTCCTCTCCCTCCAACACACACACACACACACACACACACACACACACACATAGGGCCACCCAAACCCTACAATACATACACACAGAGACAAACCTCACCAAAAGCAAGATTCCTCCAACCATCATACTTCCATTAACCCGACCCCCTCCTCTCCCTCCAACATACACACACACACACACAGCCACGGCAATCAATGTCTCCCATCCCTTCACAAGCATAAAAACAACACCTCCATTAGTCCCCCCCCCCACCCCCCCCACCCCCCACAAGAGGCGCTGGAGACACCCTGACGAGATAAGGTAAGTGGTACGGGAGGAGGGGGTGTGGAGGGCCTCTTAAGTTAGTCAGAGGCTAGGTTGGTTTTCGGCAACCTAGTTCAGGCCAAGTTCGTTCATTTGGCAATACTGATATTATTTAACTTAGCCTTACTTAATCTTATTTCATCTAGACTAATATTCAGTACCGTATCATAGTTACACAATTGAAACAAGTTACTAAGAATATTGAACATATACCCAATTAATGAATCTTAAGCAAAGTATTAACCATTTGTTTGGTGTACTGGAGAGCGTCTTGGAGTCCCACCCAGAGGTCCCGAGTTTGCGCCCAGCTGGAGGTGTCAGGCACTGCAACCTGATATTATATTCCTTGAGCATGGAGATGGGTGGATGGGTCGGTCAGTAGGTGTTCTTGCTTTGCAGCCATAGCACAGAGATACACAGAGGGCATCGGAGTCGGACGGATCCTAAATTGAGTGGTCAATCCTGTAAGTCCTTCACTAAACTGGCTCGGGTTGTCCCTCTCACAGGGAATAGGTCCGCTTGGGGGGCATTCTGTGTATGGCCACCCTCGTAAGGGGAGTAAGGCGTCCGGCAATAGCTAGATAGATAGATAGGATTAGAAGTGTATATTTACTTGTAGAATAGTTGAATAATATGGTCAGATTATCTATACCATAGCAAATTATTATAAGCCAATCACTCTATGTTTCCTTCCACAAATATATTCATGTCGTGGCTAGAAACTAGGCTAATGGGGCCAACTGTACAATCACCCACGTATCAAAGTGGTACAAATGCCTCTGAACCACTCTGACACACTGGTAAAACATTTTGAAACATTCCCTTTAAACACACGACCGAATCAGTGATTTCCCTCACTCAATGTTCACCGTATCATTAAGTATATCGTCAAGGATTGTACCCTCTACGAATGGTCAGAACTGGATTGCAAAAAGACAATCACGACCAGGTGAGCAGAGGGGAGGGAAGGGGGGGGGGGGAGAGGAGGAGGCGGCGGGAAGGGGGGGGGGAGAGGAGGGAGGGGTGATGATGGAGGAGGATAAGAGGGACAGACAAGAGTTATTTGTTTTTATGCAACATGTCTGGGAGATCGCGGGAATAAGGTCAAGACGAGAGGGACTTGACCTGATTTGATAACCTTCATTTACCGCCCCACATAATAGATACAGGCAGACACTAATACATTTCACTACAATAGTTATATGATACAATAACTGCTACAATCGGTCACAAAATATCAACGTCCTGGCCATGTGCAACTTGGGCCCATTTTATTAATCATAAGGGCAATACAGACAATAGTGTTTCTTGAGGTAAGAGTCCAAAACACCGTCCAGAGGAAAACGTGACACCAACTTGTACAGTGTGTGTGTGAGAGAGAGAGAGAGAGAGAGAGAGAGAGAGAGAGAGAGAGACTTGTAAGGAATCACAAGGAAGCGTTAGAACCTCAAAAGTCCTCACATTTAAGGGGAGATTTCCACCTGGAGGATTTTTTTTCTGGATCCCTTTCTCCCTCATGTTTAGCCCCATTGCTTTTGAGATTTGAAGACGCTTGCCCCATTAGTTTGGCGATTTTAAGAACCCTCGCCCCATTTCTGTTAATTTTAAGACTATTCGCGCTATTTAGGTGTCGATTTTTTCCTGGAGAGCGATAGCGAGCCTGTAATTTAAGGGGAACCGGCCTTCGGCCGGGAAATTTTTCTACCGAAAAATGTACAAATTTATCTTGAAAGGGGGTCTAGGGGGAGTAATTTTAAGCTTGATGGAAGTCTAGGGCATCAACTAAAAACCTCCCCTTAATTACAGTGTATAGAACATAAACAGAATGTATAGTCTTGTACAATCATTGCAAGTTGTACAATGTTATCATGCGGTTTGCTGGCAGAGTGGTTAGAGGGTGCTTGCCGTACCCATCACTCTGAACTTCACCTAATTTGAATCATGGAAGTATGTCTCGGGATATATTATACTTGCATGACAATAATTTATTATTATACTTGCATGACAATAATTTGAATCATGGAAGTATGTCTCGGGATATTATTATACTTGCATGACATAATGTATGTCTCGGGATATATTATACTTGCATGACAATAATTTGAATCATGGAAGTATGTCTCGGGATATATTATACTTGCATGACAATAATTTGCTATACATCAACTGCAATAATATGTATACTCTTTATATTGACACCATTGTTGTATATAGGGTTAAGGGGAGGTTTTTAGTTTGGTCCCTAGATATCCTTCAAGCTTAAGATTACACCCCCTTGAGCCCCTTTCAAGATAAATTTGTACATTTTTCGGTAGAAAAATTTCCCGGCTGAAAGCCGGTTCCTCTTAAATTACAGGCTCGCTATCGCTCGCCAGGATAAAATCGACACCTAAATGGCACGAAAGGTCTTAAATTGACGGAAATGGGTTGAAAGTTCTTAAAATCGTCAAAATAATGGGGCAAACGTCTTAAAATTAGAAAAACAATGGGGCTAAACATGAGGGAGAAAGGGATCCAGAAAAAAATCCCTCAAGTGGATATCTCCCCTTAATAGCGTTTATATATTTTACGCTGGCTATTAGTAGATATTATGGAGTTTATGTCACATGCGAATAATTGACATAACTTCAAAATATTACCCTTCTCCCCTGCACACACACACACACACACACACACTCACACACACTCAAACTCCCTTACAATTAATTCATCCCACACACACACACACACTCTCACACTCAAACCCCCTTACAATTCATCACACACTCACACACACACACATTCAATCACACACACCACCCACATACACACACACATAAACACCCACGACATATGAACCTTTAATAAGAGAAACAGGAATTCAATTTTACAAGTGTCATTAAGGGTTTTCTGCTAGCCCCTGTATACCACCACCACCACCACCACTACCACCACCCTCTCTGTTAGGTGGGGGGGGGGGGGAGGTTGTATTCACCAGTGGGATTTTATTAAGGGGGAGAGTTATTTATTTGTTTGTTGGTTTGTACATTTATTTTCTATTTATTTATTTGTTTATTTATTTGTGTATTTACTTATTATTATTAATATTGTTTATTATAATACTAATAATACTACTACTAATACAAATAATAATAATAATAATAATATTAATAATAATTATTATGATTTTTTTTTTTTTTTTTTTAGTTTCCTCCCTATACCTTTACCAGGTTAAATAAAATGCCCTCAAGACCCCCTTTCGAGATGAATTTGTGCATTTTTCGGTAGGAAAATGCCCTGGCCAGGCCGATTGGGGCTATATTGTGGAAAATAGTTTTCATGCATGTCGGAGAATAGGTGTATAAATCCACATTTTCAATTTTGTAGTGCTCCTGTGCCCAAATACATGGGCCCAATTTAATGTTACTACATATAATTGGGACTCCCCATGGTGTAAGGATTCTGATTATATATTTTCTTTAATTGTGTGCATTGTCAATTTGGCACAATCCAAAATATTTTTTCCAAATTTCTGTGTTTTATATATGGCCTTAGCCACACGTTCCAATATTTTTGGTAATTTTATGCTTTCGATTATTTTGTGGTGTATATGAACTATTCAGGACGATGAGATTCTAACGGTATATAGACATTATTTTTTGGGTTTTTTTTTTGTGCCCTTAACAGGTGTTCAAAGATTGTTTAAAAATTTGCCTATTGCCCGAGAGTCTGTGTGTGTGTGTGTGTGATGTGTGTGTGTGTGAGAGAGAGAGAGAGAGAGAGAGCGAGAGCGAGAGGAGGGGGTGTAAGTGTGTGTGTGTGTGTGTTCGACCGGTGACCAGGGCAGACAGCAAGCCAGTGTTACACTATTTGTGCCAATATCTCACAAACTAAAGAGGTTACATTACTACCACCTTCCCACAATACGCATTAGTGAGCTGCGCCGGTTTCGATCTCCGCTGGAAGAAAATAATGCGATTGGGTGATGAATAATTAGTGAAAAATAAGTGAAAATAGTGTAATCACCTCTCCCTCTCCTTCCCAAACGCCCCCTGTTACAACCAACACAGCCGATCTATGTACAGTCACTTGTAAACATTCGTGGAACCCCTTATGGTTTGTTTATGTAATTATAACTATCTGGATACATTTTTGGATGGAACTAGCTTTTCAATAAATTGGTTATAAAGTTTTGTAGTTGATGCATAGGAAATTATATATACTGTATGAATTAGTTTCCAGAGATATAGTTCGGTAATTGGAAATAGGTGAAGTCCAGGAATTTTTATGAGCGATTGTAACCACCTAACCACCATTACGAGGCTGGCAAACCGGGGAAATGTCGCTTCATGACTGCTGAGTAGAGTGTGAGACGGAATACAGGATAATGTGCAGGAAGTTGTATTGTTTTGGGCATTTGATCATTTCCAGGGCATAATGAGCACAATGGGGCATCACTTTAACGTTATATATGTAACAATAATGACTAGAAACAAACAGGATGTGTTTTGAGACTGTATATAGAAAACGCCATATTTGCTAGTCTACCCACCTAACAACCACCACATTCATCATCATCAGTTCTGTGCCTTCAGTCTGTAGTGAAAGTTACAGACACGTGGAAAAAACGGAAAATATTAAGGAAACCACCCACCAATTATTTTCATTATTTTTTTTTTAGTTTTAGTTTATTTGCATCAATATATAGTGATTGGCATTAGTTTCAACCTCCGCAAAAATCGTTTTCCCCTTTATCCAACGATCTTAAGACACGGCGCCCGATAGTGGGGAGGGCTATGAAGATCAGGGAAAATGTGGGGTTAAAGACAAAAAGGCGATATAAGGGTTTTTATGATGAAAGTTGGCTCGGGTTTTGTTGTTTTTCAACTTGAGAAAACTCCAAAATGAAAAAACCCGAGCCAAATTTTGGCAAAAGTTGGCTCGGATTTTAAGATTTTTCAGCTGCATAAAAGACAGTAAGTGCAAAAAAGAAGTTGGCTCAGGTTTTCTTGTTTTTCAACTTAAGAAAACTCCAAAATGAAAAAAACAGTCATGTTTTGGCAAAAGTTGGCTCGGATTGGACAATTGTTAGGCTTCATAAAAGCTGAAAATGTAGAAAATGCCAGCCAACTCTTCGCCATTGGATACAGGATGGGGTGTGGGAGAGCTCTGCCCCCCCCCCCCACCCCCGTGATTAATTGAAATCATCATCTATGTTGCCCGATAGTGGGGAGGGCTATGAAGATCAGGGAAATTGTGGGGTAAAAGATTAAAATAAAGAAAAATATTGAAGAACTTATTCCAAAAACCCAGTAAGCTAATTATCCATTATCCAACAATTAAGCTACATTAAAGATATTAGCCTAACCTGCCAACCTTACCTAACCTAACCTAGTATTATGAGTGGGGGCTGCCGCCCCCACACCCCCGCTGGTTGGATGGTACATGGGATAGAAAATGAACTTACCCAGTAAGCTCATTATCCAACAATTAAGCAACATTAAAGATTTTAGCCTAACCTACCAACCTTACCTAACCTAACCTAGTATTATGGGTGGGGGCTGCCGCCCCCACACCCCCGCTGGTTGGATGGTACATGGGATAGAAAATGAACTTACCAAGTAAGCTCATTATCCAACAATTAAGCAACATTCAAGATTTTAGCCTAACCTACCAACCTTACCTAACCTAACCTAGTATTATGGGTGGGGGCTGCCGCCCCCACACCCCCGCTGGTTGGATAGTACATTGGATAGAAAATTAGGTCAATTCCTAGTGTTAATTAGACTGAAATGCAGGGAGAAAGAGGTCCGCCGAGTCGTGTTGTGTGCCGACTATGTTTTACAGTAGCTATAATTGCTTTAATGCATTTCCGCCGCTACTGACATATATAGGAATGAAGTCATAGAAATTGATGGGTGCGCTGTGTAAGTAACGCTAGAATAATACCGAAAAAACACTATAGGTGCAAATAAACTTTATATACATTTTTACATCTATAATAATAAAAATAACCAACCTTATGTAACAAAGGGACAGTGACGGCGTGTTCTGGACTTATCCTCGTAATAATGGTGTGTACACCGCCAGTGATCTTTATCTGGCCGGTAATGGCAAGGATGTCCACACCTAGGACACTCAACACTTGTAGGCAATATACCGTGGTCTGTAAGTATCTTAAGGGCTGCCTGGTTGTTTTGAGAAATTTGTATAATTATTGTTCAGGGGTAAGTGCACAACCACTACAGACACTGGCCATCCTGCAACTGACATGTAAAACCATGCTGCCTGTCGGTGGGCTGGAGTTCAATGCACTCATTGGCTGACTAAAATGACGTAATTGTCCATATATTAATCCATGATTGGGTGACTCCTTCAATACTGTGATGTATGGTGACGTATACAAAAAAATAACCAATAATATGGCAGAAACATAGTGACGTGTTGATCATTAGTTCACATAGAGAAAGGCAGAGGGCGTTATAGTCGAATATTTACGATAAAAGCGCTCCTCAATTATAGTATCAACATGGCTGACCTAGCAGGGTGGCGTCTGTGGGAAACCCTGGACAAATATCGTTACAGGTTACGGGTTCTAGGTTCTGTATCTCCCTTAATAGAATTTTTCGAGGGTTAACACTTATTTTAACATGGAATATAGGTTATATTACATCCTAAATGAAATTTTAAAAATGTGTGAAAATTCTTGGGTTGTTTATATAATAGAAGTTACTGTGGGACACGTAATATGTTGAAGGGGGAGCTCTGCCCCCTCTAAACACCCGTCACTTATGTCATCATAATCTGTTGTACTTCATAGGGGGTCCAATTAAGGAGAAAGTTAATTAACAGACGAAATTAGGCCGCAAATTACAATAACACAGCGGGCCGCCGTTTATGGGAGACTTTTTACACATAATTTTCAATGTTAATTTTCTCCCTTAATCGATTTTTCCAAATTATCAAACTTACATAAAAATGAAGTACAGTTTATAGGGATTCCAACATGCATTTCAAAATTGTCATGAAAATTGGTGGGTGGTTTGCTTAATATATACCGAAAAAACAAATGTATAATTAAATGCATGTATACAATATTGAATGAAACAGTAAAGGTTTATTGACTAACTGCTAAACAATCGCTTTCCCTAACCCCTTCCATCCAGACCTCTTCTACCCCCTTTTTGGTATAATCCTGTGTAGCGGGTGGACCTGTACCTATATCTCAATAATTTGGTAATGTTACAATATATTTTTACATTTTACATTCATAAGTAGTCCACTAATATACTAGGTTAGGTTAGGTTAGGGTTTGATTAGGTTATTTTTTGTTCAATGTTTCTTAGTAAATAGGCATCTGAAAAACAGTTCCACCCGCTACACAGGATCTTACCGTCATAAATCCTGACCTCAACCTCTCATATCTCAAAAAACTACTTCAGTAATTAACCCTTTGAGCACCAGCGACGTGTGTTATATTGTATTAACCCTTTGAGTACCACGGTGTTTATATTGTATTAACCCTTTGAGCACCAGCGACGTGTTATATTGTATTAACCCTTTGAGTACCAGCGACGTGTGTTATTGTATTAACCTTTGAGCACCAGCGACGTGTTATATTGTATTAACCCTTTGAGTACCAGCGACGTGTGTTATATTGTATTAACCCTTTGAGCACCAGCGACGTGTGTTATATTGTATTAACCCTTTGAGCACCAGCGACGTGTGTTATATTGTATTAACCCTTTGAGCACCAGCGACGTGTGTTATATTGTATTAACCCTTTGAGCACCAGCGACGTGTGTTATATTGTATTAACCCTTTGAGCACCAGCGACGTGTGTTATATTGTATTAACCCTTTGAGCACCAGCGACGTGTTATATTGTATTAACCCTTTGAGCACCAGCGACGTGTGTTATATTGTATTCTAGCTAGATTTAGGCGATATTATGCAGCTAAGGAAGGATCTGTGGTAGTTAAAAGGATAAATGTTTACCTATGGTCCCGTTAAAATATCCACAAGTAACCTATTAAAAACTGTTCAGGGGACTGGTTAGAACTTGTAGGATGTTTAATTGAATGTTGGAAACCAGTATTTACTGAGAAATAACAGTCTTAAAATGCGCTATGGGTCACCTAGGGTCCCTGCCCTCTCTTTCCCAGGTAATGTTATGTTATGTTATATTATATTATATATTATATTATATTATATTATATTATATTATATTAGGGTTAGGTTAGGTTAGGTTAGCCTAGGTTAATCTAATCTAATATAATATTTGTACATTTTGGGCAGTGGGCGGGGCCCCCGCGCGTATGTGGCGGCGTACAGACCCTCCCGTAAAACATAGCGCATTTTAAGACTTTTATTTCTCAGTAAATACTGATTTCCGACCTTCAATTAAACATCCTACAAGTTCTAACCAGTCCCCTGAACAGTTTTTAATAGGTTACTTGAGGATATTTTAACGGGACCATAGGTAAATATTTACCACATTATTTGTATTGTGTGTACTGTATATACTCTGGCACCTTACCCAGTGTGATGGCCGACTCGAGACAGAGCCCGAACAGGGACATCACAACACATCAGAGAAAACAAAACAATACAAAACATACAAATCTCACACACATCTCCAGTAGGTCGCCCAGGAGCATTTTTACTCTGTATAAAATCGGCCAAGATCAAATGACCAGGATGCTGCTGACTGATTCCCTGTCTGGAGTAAATGAACATCCCAGGGATTTCCTCGTAGATGATGAACCCAGCTTTCCTGGCTACAACCTCCGTGCCCACGCCAGGAACAACTGCATCATTGACCACCTGGAATAGCGGAGGACAGCTGGGATGTACAGGTAAGTTTGTGTGTGTGGGTGTGTTTTTGTTTTTTTGAGGGGGGGGGGGGGGAAGGGTATGATTTTGAGTTTCTGTGTATTGGGGGGTTGGTTTATGTATGTGTGTGTGTGTGTGTTTGTTTGTTTGTGTGTGAGTATGTGTGTGTGTTTGTGAGTTTGTGTGTGTGTCTGTGTGTGTGTGTGTGGGGCGGGGGAGGGGGGGTGGGATTGTATGCGCTTGAGCTTGTATGTATGTGTGAGGTTGTGTGTGTGTGTGTGTGTTTGTGTGTGTGTGTCTGTGTGTGTGTGTCGGTGGGGAGGGGGAAGGGGTTGTGTGTGTGTTGGCCGTGTGTATACGAGTGTAGGTCCATGTGTGTGTGTGTGTGATGAGTGTGTGGATAACTTAATAACTCCCAATACTAAAAAAGGCTACCGTATATACTCTCAAAAGGGCATATCGTCTCATCAACTCACCTTCTCTTACTAATTCTTTACAATCTCTCTCTACACGCAGCAATGTTACATCTCTCTCTTCTACCGCTATTATAATCATCAATGCAAAATCTGGACATTTCCGAAGACCTTTGAAAGAATATCCTTTATAATGTTGTATTGGTGGATTTCTGAAGTGTTGAATCTTTTCACATTCCATTACATAAAGTTGCAATGGTGTGTGTGCATATTTGATTGCATAGCTTACATTTCGTTTTATGAACATTTGAGGGTTATATATTTGTATTCCTAATAATATTTATAACAAAGTCGAAAGCCAGCTGTTGTAACATTAGTTTGTTTTCAGGTGGCGGTAAATTGCCATGTTTTCATCTTGATTCATCGGCTGTTAGGAAGATTGTGTAGCGAAATTTATGTATCTATAAACTGGTTTTTTTCCTCCGTAGACCTCCATCAATCTTAAAAAAAAAAAAAAAAAAAAAAATTTCAAGATATATTTGTAAATTTTTCGGTAGAAAAATGTGCCGGCCAAAGGCCGGTTTCTTCTAAAAGTACAGGCTCGCTATCGCTCGCCAGGTAAAAATCGACACCTAAATGGCACGAAAGGTTATAATATTAACAAAGAAATGGGACAAAATGTCTCAAAATCGCCAAACAAACGGAACGAATGTCATAAAATCTCAAAACTAATATGCTAAACTTGCGGGAGAAGGGGGTCCAGAAAAAGCGACTACCTCCCCCTTAAACTTTATTCCAGCTTGATATTTTTAGAGAGAGAACTGGCTTTTCAATAAATAGCATATATAGTTTTGTAGTTGATGCATAGAAAACTATATTAATAATTTGTATTCCTGGGGTATACCTCCATTTACAAGTGGGGTAGACACTATGGCATCCTTCTTCTTATTGTTTAAATTAAATGTTGCACAGTGTTGGCTTGGAGGGGTTGGTCTAAAGATTAACTGCAAAGGCGTTAGATGGGGACAGAATAAGAATAGAAGGGGAAAATCATAGAATGAGGAATGAAAAACTACTCAAAATTAGTCACTGAAGCCCCCCAACCGCGTCAAGGAGAGTAGTATCAGGGGGGTATGGCATCCTATACTCTGTTTATTTTCAGCTGGCGATAAATTGAACCCCTTAGCAGCTAATTGAACCCCTTAGCAGCTGATTTCTCAATAGGTAATGGAATAATATGAAACTACTACGTCTCTGCATCATAATAAGGTTGAGGTTTGTATACATAGCACCCTATTTCAATGCAAAACATTCACAATTACTGAGAAATCTTGATGGGAATGTATTAATTTCCCGTCAGTTAAAAAGAAACAGGAAAACTTGACACCTAAATGACACGAAAGGTCTTAATAATGACAAAGAAAAAGGGCGAAAGGTCTCAAAATCGCCAAACTAATGGGCCGAACGTCTATGGCATCCGAGTGTACCATATAATAATGCGACTCTCCAGGTCAAAGACGAAGGACAGTGGGGTACGTGACGCTTCCCTATACTCTCCTTCCTCCCTCATCTGTGTCTTTATGTCCGCCATATTGTACCCTGGAGTACCAATTTTACCATCTAATCAACTATAATTCACTACACACACTAGATCTAAAGGTTAAAAGTGGTGCAGCGAGATTCCAAAGGCTTTAAAGTTAGCTATGGAACCCAGAACATAACCTGTAATATGGGACTGTAAATAAAGTTGCCATCCTACCTATAGAAGAGTACGTGCGCCTTACGAAAGTCTCCTGGCGATGTAAACAATAAATTGACCAATGCAGGAAGAAGAAGAGAGCCATCTATAGGGATACATTCTGACACCCATTTCTTACAGATGTCGTTTTTTGGTTCAGCCATACTAAAGATTACCAGATAGTTTTAGAACGTCGTTAGATACAGTAGTCTTAGCATGTAGGTCGATAGTCTTAGCATGTCGGTCGATAGTCTTAGAACGGCGGTCGATAGTCTTAGAATGTAAGTATATTGGTTTAGAATGTTGGTAGATAGTCTTAGAATGTTGGTAGATAGTCTTAGAACATCAGTAGATCATCTTAAAATATCGATAGATAGTCTTAGAACGTCGGTAGATTGGTTTAGCACGTTGGTAGATGGTATTAGAATATCGGTAGATTGCCTAGAACGTCGGTAGATACTTTTAAAACGTCGGTAGATTGGTCAAGAACGTTGGTAGAATATCGCTAACAGTAAAAATATATAGTTGCATATTGCTAGAAAAAAACAGAACGCCCTCTAGAACACCACTTAGATTTTTTATTTTTTTATTTATTTATTTTAGTTTTCTCCCTATACCTCCATTAAGTTTAAAAAATATCCCCAAAGCCCCCCTTCGAGATAAATTGGTGCATTATTCGGTAGAGTAATGCCCCGACCGAAGGCCTAAATTGCAGGCTCCTAAATTACAGGCTTGCTATCACTTGCCAGGAAGAAATAGACACCTTAATGACATAACAGGTCTTAAAGTCACCAAACTAATGGCGCGACCGTCTTAAAATAACAAATAAATAAAAACTAATGGGGATAAATATGAGGGAGAAGGTGTTCCAGAAAAAAACCAGAACCTCCTGGGCCGGGAAGGTCTGTTTTTTTTTTTTTTTTAAAACTTGATGGAGGTCTAGGGAGGAAACTAAAATTTATAACAAGAAACATAAATGAGGAAATAAATACAGCCACCCCCCCTTAACCCGTGTTGTGGGGATGGTCCCGTCTCTCTCTCTTTCCACATGTTTAACACGTGTTGTGATGATCCTCCTCCTTCCCATGAGAGACTTTGCACTAACAGAGATCGCTCACCTGACGCCATATTGGGGCCACTTGTGTCCTTAGTACCTTATTATGCTTATTAACCCCTTTCTACTGACTGTGTTGGTGGTGTAATGGTTTAGATGCTTATGTTCAGGGTGTGGTGTCCCGAGTTCAAATCCCGGGAGGACCATATGCTTTCATTAGTTTATTCAAGTGCATTGGGGTTTGTAATTGATGATTAATGTTAAGAACGGGGTTACTTAAATCTACTAATTAATCAACCCTTCCATTCTTAAGTAACTCTGTCGAAGACCTTACTGAAATCCAAGTACATGATATACAGGTATATTGAGAGAAATTAATATTCTTGGTGATATATTACGTTCGCATCAAAAATGGACCTTTGCTTGCTTCAGAAATTCTCTCTCTCTCTCTATCAATCTATCTATCTATCTACCTCACTTTCACACACACACACACACACTCTCTCTCTCTCAGCGTCAAGAGCAGTTTGTGTAAGGTATTGGGTAAATCAAATCCTTGAATCATGTAAATAATACACACAGCGTACAGCGTTGGTAAACGTTTAAAACACGTGAAGTTAAGGGGAGATCTCCACTTGAGGGATTTTTTTCTTGACCCCTTTCACCCTCATGTTTAGCCCCATTGCTTTTGATATTATAAAACGTTCGTCCCCCTTAGTTTAGCGATTGGGAAGAACTTTCACCCCAAATTAAGGACCTTTTCGTGGGCCAATGTCAGGTGTCGATTTTATCCTGGGCGAGCGCTAGCGAGCCTGTAGTTAAGGGCAGAACCGGCCTTCGGCCGGGACATTTTCTACCGGAAAATGTACAAATTTTTCTTGGAAGGAGGGCAAGGGGGTGTAATTTCAAGCTTGATGGAAGTTTAGGAAACACACTAAAAACCTCCCCTTAACTCATGTCTCGCTCCACATGTTTAACACGTGAAGTTAAGTGACTCATGTCTCTCTCCACATGTTTAACACGTGTTGTGATTCTCCTTCACATTAGTTTGGCGACTGTAAGAACTTTCGCCCTATTTCTGTCAAATCTTTGACATTTCGTGCCATTTAGGTGTCGATTTTTTTCTGGCGAGCGATAGCGAGCCTGTAATTTAAGAGGAACCGGCGAGAGATTTTTCTACCGAAAAATGTACAAATTTATCTTGAAAGGGGGGCCCTCTAGGGGTGTATTATTAAGCTTGATGAAGGTCTACGGAACAATCTATAAACCTCCCCTTGCCCTTTCAAGATTAGGATGCATTTTGACAGTTTGTTCTGGCTATCATGAGACGATTTTATGCAATTTAGCAAGGATCTGTGGGAATTATAAGGGTCTCAAGTAACCCTCTTCCAAGTTCCAATTACGTATTTCTTCCCTGTTTTCTGGCGATTATCAGACGCTATTATTCAGATCTTTGTTAGTGCAATGTCTCTAATGTCAAGGTGAATCACAACGCGTTTAAAACATGTGTAGAGAGATACGAGTTAACATCACGTGTTTTCAACGTGTACGGTCGCGCTAATAAGTCATATCCCGCCTGTCATTACGATTGGCTTGCTCTGTGCTGTATTTATGTCTGTCAGATGTTGAATAGGGTGGGTAAGTGTAGGAACATGTTTGTATATTTCACTCGATATGAAGAAATGAAGCTTAGATATTCCTGAGACCACTTTTTGATCGAAACCTACATGGTGCCGAGACATCACGTGTTTTAAACGTGTACCAACGCTGTACGCCAAGTGTATTGTTAAGATGACTCCAGTATTTGATTTACCATATACTGTACACAAACTGCTCTTGACACAGAGAGAGAGAGAGAGAGAGAGAGAGAGAGAGAGAGAGAGAGAGAGAGAGAGAGAGAGAGAGAGAGAGATAGAAAGAGATATACTGTATAGAAATAGAGATAGATAGATAGATAGATAGAGAGAGAGAGAGAGAGAGAGAGACACACGGGTTTTAAGGGGAGATTATTTCCACTTGAGGGATTTTTTTTTCGGGACCCCTTTCGCCCTCATGTTTAGCCCCATTAGTTATGAGATTTCAAGATGTTTGCTCCATTAGTCTGGTGATTTTGAGAACTTTCGCACCATTTCTGTCAATTTTAAGACCTTTCGTGCCAATTAGGTGTCAATTTTTTCCTGGCGAACGATAGTGAGTATGTAATTTAAGAGGAACCGGCCTTTGGCCGGGAGATTTTTCTACTGAAAAATGTACATATTTACCTTGAAAGGGGGTCTAGGGAGTGTAATCTTAAGCTTGATGGAGGTCTAGGGAACGAACTAATAACCTCCCCATAACCCGTACAGTACCAATGACTTTTTTCATCTTATTCTGGCAACTATTAGACAATTATATTCAGTTCAGGAAGGACCTCTAGCAATAACAAGGCTTCAAACTTTCTGAACTAACTCTTTTCACTACCACAGATCCTTCCTAAGCTGCATAATAACGTCTAAATATAGCTAGAATACAATATAACACACGTCGCTGGTACTCAAAGGGTTAACTCCACCTGTTTAGCCTACAACGTGTATGACCTCCGCTGTATGCCGAGTGTTTTGTATGGATGGCTCAAGCACCCTCTACTGTATACAAACTGATCAACATTTTGCTCAATTTCCGATGAGAGAGAATAATGCAGTGGCCCAAGTCCGCTTCCTCCTAAATTGACCCTACCAACAATTGACCCTACCAACAATTGACCCTACCAACAATTGACCCTACCAACAATTGACCCTACCAACAATTGACCCTACCAACAATTCCCTTGAGACCTCTGGTGGACGCTTCTGAACTATAGTCTATTCGCTGTAAGTAGGCGAAAAAGTATGACCTCTATCCTCTGTAACTCAAAAAGGGCTAGAGCAAATTGGCTGTAAATTTCCACATCTTTCCCTTGACTGACTCTTCCCAAATGGTAGAAATATTAGCTCGATTACTCTAGTCGTTCTTTAGTTACAGAGGTTGTTGTTGTTGTTGTTGTACCCCAGGCTGCCTGGCCGAACAGCCCCAAGGTCCCGAGCAAGGACAAGGCCATAGAGCGCCCCCACAAAACCCTCCCTGCTTACCACTAACAAAACCCAGGTGACCGAAGCCACTCTAAGGCAGGGAGCTGAGGAGGGCGCGGAAACGCCCGAGAAACCAAAGCCCCCCCCAAGGCCCTGTGCCCCTCAGCAATTATGAAGGGAAAGTTGAGGGGCAAGGGAAAAATGTGACGCTTTGGCTCCCAATCTGCCAACTTTTAGGTTGGCAGTAGGGAGGTCGATCCACGGAAAAGACGCCGTCACTTGAGATCTAGAAGATATATAAGTAAAAGGAACAGTCAGAGTAAGCTATGGGTATGGCAGAGATCGCTCAGCTCTCACTCTGATAGACCAGCCCATCACCATAGTTACAGAGGTTAGAGGTCATACTGTATCGCCTACTCACAGCAAATAGACTATAGCGCCAAGGCTATGCCAGTAGACATCACTAGACCCAACACCCAGGATATGCACAGTTTATCTCTATTGTGTTGTGATACTACACGTTTTTATTATACAGTATACGACTACACTAAGTACTTATACAGCATAGTAATAATGGGAAAGTCCATATGCAGCTGATAATGACTACAAACATAATTATAAGCTGATTAATTATCACGACAAAATTGGCGCAAAAAATACCTGCTGACTTTGCATTGTCTATATAAGTTATTTATGAATATGGGTGATCTTAAATATATATACCAACAGTATGCATAGACCAAAGTATGTGGCGGCTACAGACATTTCGTCTAACTGCTTATAATATAGATAATTGTTGTCGCCAATTTCCCACAATGCACCGCGGTAAACATTTCATTCAGCGCCTCTATCGGCCACTGTAGGCATTTATTGGTAGGGATAATTGCAGGCTCGCTAGCGCTCCCCACCTTGATGGCACGAAAGATCTTAAATTCGTCAAACTAACTGGGTGAATGTCCTAAAATCTCAAAAAGTAATGGAGGTAAACTGAGTCAGGAGGGGGTTCAGAACCCCCCCCCCCCCTCTCCAAAAAAAGAAGAAGAATAAACAAAATAAATAAATAATTAAACACACACACACACACACACACACACACACACACACATACACAGAAAAAACAACTTGGCATATCAGGTAAACACAATGGAGGATACAGAGAGGAAAGTTGTCCCCATACCGGAAGACGCCCCCGCAGCGCCCCAAGTGGCTGAGACGTAAACTAAAGCTTGGGTTGGAAGGAGGGAGATTGGCGCCTGTCGAGATGGACCTGTAAATATTAAAGGAACATAAAACATAGGGGGAAGGAGGTGGATGACTTACACAGAGAGAGAGAGAGAGAGAGAGAGAGAGGGAGAGAGAGAGAGAGAGAGAGAGAGGGAGAGGGAGAGAGAGAGAGAGAGAGGGAGGGGGAGAGAGAGAGAGAGAGAGAGAGAGAGAGAGAGAGAGAGAGGGAGAGAAATATATATAGATACACATAGATAAATAAATAGAGAGAGAGAGAGTTAGAGTTAGAGAGTTAATGAGTTAGTGTACTGGAAGATATCTCTGGTTAAATATTCCCAAACCCAAAACACTCACTCACTCTCGCGCGGATCAAAACACTAGGGAGATGTTAAAAGTATGTTCAGGTAGGCTATGTAAATCAATCCAGGTGTATTTCATAATTATACACACGCTCACACACATACAGATTCTCTCTTTCACACATATATACATACACACACACTCGCACATGCAGGCACACACATACTCTCTCTCTCTCTTACACACACACACACACACACACACACACACACACACACACACACACACACACACACACACACAGCTACATTACGTTTATCAGTACAAACGGAAAATGTATCAAGTGACATAAATGTGTACGGGTTCATGTACATTTTTTCTTCCTACAGTAAAACATACTTCTTGAAAGGGTAGTCAAAAGCATGTCGTCTAATCGGCTCACATCCTCTTACTAATCCCCTACAATCTCTCTCTACACGCCGCAATGTTGCATCTCTCTCATTCTTCTACCGCTATTACAATAATCAGTGTTCTTCAGAGTCCCCTCCCTTAAGGAGAGTGTGGAGCATCTACCTTTCAACTCTATCTCACCCCTATTCTGTCTAGCTCTCTAACCCAAGATTGATCCAATTTTCCCAGCGTTTCTTCTACTTAATAAACAAGATTTGGAACTCTCTCCCTCAATCTGTCTTTCCCTCATCGTACAATAAGCATTGTACTGTACCTAGGTTAAGCAAAACTCAATAGATATTTAACCTCACTCTTGCAAGTGAACAATAAACTGACAATTATTAATATTATTATTATTATCGTTATTACACAGACACACACCTACAGCTAATGGACCCCGAATATGAAGCTCTGTGTAGTAATCGTTTAAGTCCCTGAATATGCAATAATAAAGTTCACACAGACACCACTATACATTAGCGAAGAGAGGAAGAGGAGGAGGAGTAGGGGGAAGGCGAGGAGTAGATGGAGGATGATTAGGAGGAGGAGGAGGAGGAGGAGTAAGAGAAGGGGATCTGGGACACTTGGGACATACTCTGTTTGGTTATTAGAGGGTATTTGCATCATTTGGTGGTCTTGTACTTCGTATACTGTTTTTAATATTATATATCTATCTATCTATCTATCTATATATATATATATATATATATACTGTATATGTATTGTTTGTTAGCCTTTCGTCTCTCTCTATCTCTCTCTCTCTCTCTCTATCTTTCTCTATATATATATATATATATATATATATCCGCAGGAATATGCCTGTACCTGTATATTAAAATGCTTGTCTAATTTTATATTTCCACGCAATCCAAGAACTGACATGGCACAGTAGCTTTTGGTGAAGTTCCAAGAAGGATAATTTTACAAGATATTTTTTTCGGATGGGGATTTTGTGAGAGGGTGTGATAGTGGTCTTTCCAGGGAATTTATGAGAGAGTGTGGCTAGGGAATTTATGAGAGTTTGTGAGGTGATGGCTAATGAATTTATGAGAGGGTGTGAGGGTGATGTGTCCAGGGAATTTATGAGGTGTGAGGCGATTTCCAAGGAATTTATGAGAGGGTGTGAGGGTGATCTGTCCAGGGAATTTATGAGGAGTGAGGTGATTTCCAATGAATTTATGAGAGGGTGTGAGGGTGATCTGTCTATTAAATTTATGAGAGGGTGAGAAGGTGATGGCTAGGGAATTTATGAGAGGGTGTGAGGGTCATGGCCAGTGAATTTATGAGAGGGTGTGAGGGTGATGGCTAGGGAATTTATGAGAGGATGTGAGGGTAATGGCCAGGGAATTTATGAGAGGTTGTGAGGGTGATGGCCAGGGAATTTATGAGAGGGTGTGAGGGTGATGGCTAGGGAATTTATGAGAGGGTGTGAGGGTGATGGCCAGGGAATTTATGAGAGGGTGTGAGGGTGATGGCTAGGGAATTTATGAGAGGGTGTGAGGGTGATGGCCAGGGAATTTATGAGAGGTTGTGAGGGTGATGGCCAGGGAATTTATGAGAGGGTGTGAGGGTGATGGCCAGGGAATTTATGAGAGGGTGTGAGGGTGATATCTAGGGAATTTATGAGAGGGTGTGAGGATGATGGCCAGGGAATTTATGAGAGGTTGTGAGGGTGATGGCCAGGGAATTTATGAGAGGGTGTGAGGGTGATGGCTAGGGAATTTATGAGAGGGTGTGAGGGTGATGGCCAGGGAATTTATGAGAGGGTGTGAGGGTGATGGCCAGGGAATTTATGAGAGGGTGTGAGGGTGATGGCTAGGAAATTTATGAGAGGGTGTGAGGGTGATGGCTAGGGAATTTATGAGAGGGTGTGAGGGTGATGGCCATGGAATTTATGAGAGGGTGTGAGGGTGATGGCCAGGGAATTCATGAGACGGTGTGAGGGTGATGGCTAGGGAGTTTATGAGAGGGTGTGAGGGTGATGGCCATGGAATTTATGAGAGGGTGTGAGGGTGATGGCCATGGAATTTATGAGACGGTGTGAGGGTGATGGCCATGGAATTTATGAGACGGTGTGAGGGTGATGGCCATGGAATTTATGAGAGGGTGTGAGGGTGACGGCCATGGAATTTATGAGACGGTGTGAGGGTGATGGCCATGTAATTTATGAGACGGTGTGAGGGTGATGGCTAGGGAATTTATGAGAGGGTGTGAGGGTGATGGCCAGGGAATTTATGAGGGGGTGTGACGGTGATGGCTAGGGAATTTATGAGACGGTGTGAGGGTGATGGCCAGGGAATTCATGAGAGGGTGTGAGTGTGATGGCCAGGGAATTCATGAGAGGGTGTGAGGGTGATGGCCAGGGAATTTATGAGAGGGTGTGAGGGTGATGGCTAGGGAATTTATGAGACGGTGTGAGGGTGATGGCTAGGGAATTTATGAGACGGTGTGAGGGTGATGGCCAGGGAATTTATGAGACGGTGTGAGGGTGATGGCTATGGGATTTATGAAACGGTGTGAGGGTGATGGCTAGGGAATTTATGAGAGGGTGTGAGGGTGATGGCCAGGGAATTTATGAGAGGGTGTGAGGGTGATGGCTAGGAAATTTATGAGAGGGTGTGAGGGTGATGGCTAGGGAATTTATGAGAGGGTGTGAGGGTGATGGCCATGGAATTTATGAGAGGGTGTGAGGGTGATGGCCAGGGAATTCATGAGACGGTGTGAGGGTGATGGCTAGGGAGTTTATGAGAGGGTGTGAGGGTGATGGCCATGGAATTTATGAGAGGGTGTGAGGGTGATGGCCATGGAATTTATGAGACGGTGTGAGGGTGATGGCCATGGAATTTATGAGACGGTGTGAGGGTGATGGCCATGGAATTTATGAGAGGGTGTGAGGGTGACGGCCATGGAATTTATGAGACGGTGTGAGGGTGATGGCCATGTAATTTATGAGACGGTGTGAGGGTGATGGCTAGGGAATTTATGAGAGGGTGTGAGGGTGATGGCCAGGGAATTTATGAGGGGTGTGACGGTGATGGCTAGGGAATTTATGAGACGGTGTGAGGGTGATGGCCAGGGAATTCATGAGAGGGTGTGAGTGTGATGGCCAGGGAATTCATGAGAGGGTGTGAGGGTGATGGCCAGGAATTTATGAGAGGGTGTGAGGGTGATGGCTAGGGAATTTATGAGACGGTGTGAGGGTGATGGCTAGGGAATTTATGAGACGGTGTGAGGGTGATGGCCAGGGAATTTATGAGACGGTGTGAGGGTGATGGCTATGGGATTTATGAAACGGTGTGAGGGTGATGGCTAGGGAATTTATGAGAGGGTGTGAGGGTGATGGCCAGGGAATTTATGAGACGGTGTGAGGGTGATGGCTATGGGATTTATGAGACGGTGTGAGGGTGATGGCTAGGGAATTTATGAGACGGTGTGATGGTGATGGCTAGGGAATTTATGAGAGGGTGTGAGGGTGATGGCCAGGGAATTTATGAGAGGGTGTGAGGGTGATGGCCAGGGAATTTATGAGAGGGTGTGAGGGTGATGGCTAGGAAATTTATGAGAGGATGTGAGGGTGATGGCTAGGGAATTTATGAGAGGGTGTGAGGGTGATGGCCATGGAATTTATGAGAGGGTGTGAGGGTGATGGCCAGGGAATTCATGAGACGGTGTGAGGGTGATGGCTAGGGAGTTTATGAGAGGGTGTGAGGTGGCCATGGAATTTATGAGAGGGTGTGAGGGTGATGGCCATGGAATTTATGAGACGGTGTGAGGGTGATGGCCATGGAATTTATGAGACGGTGTGAGGGTGATGGCCATGGAATTTATGAGAGGGTGTGAGGGTGACGGCCAGGGAATTTATGAGACGGTGTGAGGGTGATGGCCATGTAATTTATGAGACGGTGTGAGGGTGATGGCTAGGGAATTTATGAGAGGGTGTGCGGGTGATGGCCAGGGAATTTATGAGGGGGTGTGACGGTGATGGCTAGGGAATTTATGAGACGGTGTGAGGGTGATGGCCAGGGAATTCATGAGAGGGTGTGAGTGTGATGGCCAGGGAATTCATGAGAGGGTGTGAGGGTGATGGCCAGGGAATTTATGAGAGGGTGTGAGGGTGATGGCTAGGGAATTTATGAGACGGTGTGAGGGTGATGGCTAGGGAATTTATGAGACGGTGTGAGGGTGATGGCCAGGGAATTTATGAGACGGTGTGAGGGTGATGGCTAGGGAATTTATGAGAGGGTGTGAGGGTGATGGCCAGGGAATTTTATGAGACGGTGTGAGGGTGATGGCTATGGGATTTATGAGACGGTGTGAGGGTGATGGCTAGGGAATTTATGAGACGGTGTGATGGTGATGGCTAGGGAATTTATGAGAGGGTGTGAGGGTAATCCATCCAGGGAATTAACCAGGCTATAAGAAAGTTGGAGCCGCAAACATCGATATAGAACCTAAATACAATAATGATGTAGATTTCTGATGCATAGTTAGCATCATTATTTTGTTGTTTATGTACTTATAAATGTACTACGATTGTATTTTATTTGTTAATTCAACTGTAATCGATGTCTATACCTCTAACTTCCTTATAGCTTGAAACTCGTAACTGGTCAATTTGTGAGAGTGTGTGAGGTTGTCCCCAGGGAATTTGTGAGAGGGTGTGAGGTGCTCCCCAGGGAATTTGTGAGAGGGTGTGAGGTGGTCCCCAGGGAATTTGTGAGAGGGTGTGAGGTGCTCCCCAGGGAATTTGTGATAGGGTGTGAGGTGGTCCCCAGGGAATTTGTGAGAGGGTGTGAGGTGATCCCCAGGGAATTTGTGAGAGGGTGTGAGATGGTCCCCAGGGAATTTGCGAGAGGGTGTAAGGTGGTCCCTAGGGAATTTGTGAGAGGGTGTAAGGTGGTCCCTAGGGAATTTGTGAGAGTATGTGAGGTGGTCCCCAGGGAATTTGTGAGAGAGCCTGCAATTTGAGGTGAGCAGGCTTTTGGCTATGGCATTTTTTTCACCAAATTTTTTACAAACTTATCTTGAATGGAGGTCATGGGGATTTTTTTGTTTTTAAATCTGGATGGAGGTCTAGGTAGGAACAGTCAAAGGGGGTAATTGTGGGCAGGCTATGAAACCATTGTTATTCAATATATAGGAATCATATACATATAAACATACATAGCACCATTATGACATAATTTTTCTAAAGACTGAAATAGTGAATAATTATATACCGGTATGTGTTTTTTTATGAAATATTTTTAATTGCCCCGGGTGTCCACACTTACCACCTTTGATGAAAAATATTTAAAAACAAATATATATATAGTAATTATATATAGAAATCTCCCCTTGGTTCCTCAGGCAGATTCGTTCTCTCGTCAGATTTTAACACTATCTGGTGTAACGTCTTCAGGATTAGAGAGAGGGAGTGAGTGAGTGAAAGTGAATGAGAGTGAGTGTGTGTGTGTGTGTGTGTGTGTGTGTGTGTGTGTGTGAGAGAGAGAGAGAGTGAGAGAGAGAGTGAGTGTGCGTGTTGTATCAATGTACTCGCGACATATAACTAAGCGACCCTGTAATGACGATACAGCTGTTAACTCCTACTGTACCGGCGACGTCTTTTAAATTAAATTCTAGCTATAATTAGACAATTTTATTAATCTTAGGAAGGCCCATTAGCCAAATAAGGCTTCAAAGTATCTCAATCAACCTTTATAATTAACACAGATCCTTCCTAATCTGCCTAATATCGTTTAAATACAGCTAGACTACAATATAACACACGTCGCTGGTACTCAAAGGGTTAAAGATATAGTTCGAAAGCTCCAATAAGGGGAGGCAGAACGTTTTTCTGGACCCCCTTCTCCCTAATGTTTAGACCCACTAGTTTTGAGATTATAAGATGTTCGGCCCATTAGTTTGGCGATTGTAACACCTTTCACCCCATTTCGTTGTCAATTTTAAGACCTTTCGTGCCATTTAGGTGTCGATTATTTCCTGGCGAGCGATAGCGAGCCTGCAATTTTAAGAGGAATCGGCCGAGACATTTTTCTACCGAAAAATTTACAAATTTAGCTTGAAGGGGGGTCTAGACTCTAGGGGGTGTTTTTCTAAGCTTGATGGAGGTCTAGGGAGGAAACTAAAAACATATATTATGAATAAATGAATAATTAATAGGCCAAACAAATGGTCTCCCTCCCCCCCCCGCCTTTATGTATCATTATGGCTTGCTTTATAATAGTCTATTTAATATTAGGCGATTTGACTAACCTTAACCCTTTCTGTATCGGCGACGTTTTGTTCATTTTATTTTAGCTATATTTTGACGAGTTTGTGCAGCTTAAGGAGGATCTGTGGTAGTAAACAGGGTGAAGTGAGATATTTCGAAGCCTGTTAATAATGCTGGAGGCCTTATTAATAACTGAATACCTTTATCTAATAGTAGCCAGATCAAAGAGTTAAGAATGACCTGTGGGAGTTAAAGGGTTAATTGAGATAGTCTCTAGCCCCATTCGATCCCTTGAGGTTCTTCCTAAGCATAATTAAATCGTCTAATGATAGCCAGGATACATAATCGTCTAATGATAGCCAGGATACATAATTTAGTGTGTCATCGGATACTGAAGAGGTTGCAGTCAAAATCATAGCACCCCCAAAAAAATAATAAATAATAAATCGAATAAATTAAACGTAAAACGAACAAACAAACGAACTAACAAACAAATATGGTTTTAGAGTAATTGGGGTGTGTGTGGGGATGGGTCGGGATTAAATTAATATACCCCTTTGATCATGAGCAAAGTATAATTAAAATAGTATATCATTTGTTCGGTACAGTATAATTATATAAAACTGATAGTATACTGACATAACAGAAGCCAAATAATGGGATAATATATATTTTTACAAGTTTCGATTAAGATATTGGTTTACTTTGTGTCACCCACAAACACACCTACACAACCCTCCCTCCTTCCCACACATACACATACTGTACATCTACATTCACACACACACACACACTACATTCCCTTACACCTCCCCTCCCACACACACACACACATACACACCTATACCCAAAGTATATACCTGTTGGTGTCTATATACTTTGCCTATACCTCCCCCCACACACAATAATACAAATAATAACCATAACTTTCCCATTAACTAAAATCCCCACCTGTCATGAGCCTTGATACAGTGGGTCAGGCTTTAATTCATATTTCCCCGTACCATCAACACACCAGAGGAACACTTGATGAGTTTTCTCAAGCCAGAGTGGGCGTGGCGAGCCAGAGTGGGCGTGGCGAGCCAGAGTGGGCGTGGCGAGCGGTGGGTGGGAGGGGCTTGGAGGTGTGTGTATGTGTCTCTCCGTGTGTGGAAAGAGGGGAGAAAAGTATCGGAGATTTCGTTATTCCTTTGTTTTTAATCGATTTGTGGGGTTAGTTGAAGGACATTGATAATTTTAAGGGCGTGAAATGGGTTTAGATGTTTGCTTGGGGGAGATATAGAGGGAAGCGAGGGGTATTGAGTGGGCCGAGGGAGGTAAGAGAGGGGAGGTAAGGGGCGTGGCTTGTGTGTGTACGCGGGTTCGTGTGTACAAGCAGTGAAAAAGGGGTCAATTATCCCCTATTAATCACCCTCTACCTATCCTTCTACTTAATTTAACCAAGACCCTGCATTTCGAAAAGTCAAAAGAATTCCATAGATCAATTTACAAGAAATACGGAGGTAAATAAGAGAAAGTAAGGGGGCCGAGTTTGGAAAATCTAGGCGGTCTCTGGCATCCGAGGCCGGGAGATAGGGGGGTACTTGTATATATTGCCGGCACGGAAACCTTAACCTGTTGCTCTCCTCCTGACCACACACACACTCTCACACCTCGTCAGCCTCACCTCACCTGCGGCTTCTTCCCCTCTGTCAAGGTAGGTCGGTTGGAGCGCATACTGGACTCACCCCGATATTTTCTCGACCCGAAACGAAGCCGCCTGTGATTATATATTATCACTTTTTATCAAAGAAACCAAAACTAACCTAACCTAACCTAACAAAAAAAAAAAAAAAAAAAACGGGGCAAGTTCCTCGTACAAATGCGGGGCGAGTTGTTTTCGGGGCGACATCTCCATTCACCGTCACCCAGGATTATCGAGTGTGTGTTTAGAAAATTGTCTACAGTTGCGGTGACTCTTGCTGTTCTTAATTAAGGGAAGTTATTTATTTTTTTTTCCCCTGGACCCCCTTCTCCCTCATGTATAGCTCCATTAGTTTTGAAATTTTAAGATGTTAGCCCACATGGTTTGGCGATTTTAAGACTGTCGCCCCATTTCATTGTCAATATTAAGACCTTTCGTGCCATTTAGGTGTAGATTTTATTTCCTGGAGAGTGATAGTGAACCTGTATTTTAGGAGCAACTGGCCTTTGGCCGTGATTGTTTTCTACCGAAAAATGTACAAGTTTTCTCGAAGGGAGTTCTTGAAGATTATTTGTTATTAATTTGATAGAGGTCTAGGGGCAAACTAAAAACTACCTCCTTAAATATCCGAGTGAACGTTTTCTCAGAATTATGGGAGCCCACCTCGCTTATTTTCTCTTTTTCGCCCTCTCTCTTTGGCTTGTATCCATTCGGCCCCATTCAGCCTACTGTTTTAAGACGTTTACCCCCATTCAGGTGTCAATATTTTCCTGGCGAGTGGTAGCGAGCCAGCATATATATATATTATTGTTTTGACAGCAAGCTAAATTTGTACATTTTTCGATAAAAAAATGTCTCCGGCGAAGCCGGATTTCTCCATACAATGCTGGCTCGCTATCGCTCGCCAGGAAGAAATCGACACCTGAATGGGGATAAACGTCTTAATACAGTTGGCTGAATGGGGCCGAATGGATACAAGCCAGGAAACAAGAGAGAGAGAAGGAGAGAAAGATAAAACAAACAAAAAACGGTGACCCCCCCTTAATTGAGTCTCGTAACACAAAGTACTACACAGTGTTTGCCGTGTGTGTCCATAGCTGGAGGGCTGAATATAGGTCAGTGTCCAGGAGGAGTACCAGCGACGTGGGTTTTTCTATTCTAGCTATAATTAGGCGATGTTATGCAGCTTAGGACGGATCTGTGGTAGTTAGCAGGGTTGGTTGAGATAGCCTGAAGCCTTATTATTGCTAGAGGTCCTTCCTAAGTTGAATAACATCGTCTAACTAAGGGTTGGTTGAGATAGTCTGAAGCCTTATTATTGCTAGAGGTCCTTCCTAAGTTGAATAACATCGTCTAACTAAGGGTTGGTTGAGATAGTCTGAAGCCTTATTATTGCTAGAGGTCCTTCCTAAGTTGAATAACATCGTCTAACTAAGGGTTGGTTGAGATAGTCTGAAGCCTTATTATTGCTAGAGGTCCTTCCTAAGTTGAATAACATCGTCTAACTAAGGGTTGGTTGAGATAGTCTGAAGCCTTATTATTGCTAGAGGTCCTTCCTAAGTTGAATAACATCGTCTAATAGTTGCCAGAATATGATGAAAAGGACGTCCCTGGTACTGAATGGGTTAATAACCTTTTCAGTACCGGTGACGTATTTTATTTATTGGATTTCAGCTACATTTAGACGATTTTATAAGAACAGGTGACGTTTTTTTCGTAATATTCTGGCAACTATTCAATTATTGTGTTAAGCTTAGAAAGGACTTCTAACAGCTAAAAAGGCTACATACTATCTCAATTAATCCTTTTAGCTAACCCAGATCCTTCCTAATCGGAATATTATAATCTAGTATTTGCCAGAATATGATGCAAAGGACGTAACATTCTTAAGGGGAGGTATTTAGTTTGTTCCCTAGACCTCCATCAAGCTTAAAATTACACCCCCTTGAGTCCCTTTCAAGATAAATTTGTACATTTTTCGGTAGAAAAATTTCCCGGCCAAAGGCCGGTTCCTCTTAAATTACAGGCTCGCTATCGCTCGCCAGGATAAAATCGACACCTGGATGGCACGAAAGGTCTTAATATGGGGTGAAAGTTCTTAAAATCGCTAAACTAATGGGGCAAACGTTTTATAATATCAAAAGCAATGGGGCTAAACATGAGGGAGAAAGGGGTCAAGAAAAAAATCCCTCAAGTGGATATCTCCCCTTAATCCTCCATTACAAACCCCAAGACACTAGAATAATCTAATGAAAGCATAATATGATGATCCTCCCGGGACACTACCTACACCTGGAACATAAACATCTAAACCATCACACCAAGAACACAGTTAGGTCAGGCAATTGTGTTCGGTAAAATCACATACGTTTATTATCTATACTTCAACTACATCAAGTGCCCGGCAGAGTGAGCATTAAGGGGGGTGACCTGCTTTTTGTTATTTCTGTCCATTTCTCTCTTTTTCTGGCTTGTATCCATTCGGCCCCATTCAGCCAACTATTTTAAGACGTTTATCCCCATCTAGGTGTTGATTTCTTCCTGGCGAGCGATAGCGAGCCAGCATTATATGAAGAAATTCGGCTTCGTCGGAGAAATTTTTCTATCGAAAAATGTATAAATTTAGCCTGCTGTCAAACAAGAATAAAAAATATGCTGGCTCGCTACCGCTCACCAGTAAAAAAATGACACCTGGATGGGGATAAACGTCTTAAAACAGTATGCTGAATGGGGCCAAATGGATACAAGCCAGAGAAAGATAGAAAAGGACAGAACAAAAGCAGGTCACCCCCCTTAATGCATAATTGCATTAATATTTTTATTTTATTTTATTAATTAATTATTTATTTTGATTTGTATATCGGCATTGTGAATATTACCAACTATACTATTAGTTAACAATGTATTTCGTTCAACTTCACCGGGGTAAAACGTTCATCCTGCAACAGCCGATTTTCAGACACCTAACCCCTCCAGAATACGGTGACGCTCTTTGTCATTATATCCATGCTGTTATTAGACGACTTTATACTTTCAGGAAGAATATCTAGGCATCAGGAGTCAAATCTATCCTAATTAACCCTCTGACTTCCAAATATCTAGGCATCAGGAGTCAAATCTATCCTAATTAACCCTCTGACTTCCAAATATCTAGACATCAGGCGTAAAATCTATCCTAATTAACCCTCTGACTTCCAAATATCTAGGCATCAGGAGTCAAATCTATCCTAATTAACCCTCTGACTTTCAAATATCTAGGCATCAGGAGTAAAATCTATCCTAATTAACCCTCTGATTTCCAAATATCTAGGCATCAGGAGTAAAATCTATCCTAATTAACCCTCTGACTTCCAAATATCTAGGCATCAGGAGTCAAATCTATCCTAATTAACCCTCTGACTTTCAAATATCTAGGCATCAGGAGTAAAATCTATCCTAATTAACCCTCTGATTTCCAAATATCTAGGCATCAGGAGTAAAATCTATCCTAATTAACCCTCTGACTTCCAAATATCTAGGCATCTGGAGTAAAATCTATCCTAATTAACCCTCTGACTTCCAAATATCTAGGCATCAGGCGTAAAATCTATCCTAATTAACCCTCTGACTTCCAAATTCCTCCATGAACTGTATAATATAATCTACCGATAGCCAGGATAAACTGTCAAAACGCGTCATAATCCTCAAGCGGTTAATTGCATTATTTAAACCTGTTACGTTTGTACTTCACATAAATATTTTTTTATAATATAGACATTGAAATAGTTTCCATTATCAGAATAGTCACAGCTCAATAATAAAAATACAGAAATAATTTGTTTTCCTCACAGTGAAAGGGAATAGAGCTTAGTTGACACATTATGGGGACGCCTATATTTAGTATAGTCTGGCTAGTATTAGACGATTTTTTCAGATTAGGAAGTCGTTGCGGTAGTCAGAAAGCTAATTGAGAGTTCACCTCTTTAATTACCAGAGGGCCTTCTATAACTGAATAAAAACGACTAATGGTTAGCCAGAATTAAGGGAAAATGCGTCTTTGAAAGCTAAAAGGGTTAAGGGGAAATATTCAGTTGAGATATTTTTTTCTGGACCCTTTTCTCCCTCATGTTTAGCCCCATTGTTTTTGAGATTTTAAGTCGTTCGCCCCTTAGTTTGTCGATTTTAAGAACTTGCGCCCCATTTCTGTCAATGTTAAGACCTTTCATGCCATTTAGGTGTCCATTTTTTCCTGGCGAGCGAAAGCGAGCCTGTAATTTAAGAGGAACTTAAGAGAAACATTTCTCTACCGAAAAATTTACAAATTCATCTTGAAAGGGGGTCTAGGGAGTGTAGTTTTAAGCTTGATGGAGGTCTAGGGAACAAAATAAAAACTTCCCCTTAAACTTTTCTCAGAAGAAGGGAGAATGTAATTTATTGAAAGCCGTTCATATATTACAGTAATTTTTTTTCCCAACACCATTTGACGTAATTATCAAATAATTTTAGAGGTAGAGAAGATTTTGTTTTCCTCTCCAGATGGAATTAACCACTTGCGACACTATTATTAGACGATTTTATTTAAACTAGGAAGGGGTATATGGAAGTCAGAAGGTTAATTGAGATAGTCTTAACCCTTATAATTCCCACAGCTCCTTTCTGAACTGTATAACATCGTCTATTGACAGCCAGCATAAACTATCAAAATGCGTCGTAATCTTAATGTTCCTCTGTAGATTTCACACAAATTATAGTCCATTCATTTATTTAATACTAACGCTTTATTGAACATTTATTACTCCCTGATATATCCGCATATATTTTACTGCCATACGGTATGGGGAAACGCAAATTAAACAAAAATTAAACCATTAGTAATCGTTCAAAAACGGGTAATTAGAACAATGACATATACATCAAAATATGCTCACACAAATTATTTATTTCATGATCTAAGACTTTTAAAATTAAGTGACATAAACATTTATTGCAATTCTCTGTTTGTTTTTATATCGGTAAATAATAATACAGACAACAGCATGTTTCAATATCACGTGAATAATAGATACAACTTTAGAAACAAGGGTCTTCTAAAAATCCCTCTCATGACTTCAAGCCAATCACAGTCATGAGTTGTTTATCGTGGAGTGAAGGTATGGAACGGTCTCCCGCAATACATCAGAGAGAAATTAACAGTTTTGAGTTTGAAGAAAGCTCTGAAAAATTACTTACTCTGTAAATACAATCTCAATGGTAATAAAGAATAGACGATTTTTTCTGTATTTGTTCTGTATTTGAGTGTTTATTCTGTATGAATGAATTGTCTTTGAAAGGAAAACTAAATATAATAGTATTATGTATATACTATAAATATAATAGTATTATGTATATACTATAAATATAATAGTATTATGTATATACTATAAATATAATAGTATTATGTATATACTATAAATATAATAGTATTATGTATATACTATAAATATTTGTTTGTTAGGAGTGGTGCGTAAATCATAATTATGTGGATGCAAGAGATGACTGTCAATATGGTATATAAGATGTAAACTTATGAATTAATGAAGGTGTATAAGTGTGGAAAAAATGGGTGTATGATTAAATAAAATAATTGCCATTTGTATATGCGGTCGGCGCGTGTAGTCAGCGGAGTCTCGGAAATTGTATTTATGCAATTATATGTTATTAGATTGCTGACGGAAACCGTATCATTGATATGTTTCTTGATTTATCCCTTTTCCGTTTTACCCATTGCAAATTTAATTATACATTTGACTCTTAAGCCTCTAATAAACGCAATATACCGAAACTCTGCGGATTGAGCGAATTGACTGCTTGATAGTAATTTGTGTATGATTATATTTGGTATAATTATGTGTGTATGTATGTGAGTATGTATATGTATCTGTATGATACATAGTATGAGTATGTATATGTATCTGTATGATACATAGAATGAGTATGTATATGAATGTCAAGGTTGAAACAAAGTATATAAATGTGTATATAATATATCACTAAATTTTCTAATGTCAAATAATGGGACTATCCTATTATTCGGGTTTGACTAATTCAGGTGTCTTTATAAGAGAGGCAACTCTCAATAAGGCACAGCCAATTATGTACTGTACTAACATAATATTACTTTGTATTATAATGTTCTTGGGCTCAATAAACTGTTTCAATTTCAATTTAATTATAGGTAGGCCAGAAATCGTGAACCAAAACTCATAACTAATGGGGCTAAACATGAGAGAGAAGGGGGTCCAGTCCAGAAAAACCTCCCCTTAGCTTGACTTAATTCTTAATCTGATAGCAATTAATAATCATAATTTACTATAAGTCCATTCTTTATGGGTAGGCCTAAAATTGTGACCCCTAACCTCTGTAACTAAAAAAGGGATAGAGCAAACGGGCTGTAAATGTCCACGCCTTTTCCCTGGCTGACCCTTCCCAAACGGTAGAAATATTAGCTCAATTACTCAAGCTGTTTATGAGTTATAGAGGTTAGTGATACAATTTTTAGGACTACCTATAATGCATGAACTATAGCGTCAAAGGTTTTGGTGAACTATTATTTATGACTGCACAGACTGCGCTAATCTGGGTGAAATAATTACTTTAGTACGGTAGCCCAAATAAGTGATGTCGCGGCTCCAAGTATATTTCCATCAATAATTGGAATCAGCACTATCTGAACAATAATTCATCGTTTCGAGTGAGATATACTAACATGTTCCTATCTATACACACCAAATTCAACATCTGACAGACATTAATACAGCACACAGAGAGCAAAACGTAATGACAGCGGCGACACGACTTATTTGGCCGACTGTACCAGGAGGCTGTATTATTCATAGTCCTCTGCTAATCATTAGGGGGAGTTAATTCAGTTTAGGAATGCTGTGTCGGCATCGAAGGCTTAATCGAGACATTTGCCTCCATTATATTCCTATAGGCCCTTCCTAAGCTGAATATAATAGTCTTGCGTTAAGGGGAGATCTCCACTTGAGGGATATTTTTTTCTTGACTCCTTTCTCCCTCATGTTTAGCCCCATTGCTTTTGATATTATAAAACGTTTGCCCCATTAGTTTAGCGATTTTAAGAACTTTCACCCCATATTAAGACCTTTCGTGCAATTCAGGTGTCGATTTTATCCTGGCGAGCGATAGCGAGCCTGTAATTTAAGAGGAACCGGCTTTCAGCCGGGAAATTTTTCTACCGAAAAATGTACAAATTTATCTTGAAAGGGGTCTAGGGGGTGTAATTTTAAGATTGATGGAATTCTAGGGAACGAACTAAAAACCTCCCCTTAAACATAATAATGTGCATTATAAGACTATTGTATTTTAAAGTGGTTACCTCCTTCCTTCACTACGATAGTGCTTTCTCCATCATATTCTGACATTCGTTAGGGGATTTCATTCAGCTTAGGAAGGATCTGTGGGAGGCGAAGGGTCACTTGATACATGTTGCTCCCCGTGCTTTCCTTGTTGCCTTTCCTAAGCTGAATATTATCGTCTATTGTGTTAACCAGAATAAAAAAAAAAAAAAAAAAAAAAAAAAAACGCCATCAATGGCTTGATGGGGTTAAACGTTATATAATCTGAGAGCTGGGAGGATTTACTGTTTATATATGATTAGGTATTATTATCTCTCTCTCTCTCTCTCTCTCTCTCTCTCTCTCTCTCTTCTTTTCTATCCTTTCCTTCAACTTTCCTTTTCTATCGGATATGCCATCTCTAATAGAATTAAATCCTCACCACCTCGTTTGGATCGTAAGGTCTGTGTGGCCAGTGTATATATGTAAATCAACGTAAATATCTCTCTCTCTCTCTCTCTCTCTCTCTCTCAGCCTCTCCATCACCCTCCGTCTCTCACAGCCATCTCCACCGCTGATTCTTAAGGGAGCCCACCTCGCTTGTTTTCTCTTTCTCTCCTTCTCTCTTTGGCTTGTATCTATTCGGCCCCATTCAGATTACTGTTTTAAGACGTTTACCCCATCCTGGTGTCAATATTTTCCTGGCGAGCGGTAGCGAGCCAGTATATATATATATATATTTTTTTGACAGCAAGCTAAATTTGTACATTTTTTGATAGAACATTTTCTCCGGCGAAGCCGGATTTCTCTATACAATGCTGGCTCGCTATCGCTCGCCAGAAAGAAATCTACACCTGGATGGGGATAAACGTCTTAAAACAGTTGGCTGAATGGGGCCGAATTGATACAAGCCAGGGAAAGAGAGAAAAGGAGAGAAAAAAAAAAAAAAAAGCCGGTGATTCCCCTTAAGCCGGTATCACACGAGCACTTTTTTCCCTCAAAATTTTTCCTGAACACTGGTCTGGCAGCTTAGGAGGTCAACATTGATAATAATAGATCGGTCACCTACATTCATCTATCCTCAGCTTAGTGGTCGATAACAGAGTAAAATATTTCAGAAAGGTTGCCACGAAAAAGTTGATCATCGAATGTTGACTATAAAAGCTCTCGTGTGATATCGGAGGGAAGTTTTTTCAATCTACCGGTTTTCACGCCCTTATTGACACCCTTGACACAAAATCCTCTAAGGTGTTTGTGCTGATTTCTGTTCTTTCTTCACTGAGAGAGAGAGAGAGAGAGAGAGAGAGAGAGAGAGAGAGAGAGAGAGAGAGAGAGAGAGAGAGAGAGAGAGAGAGAGAGAGAGAGAGAGAGAGAGAGAGAGAGAGAGAGAGAGAGAGAGACTTATACCACCAAAGAACCCCTCGCACCACACCTAACTGTGCAATAGTTTAGCTCCCACTACCCCCATAAAATATAATATATAGATAGATAGATAGATAATGAGAGAGACAGATAGCACACATACCCACCCACCCACACACAGACACACTAACCCTCACTGTCTCACACAATCTCGCTCACACACAGACACACTCACTTCTAACACACATAGACATACATTACATATACATAAATACATATAACTAGACAGAGGTACACACATAAAACACACACACACACACACTCTCTCTCACACACACCCACTTCTAATACATATAAACATACATTGCATACACATACCTAGAGAGAGGGACACACACACACACACCTCTCTCTCTTTCACACTCACACAATCTCTCTCAAACACACATTCACACATCCACACACACTTCTAACACTTAAGCACCCTCCACACCACACTTACTACACACCTCCCACATCCCCCATAAAAGAATTATGGGTCGTATTCCCGGCCTAGGAGAGGTTATTCACCGGCGGGTACAGTCGCGTTAATAAGTAATGTCTCGGCACCAAGTATGTTTTGATCAATAATTGGTATCAGCAATATCTAAGCTTCATTTCTTCATATCGAGTGAAATATATAAACACGTTCCTACACTTACCCACCCTATTTAACATCTGACAGACATTAATACAGCACAGAGCAAGCCAAACGTAATGACAGCTGTGACATGACTTATTAGCGCGACCGTACAGTCACTTATAAAAATTCGTGGACCTCTATGGTTTTTCTTTATGCAATTATTACTATCTGTAATGATTTGCTGATGGAACTGGCTTGTCAATAAATAGTATATATAGTTTTGCAGTTGATATTTAGGAAATTATATAAAATAATTTGTGTCCAGAGATATACTTCCATAATTAGAAAGAGGTGAGGTCCACGATTTTTTATGAGTGACTGTACGGTGGCGCTAATAAGTCATGTCTCACCTGTCTTTACGTTTGGCTCGTCCTGTGCTGTATTAATGTCTGTCGGATGTTGAATAGGGTGGGTATTATGTGGGAACATGTTTGTGTAATTCACTCAGAAAGAAGAAATCATGTGTAAATATTGTTGATAAATATTATTGATCAAAACATAATTGGTGCCGAGCCATGACTTATTAGGCCGACTGTACCCTAGTGATCATCTCCTTCTGTATACCCTTAGCTGTCTGGAACATAGTACACTCGGGTGCCATAGTATCTAACCCACTCATACAAATTCCTGGACTTTATCTATTTTCAATCCTGGAAGTTTATCTCTGGAAACGAATTTATGCATATAGTTTTCTATAAATTAATTACAAAATTATATATACCATTTATTGAAAAGCAAGTTCTATCCAAAAATCAATCCAGATAGTTATATTTGCATAAGGACAAACATAGGGGGTCCACGAATTGTTATGAGTGGGCTAGAGAGTATGGTATTCGAGAGTACATCTTATATAAAGCATGTTTCACATACTCACACCCAGTCGGGGGACAGCTCGACGACGTATATAGACTAAAACCATACACAACAATGCCACTCCAACAGATTCTTCTCTCTCCAACACCCCTTCTCCCCTCTCGACACTCTATGAAGAGTAGATACGAGGCGCCGTTGTAAAGGCTTATCCCTCAATACCTTCACCTTCACTTGTTAACACTATTTGATCCGACGTGTTGTGGGTTATTATGATGCTTTGTTTATTTTTCATTGAGGATTTTCGAACAATTTGTTTGTTTGTTCACTAGGGTAACAAAAACGCCTTCCCAGACTTCCTTCAAACTAAAGAATGCCCACCAAGACCCCCTTCAAGCTAAATCTGTACATTTTTCTATGGAAACTTGTTCCGGTCGAAGACCAATATCCTCTAAGTTTCAGACTTGCTATCGGTCGCCCCACGTTCAATCACCAAATTAATGGGGTGAAAAGAATCTCTACGCTAACGGAGCGAGCCAAATGAATAAATAAAACTATATATATATATATACATACCAGCAGGGGTACCCGACATTGCCCGGGTACTACCACCACTACTACTACCATAATCACCATCATCAATCACTACTACCACAATCATCACAATACTACTACTACCATAATCATCGGCCTCGACCTCCCTGTGCCTCATTAAACGACGACCTCGATTTCGGCCGCTAAACGACCTCTGATTTTGGATCTGACCTCATCCGTATCCCCATTTGGGGGGGGGGGGGGGGCTGCGAACAACTTTCGTTCCATACACCTTTTCGATCGGAGGCCTCCTTCTGCCCCAAACGGCAATTTTTTTCAATTATTTTTCAATTTCGGCCTCGAAACGACCTCCGATCGTGGCCTCGCCCCCTCTATGACCTGACTCAGGTCAATTGACACCCACATGCAAAGTTTCAGCTCCCCACGTCCAAAACTGCGGCCGCCTATTAAGAACGCACAGACAAACAGACGCACGAACTGATTTAATAATATATATATATACAGTATATATATACTGTATATATACTGTATATAAATACTGTATATATTAAGTTAGAGAGCAAAACACTCTGAGAAGTCACACACCAGCAAATCGAGCACAACTCATATACAATATACTAAACTAACAATACATTTATAGTTGTCTGATAAGCCATAATATTTACCAGGGAGGAAATCACAATATACTGAACTGAGTCGGAACGCTAAACATTAAGGGGAGATGGGCTGTTTTTCTGGTCCCCTTTCTTCCTCATGTTTATCCCCATTAGTATTGAGATTTTAAGACGTTTGCTCCATTAGTTTGGCGATTGTAACACCTTTCACCCAATTTTTTTTCATTATTAAGACCTTTTGTGCCCTGTAGGTGTCGATTTTTCCTGGCGAGCGATAGCGAGCATGTAATTGTGGCGGATGCGGCCTTCGGCCGTGACATTTTTCTACCGAAAAATGTACAAATTAATTTTGAAAGGAAATCTAATGGATGTTTTTTTAAAGTTTGATGGAGGTCTAGGGAGGAAACTAGAACATAAATGAATATACAGTATAATTAAATAAATGAATATACAGTATAATTAAATATACAGTATAATTAAATACATGAATATACAGTATAATTAAATAAATGAATATACAGTATAATTAAATAAATGAATATACAGTATAATTAAATAAATGAATATACAGTATAATTAAATATACAGTATAATTAAATAAATGAATATACAGTATAATTAAATATACAGTATAAACACAATAATTAAATATACAGTATAAACACAATAATTAAATATACAGTATAAACACAATAATTAAATATACAGTATAATTAAATATACAGTATAATTAAATATACAGTATAATTAAATATATAGTATAATTAAATATACAGTATACACACAATAATTAAATATACAGTATAATTAAATATACAGTATAATTAAATATATAGTATAATTAAATATACAGTATAATTAAATATACAGTATAATTAAATAGACCTCCAAAAAATAACGCTGTCCCCTTAAACAGCGCTAATGCTCTTAGATTGATTACCAATTACCAAGTGCGTTTGTCTGGCACACACTCGAAATTATTATATATATAAAACAAATCCACCTTCAGTTCATTTCCGTCCCCCAGAGGAAGGTGTAGGCTTTTATCCATTGTAATTTCCACTGTAATATATCGTTCATTTGGGCGTTTAGGTTTGTATTCATTTGATTTTCCACTGTAATATATCGTTCATTTGGGCGTTTAGGTTTGTATTCATTGTAATTTCCACTGTAATTTATCTTTCATTTGGGCGTTTAGGTTTGTATTCATTGTAATTTCCACTGTAATTTATCTTTCATTTGGGCGTTTAGGTTTGTATTCATTGTAATTTCCACTGTAATTTATCTTTCATTTGGGCGTTTAGGTTTGTATTCATTGTAATTTCCACTGTAATTTATCTTTCATTTGGATGTTTAGGTTTGTATTCATTGTAATTTCCACTGTAATTTATCTTTCATTTGGGTGTTTAGGTTTGTATTCATTGTAATTTCCACTGTAATTTATCTTTCATTTGGGTGTTTAGGTTTGTATTCATTGTAATTTCCACTGTAATTTATCTTTCATTTGGGTGTTTTGGTTTGTATTCCATGCGTACGGTCCGGACGGTGTTCCTCCTGTTGTTCTCAAAAACTGTGCTTCCGTGCTGACTCCCTGCCTAGGCAAACTCTTTCGTCTCTGTCTATCCTCTAACGTCTTCCCTTCATGCTGGAAGTTTGCTCACATTCAACCTGTCCCAAAGAAGGGTGACCGCTCTCAACCCTCCAACTATCGTCCAATTGCTCTTATCTCTTGTCTTTCTAAAGTTTTTGAAACTATTCTTGCTGCCAAATTTCTTAAGCATTTCTCTTCTCATAATCTGCTCTCAGATCGCCAGTATGGCTTCCTTAAGGGTCGCTCTACAGGTGATCTTCTTTCATATCTTACTAACTCTTGGTCATCCTCCTTTCGGGACTTCGGTGAGACTTTTTCTATTGCACTAGACATATCGAAAGCCTTCGATAGAGTCTGGCATAAATCTTTAATTTCTAAACTACCCTCCTTCGGTTTCTATCCCTCCATCTGTGCCTTTGTCTCTAATTTCCTTTCCGGCCGTTCCATAGCCGCGGTTGTGGACGGCCATTGTTCACTTCCTCACCCTATAAACTCCGGTGTTCCTCAGGGCTCTGTCCTATCTCCTATTCTCTTTCTAATTTTTATAAATGATCTCCTTAACTGTACCTTAATTCCCATCCATTCATACGCCAGACGACTCAACCTTACACTACTCCATTAGTTTTTCAGAACGCCCCAGCCAGCAATCCCTCAACGACAAACGTAATGAAGCCATAGAACTCTTAAATTCTGATCTAAATACTATTTCCAATTGGGGCAGAGAAAACCTTGTTAACTTTAATGCTTCCAAAACCCAATTTCCTCCATCTATCTACCCGTCAGGATCTCCCAGCGGACTATCCCTTATTCTTCAACAATACAAAAATCAACCCTTCATCTTCTCTCAATATTCTTGGTGTCTCTTTTTCTTCTGCTCTCATTTGGAAGGACCATATTACCAGTCTTGCTAAGGCAGCCTCCCAGAAGCTCGGTGTGCTCAACCGCCTTAGGGGTTCTTTTCCCCTGCACAGCTTCTTGCTCTGTACAGGGGCATAGTGCGCCCTTGTATTGAGTATTGTTCACATGTGTGGGGAGGTTCCTCTCACACCGCTCTCCTAGACAAAGTTGAAAGGAAGGCCTTTCGTATCATTAACTTCCGTCCACTCACCAACTCTCTGCAATCTCTCTCTCTCCGCCGCAATGTTGCATCTCTCTCGCTATTCTATCGCTACTATAATAATCAGTGTTCCTCAGAGCTATCCCAGTGCATACCACCTCCTTTACGTAGGGCACGTGGTACCCGTCTTGCAACTCAATCCCACCCCTACTCTGTGCAACTCTCCAACCCAAGAGTGAAACGTTACTCTCAAACTTTCTTCTACTCAACAGCTGAGCTCTGGAACTCTCTCCCAGAATCAGTCTTTCCCTCTTCCTATGACTTAAATTGCTTCAAACTCCGTGTGTCCAGGCATTTTGGCTCGAACGTCCCTTGATTTTGGCCCTGTCACTCTTTCAACTATGGGGGAGGCACTCGCTATAGGCAGTTATGCCTTTTGCCTCCCTCAATCACATAGAAAAAACAAAAAAAAACAAAAACAAAATTCATTGTAATTTCCACTGTAATGTATTTTTCATTTGGGTGTTTAGGCTTGTATCCATTGTAATTTCCACTGTCATTTAGCGTTCGTTTGGGTGTTTCCGCAGCTATTGTTTTTGCTTCCATTATTAGATTAATATTGATAATGCATTTTGTACAATATACTAGTTGGTTAATTGCTAGTGAATTGCATCTGCTTTTATCAGTGCAATTGCAACGTCTACTCAAAAAGTCATTGGAGGTATTATTAGTATTAGTATTATTACCGTATTAGTATTATTATTATTATTATTATTATTATTATTATTAGTGTTATTATTATTATTATTAGTAGTAGTATTTTTATTATTATTATTATTATTATTATTATTATTATCATTATTATTAGCTGTGGCAAAAGACCGAAGGTAATTGGCAATTTTTTTCTCAGCCCATTCAGTACCTGTGACGTTCTTTCCATTATATTCTGGCAACTATTAAACGATTTCATGCAGCTTAGGAAGTCCGTCTAACAATTAAAATGCTACAGACTGCCTTAATCCATCCTTTTAGCTGTCATAGATCCTTCCAAAGCTACATAAAATCGCATGTCTATAGCTGAAACCAATTAAAATAACTAGAGACCGGTACTGAAAGGGTTCAGGATTAGAGGAGGCAGGTCGGTGTGACAATTTGGGTTAGTCGTCGTATTTGTTTAGATATTGAGTTAACCCTTTGACGATTATGACGCTTGTTGATAGTTTATTATGGCTATCATTAGACGATTTTACACAGCTTAGGAAGGATCTGCGGGAGATATAAGGATACAGACTATCTCAATTAAGGGGCGATATCCACTTGAGGGACTTTTTTCTTTACACCCTTCTCCCTCATGTTTAGCCCAATTGCTTTTGAAATTTTATGACATTCGCCCCATTAGTTTGGCAATTTTAAGACCTTTCACCCAATTTATGTCACTTTTAAGACCTTTCGTCCCATTTAGGTGTCGATTTTTTCCTGGAGAGCGATAGCGAGCCTGCAATTTAAGAGGAATCGGCCTTCGGTCGGGACATTTTTCTACCGAAAAATGTACAAATTTATCTTGAAAGGGGGTCAAGGGGGTGTAATTTCAAGCTTGATGGAAGTCTAGGAAACACACTAAAAACCTCCCCTTAACCCTCCGACTTCCACACACCCTTCCTAATCTGAATGAAATTGTCTAACAAAAGCCAGAAAACCGAAAATAAATGCGTCACCATATCTTTACCACGGGTTAATGCGTTCTACATTAACCCTTTGAGTACCAGCGACGTGGGTTATATTTTATTCTAGCTAGAATTAGACGATATTATGCAGCTTAGGAAGGATCTGTGGTAGTTTAAAGGGTTGGCTGAGATAGTATGAAGCCCTATTATTGCTAGAGGTCTTTCCTAAGCTGAATACAATTGTCTAATAGTTGCCGGAATATAATGCTAAGGATGTCACCGGTACAGAAGGGGTTATAAATCACACATTGTACCGTGTAATATCCGACCCCTTTTCACCTCATTCATATCGGCGGTGTGTGTGTGTGTGTGTGTTACTCAGTTACTTGTTCGTCAAGGGGAATCCACGCAATGCGAGCTAAGCTCATTATTATCGCGCCTCCTTAACTGGGAATGTATTGCGTGAAATGCATGTTAAGTGTTTTATGTACTGTTGGAATGGCTGTGGATGTGTGTGTAGTCTGTATTTAGCCAATTGGCGACATCGGAAACGAAGGCTTAGGGTGGATCTGTATGGTACCATTCTCACTATAGACGGTACCGTCTCGCCCGAAGGCTTAGGTAGCCATCAGCTTAGGTGAACCATATGATACCCATCTCGCCTTGTACCATTTTTGCCAAACCCAGATGGGACGTCACAACGTCGTCCACTTATTCCAGGTACCTATTTACAGCTAGGTGAACTGAGGCTAACACATGAAAGGAGACAAGCCCAATTTGTCTCCGCCCGGCCGGGGATTGAACCCCCGACCCCTCGTGTGTGAGACGAGAGCTCTACCTACTAGGCTACGGGCTGTGTGTGTGTGTGTGTGTGTGTGTGTGTGTGTGTGTGTGTGTGTGTGTTGGTGGCAGCCCATAATATTTGTACGTGGTTAATGGTGGCCCAACTCGTTTTTTTTCTCTCTCACTGGGTTGTATCCATTCGGCCCCATTCAGCCTACTGTTTGAAGACGTATATCCCCATCCAGGTGTCGATTTCTTCCTGGCGAGAGGTAGCGATCCAGCTTATTTGTTTAAATGTTTTTGACAGCAGGATAAATTTGTAAAATTTTCGATAACAAAATTTCTCCGGCGAACCCGGATTTTTTCATACAATGCTGGTTCGCTATCGCTCATAAACGTCTTAAAACAGTAGGCTAAATGGGGCCGAATGGATACAAGCCAGAGAAAGATAGAAAAGGAGAGAAAACAAAGCAGCTCACCCCCCTTAAATTACTCTTGCAATTATTAACAGCCATATATTTACCTTCCGAAATATGATCTCATGGCTCTTCGAAATATGATCTCATGGCTCTTCGAAATATGATCTCATGGCTCTTCGAAATATGATCTCATGGCTCTTCGAAATATGATCTCATGGCTCTTCGAAATATGATCTCATGGCTCTTCGAAATATGATCTCATGGCTCTTCGAAATATGATCTCATGACTCTTCGAAATATGATCTCATGGCTCTTCGAAATATGATCTCATGGCTCTTCGAAATATGATCTCATGGCTCTTCGAAATATGATCTCATGGCTCTTCGAAATATGATCTCATGGCTCTTCGAAATATGATCTCATGGCTCTTCGAAATATGATCTCATGGCTCTTCGAAATATGATCTCATGGCTCTTCGAAATATGATCTCATGGCTCTTCGAAATATGATCTCATGGCTCTTCGAAATATGATCTCATGGCTCTTCGAAATATGATCTCATGGCTCTTCGAAATATGATCTCATGGCTCTTCGAAATATGATCTCATGGCTCTTCGAAATATGATCTCATGGCTCTTCGAAATATGATCTCATGGCTCTTCGAAATATGATCTCATGGCTCTTCGAAATATGATCTCATGGCTCTTCGAAATATGATCTCATGGCTCTTCGAAATTAAATAGCAAGTGATAACCCCTTCGGTACGGATGAAGTTATTTCTCCTTTTATTCTGGTTATCATTAGACGATTTTACTATGTTTAGGAAGGATTTATGATAGTCAACGAATGGGTGGGGGTATAACGCAACTATCTGATGACTAGACGTTGTTGTTGTTGTTGTTCCCCAGACTGCCTGGCCGAACAGCCCCAAGACCCCGAGCAAGGCCAAGGCCATAACCGAGCGCCCCCACAGAACCCTCCCTGCCTACCACAATAAAGCCTGGGTGACCGAAGCCACACCATGGCGGGGAGCTGAGAAGGGTGCGGAAACGCCTGGGAAACCAAAGCCCCACCCAGGGCCCTGTGCCCCTCAGCAATTATGAAAAGAAAGTTGAGGGGCAAAGGAAAAATGTGACGCTTTGGCTTCCAATCTTGGTAGATTGAGAGGTCAATCCACGGAAGAGACGCCGTCACACGAGATCTAGAAAATATATAAGTAAAAGGAACAGTCAGAATAAGCTATGGGTATGGTAGAGATCGCTCAGTTCTCACTCTGATAGACCAGCCCATCACCAAGACGTTCTAGACGTTCTTCCAAGTGCCTAGTATCGTCGAGAGAGAGAGAGAGAGAGAGAGAGATAGAGAGAGAGAGAGAGAGAGAGAGAGAGAGAGAGAGAGTGAGAGTGAGAGAGAGAGAGAGTGTGTGAGAGATAATCCATGTGAACGTGGAGGGAGGTTCTCACTCGGGCTCTAATCTAAAAACCTTAATACCTTGAGAAGTGCGGCCTCCAGAATCCAGGGCTGCATACAACGCTCTCATTAGGGCTGGGGGACTGATAAAAAGGGCATACTTATTGAGCACTTAATTAGTCTTCAGAGCGAATATGGACGTATGTGAGTTGAGTTGTTAAAGCTTGTGTGATTTTATAGATTCCAGTGTGTGTGTATGTATATATGTATGTATGTATGTATGTACTGTATGTATGTATGTTTGTATGTATGTATGTATGTATGTATGTATTAGTTGTTATATATTATAATACAAAAGAACATTGCCTATCATACGTTAATTGATTTATTATCTATCCTTTCTCTATCCTATGCTATCTATCTATCTATCTATATATATGTCTATCTAACTATGTGTCTATCTATCTATCCTATCCATTATCTATCATATTATCTATCCTTTTTTATATAGCCTTAAATAATACCTATGTTGAATTTGTTGCTAAACCTTAAGGGCAGGATTTTTTTGTCTGGACCCTTTCTCCCTCATGTTTAGCCCCATCAGTTTTGAGATTTTAAGACGTTCGGTCTTTTTCTGGGAATTTTGTTTACCAAAAAGTGATTACCATTTATCGTGAAGTTTTTTTTTTTTGGAAGTATTTATTAAACTTGATGGACGTCTCGGGAACAAACTATGAACAATAAACTACATGTAATAATAATAATAATGATAATATTATTAATCAAAATAATAATAATAATAACAATAATAATAATAATACAACAAAAGAACACCAGCATGGGGGTGAAACGTCTTGGCCTCTACACACTAATGGAGCAAACAGGGGACTCAAGAAAGATATTCCTCGGGCCAAATAGGATTAAGGATAATATGTTGTATAGTCTATTCACTGTAAGAAGGCAAGAAATCATGACCTCTAACCTCTGTAACTCAAATCATGACCTCTAACCTCTGTAACTCAAATCATGACCTCTAACCTCTGTAACTCAAATCATGACCTCTAACCTCTGTAACTCAAATCATGACCTCTAACCTCTGTAACTCAAATCATGACCTCTAACCTCTGTAACTCAAATCATGACCTCTAACCTCTGTAACTCAAATCATGACCTCTAACCTCTGTAACTCAAATCATGACCTCTAACCTCTGTAACTCAAATCATGACCTCTAACCTCTGTAACTCAAATCATGACCTCTAACCTCTGTAACTCAAATCATGACCTCTAACCTCTGTAACTCAAATCATGACCTCTAACCTCTGTAACTCAAATCATGACCTCTAACCTCTGTAACTCAAATCATGACCTCTAACCTCTGTAACTCAAATCATGACCTCTAACCTCTGTAACTCAAATCATGACCTCTAACCTCTGTAACTCAAATCATGACCTCTAACCTCTGTAACTCAAATCATGACCTCTAACCTCTGTAACTCAAAAACCGACAGGAGTAATCGAGCTAATATTTCTACCATTTGGCAAGAGTCAGTCAAGGAATAGATGTGGAAATGTACAGCCAATTTGCTCCAGCCCTCTTTGAGTTACAAAGGATAGAGGTCATGATTGCTCGCCTACTTACAGCGAATAGACTATAGCCATACAGTAGAAGTGATGATTATAATATACCGTAGTGTAGTAGGTAGTCTTGTGGAGCCTCTTTTAATTTCCTGTAGACCGTATTATATATAGACTCACCTTTCAGCTTATAATGTACTGGATGTGGTATATTAAGGGGGGAGGGTTGGGTTTTATGGACCCCTTTCTCCCTCGTGTTTAGTCCCATTAGTTTTCAGATGTTAAGATGTTTGCCCCATTAGTTAGTCGATTTTAAGACCTTTCGCCAATATCTTCGTCAATATTGAGACCTTTCGCGCTATTTAGGTGTCGATTTTGTCCTTGGCGAACGATAGTGAGCCTGTTATGTTGGAAGAATCGGCCTTCGGCCGGCACATCTTGCTACCGAAAAATGTACAAATTAATCTAGAAGGGGGATCTAATGGATGTTTTTTTTTTTAATTTGATAGGGAGGAAACTAGAAAAATAACGGATACATGCAAACATCGCCCAAAAAGTGAACCATCCCCCCTTAAAGGTTTCTCTGCTGTGTTGGTGGTGGTGGTGATAGTGATACTGGTAGTGATAGTGGTGGTGATGGTGGTAGTGGTGATATGTGGGTGATGTGCGGGTGCGGTATATACTCCCCCTATTGGTGTTTTTAGGTTGGGTGATGAAAATGATGTTGGTGATAATAATAGTAATGGTGATTGTGATGATGCTATTGATGGTGATGATAGTGGTGATAGTAAAAGTGATTGTGGTGATATAATTGATGGTGATGATGTTGGTGATGATAATAGTAATGGTGATTGTAGTGATGCTTTGATCGTGATGATAGTGGTGATAGTAAGAGTGAATGATGATGATGGTGATAAAATTGATGATGATGCTGATGGTAAAAATGATAGTAATGGTGATTGTGATGCTACTATTGATGATGATGGTGATGGTGATGATGGTGGTGATGGTGATGGTGATGATGGTGGTGATGGTGATGATGATGATAATGGTGTTGAAATGAGTAGCGTCGGGAGGTATAAGGAAGTGAGAGATGGAAGTAATATCTCTCTCTCTCTCTCTCGCACACGTACACACTACCCACACACACACATAAACAACAACTACACACACACACAAAGGCGCACACACACACTCAAACACATGTACTATAACACACACACACACACACACAACAACAACTACTCAAATACACATACACACACACACACACTCAAACACATGTACTATAACACACGCACACAACAACAACAACTACACACACACACACACACACACAAACATACATAGGCGCACACACAAACTCAAACACATGCATTAACACCCACCGACACACACACACTCACAACAACAACAACAACTACACACACACGCACACCGATTTCAATACATATTTGGTCTACAAGTATACATATCATATCTCGCCTACAACATATAACAATGGCAGAGCGATGTTCCTGCAATTATCTAAATGGCTCTTGAAACACCCGAATGAAGAAAGTTATACTCCACTGTATTTAAACTCGGAACACAGTTGTTGTGTCTCTTGTTCTTCACTTTACGGATATGATTGTATAATATGATAGGAACCATCACAAGGGACTGGTGTTCTCGAAAAGGGGCTCCGGTCTTGACGATATTCTTGACTTACAGTGTGCTGGTTTAATTATCCTGAAGAGTTGATAGCCTCTGAAGTCCTATTTTAACTAACTGAACTAACATACATTTGTAAATTTTTCTGTAGAAAAATGTTCCGGCCGAAGGCCGCTTCCTCTTAAAATTACAGGCTCGCTATCGGTCGCCACGATAAAAATCGACACCTAAATGACACGGAAGGTCTTAAAATTGACAAAAACGGGTCGAAACGTGTTATAATCGCCAATCTTATGGGCTGAACGTCTTAATATCTCAAAAAACTAATGGGGATAAACAAGAGGGAGAAAGGGGGTATAAAAATCAACTCCCCCCCCCCCCCCTTAAACTGACAAAAAGTTCTCCCTATCATATTGTAGACCGACCCATTCTTACTGGGGAATCACTCTCTTCGGCCTCACAGAAAACATCGCTTCTTGTAATCCAGGAAATGAACACGAGAACAAGTACATTGATTATCGATACGTTCGTCTCTCCATACAGATTTGGGGTTTGAATTGGGATGAGGTGTGTGTGAGAGAGAGAGAGAGAGAGAGAGAGAGAGAGAGAGAGAGAGAGAGAGAGAGAGATACAGTATGTGTGTGAGTGTGAGAGAGAGAGAGAGAAAGAGAAAGAGAGAGTGTGTGTGTGTGTGTGTGAGAGAGAGAGAGAGTATGTGTGTGAGTGTGTGCGAGAAAGCGAAATACCAAGTAGTAGGGTATTGCAACATTTCATCATCTGGTATGGATGGTAAATGGATTGTTGACACGCTTTCAAAACTAACTCTATAACTCTCCCTCTCTCTATTTCAAAACTAACTCTATAACTCTCCCTCTCTCTATTTCAAAACTAACTCTATAACTCTCCCTTTCTCTATTTCAAAACTAACTCTATAACTCTCCCTCTCTCTATTTCAAAACTAACTCTATAACTCTCCCTCTCTCTATTTCAAAACTAACTCTATAACTCTCCCTCTCTCTATTTCAAAACTAACTCTATAACTCTCCCTTTCTCTATTTAAAAACTAACTCTATAACTCTCCCTCTCTCTATTTCAAAACTAACTCTATAACTCTCCCTTTCTCTATTTCAAAACTAACTCTATAACTCTCCCTTTCTCTATTTCAAAACTAACTCTATAACTCTCCCTTTCTCTATATCAAAACTGACTCTATAACTCTCCCTTTCTCTATTTCAAAACTAACTCTATAACTCTCCCTTTCTCTATTTCAAAACTAACTCTATAACTCTCCCTTTCTCTATTTCAAAACTAACTCTATAACTCTCCCTTTCTCTATTTCAAAACTAACTCTATAACTCCCCCTTTCTCTATTTCAAAACTAACTCTATAACTCTCCCTTTCTCTATTTCAAAACTGACTCTATAACTCTCCCTTTCTCTATTTCAAAACTAACTCTATAACTCTCCCTTTCTCTATTTCAAAACTAACTCTATAACTCTCCCTTTCTCTATATCAAAACTAACTCTATAACTCTCCCTCTCTCTATTTCAAAACTAACTCTATAACTCTCCCTCTCTCTATTTCAAAACTAACTCTATAACTCTCTCTCTCTCTATTTCAAAACTAACTCTATAACTCTCCCTCTCTCTATTTCAAAACTAACTCTATAACTCTCCCTTTCTCTATTTCAAAACTAACTCTATAACTCTCCCTCTCTCTATTTCAAAACTAACTCTATAACTCTCCCTCTCTCTATTTCAAAACTAACTCTATAACTCTCCCTCTCTCTATTTCAAAACTAACTCTATAACTCTCCCTTTCTCTATTTAAAAACTAACTCTATAACTCTCCCTCTCTCTATTTCAAAACTAACTCTATAACTCTCCCTTTCTCTATTTCAAAACTAACTCTATAACTCTCCCTTTCTCTATTTCAAAACTAACTCTATAACTCTCCCTTTCTCTATATCAAAACTGACTCTATAACTCTCCCTTTCTCTATTTCAAAACTGACTCTATAACTCTCCCTTTCTCTATTTCAAAACTAACTCTATAACTCTCCCTTTCTCTATTTCAAAACTAACTCTATAACTCTCCCTTTCTCTATTTCAAAACTAACTCTATAACTCTCCCTTTCTCTATTTCAAAACTAACTCTATAACTCTCCCTCTCTCTATTTCAAAACTAACTCTATAACTCTCCCTCTCTCTATTTCAAAACTAACTCTATAACTCTCCCTCTCTCTATTTCAAAACTAACTCTATAACTCTCCCTCTCTCTATTTCAAAACTAACTCTATAACTCTCCCTCTCTCTATTTCAAAACTAACTCTATAACTCTCTATTTCACTAACTCTATAACTCTCCCTCTCTCTATTCAAAACTAACTCTATTCTCTATTTCAAAACTAACTCTATAACTCTCCCTCTCTCTATTTCAAAACTAACTCTATAACTCTCCCTCTCTCTATTTTGAGGCTCTTTCGCATTGGAATCGGAAACTATATCGAAGTTAGAATATGCTAGGTAGTATCATTCTTATCCAACTTATATTTTGAAGCTGCCAGACAACAATTGCCCGTACAAAATGACGGATAAATCGACACTGTGTTAAGGAGAGATTTCCACTCGAGATATTTTTTTCTAGACTCCTTTCTCCCTCATGTTTAGCCCCATTGCTTTTCTAATTTTAAGACGTTCGCCCCATTATTATGACAATTTTAAGAACCTTCGACCCATTTCTGTCAATTTTAAGACCTTTCGTTCCATTTAGGTGTCGATTTTATCCTGGCGAGCGATAGCGAGCCTGTAATTTAAGAGGAACCGGCTCTCAGCCGGGACATTTTTCCACCGAAAAATGTACAAATTTATCTTGAAAGGGGCTCAAGGGGGTGTAATCTTAAGCTTGATGGCTATCTAGAGACCAAGCTAAACACCTCCCCTTAACGCAGTAATATCACAGCAATATACAATTATACTGCATATGCAACCAGTATTGTCATTTTCTTTCATATGTCGATTAATTAAAGCATTATGCCATCAAAAGACACATTGTGCCCATTATCTGCTTGCATTGATGTAATTTATGTTCCGAGTAAATGCCTAATGCATGTAGTTTGAAATATGCTTCTCATTTTCTGTTAATGGCTTATCCTAATTGTCTTTAAGGGGAGATATCCACTTGAGGGATTTTTTTCTTGACCCCTTTCTCCCTCATGCTTAGCCCCATTGTTTTTCTAATTTTAAGACGTTTGTCCCATTATTTTGACGATTTTAAGCACTTTCAACCCATTTCTGTCAATTTTAAGACCTTTCGTACCATTTAGGTGTCGATTTTATCCTGGCGAGCGATAGCGAGCCTGTAATTTAAGAGGAACCGGCTTTCAGCCGGGACATTTTTCTACCGAAAAATGTACAAATTTATCTTGAAAGGGGGTCAAGGGGGTGTAATTTCAAGCTTGATGGAAGTCTGAGAAACACACTAAAAACCTCCCCTTAATGAACTCTTTCTGTACCGGTGACGTTTTCTATATGATTTCAGCTACATTTAGACGATTTTATAAAGGTTAGGAGAGTTATATGGTAGCAATAAGGGTTAGTTGAGATGGTCTGTAGCCTCTTAATGGGTAGACGTCCTTCCCAACTTGATTAAAATCGTCTAATAGTTGCCAGACTATGGAGAACAGGATGCCACCGGTACTGTATGGCTTGAATGAAATGTCCCATCAAAATTATTTCATGAATTAGTGGTGAAAACATACCGAGCAAACAAAAGCTAATATACCTTTGATTGCATTAAGGGGAGGCAGACCGTTTTTCTGGACCCCCTTCTCCCTAATGTTTAGCCCCACTAGTTTTGAGGTTATAAGCCGTTCGGCCCATTAGTTTGGCGACTTTAACTCCTTTTGCCCCATTTCGTTGTCAATTTTAAGACTTTTCGTGCCATTTAGGTGTCGATTATTTCCTGGCGAGTGATAGCTAGAATGCAATTTTTACAGGAACCGGCCTTCGGCCGGGAAATTTTTCTACCGAAAAATGTACATATTTATCTTGAAGGGGGGTCTAGGATGTGTTTTTCTAAGCTTGATGGAGGTCTAGGGAGGACACTAAAAAAATATGGGAATAAATGAATTAATAGACCAAACAAACAGCCTTCCTCCCCTTAAGAGGAAGGTAGTGCTCTTTCTGGATCCCCTTCTCCCTCATGTTTAGCCCCATTAGTCTTCAGATTTTAAGACGTTCATCCCATTATTTTGTCGATTTTACGGGGTTTCCTCCCATTTCTTTATCATTATCAAGACCTGTAGTGCCACGTAGGTGTCGATTTCTTTCCTGACGAGCGATAGCAAGCCTGTAATTTTGGAGGAACCGGCCGAATCTACCGAAAACTGTACAAATTTATCTTGGCGGGGGAACTTGAGGATATTATATTAAGCTTGATGGAGGTCTAGGGAGGAAACTAAATATATATAACAAATAACTAAACACACGAATACAAATCTCCCCTTAAAGCTATTATACCTTTGATTGCATTAATAAAAGAATGCTACAAGCTTTTTTCAAGAATGGATCTGGGTTTTTTTCCGATTGTCCTCTAATTGCAGGAGATATAATTCATTTTTTCCGATTGTCCTCTAATTGCAGGAGATATAATTAATTTTTGCAAAAAGATTCTGCGTGTTTCACATCCACGTGGACGGATAAAGAATTTCGATAATAATTTTGTATTTTGCTTTTGTGTGTCCTCCTACAGTAAAAGTAGATTTGTGTTTTCTTTGTCTGGACCCTCTTTTCTCTCATGTTTAACCCCATTAGCGTTGAGATTTTAAGACGTTCCCCCCATTAGATTGGCGATTTTAAAGCCTCTCATGCAATTTAGGTGTCGATTTCTTCCTAGCGAGCGATAGCGAGTCTGCTATTTAGGAGGAACCCGCCTTCGGCCGAGTAAGAATTCTTTGAGGGCCTTCTGAAACTGAGCCAAAACATTTACTGCCAGCTAGAAAGACGCCATAAGTCTTCAATTAAAGCGATAACCTTGCCCGAGATTGTGAAAGCCCGAAGACTCCCTGAAGTGCCTGATTTACTATATACTTCAAGCACGCTGATATTGCTAATGATAAATGCGACGTGACTGAAGTGGTGAAGGTATATACTACGAGAGAGACTAGTTTGTTGTGCTTAGTGTTCCCATTATTATTATAATAATACAAATATTTGCATTACTATACATTTTATTATTATTTTTATTTTGTGTAGCTTGATCACATTAAGCTTAAACAAATTCTTGCAAAACTTTACAATTTTACCATTCGTTCCCCACTACTCGCTCTCAGTATATATATATATATATATATATATATATATATATATATATATAAAGCAACTTGTTTGAGCCCGAGAACTTTCAGTCTACTGTACTTCTCGCTTCTCAGCTTGTTCTTCCTCTGTCCAATTACTCTTCTTTCCTATTTTACTCCAGCCATCAGGTCTGGTCTGGTATATATATATATATATATTTCTACAGTATATAAATATAATATGCCTAAAAGATACATTTATCTCTCTACTTACCTCCTCCTATCTATCTCTCTACCTACCTACCTACCTATCTATAAATATATCTATCTACCTATCTATCTATCTATCTATCAATCTATCAATTTACCTACCTGTACCTACTCACCTACCAATCTACCTACCTACCTATCTATCAATCTACCTATCTACCTACCTATACCTACTTATCTATCAATCTACCTACCTGTACCTACTTACCTCCAACCAATCTACCTCCTCCCACCACCAACACCTATGATTGACCCGTAGGTGTACAGCAAAGCATTAATCTGAATGGTGGCGTGTGGTGCACAGAAGGTGGAGGGATGGTAATGGTGGATGGGAGCCACTATATTTTATTGACACAACCTGAAGTCTGGTCATAAAAACCATTTGAGTAGCAGTAACACAAATACTTCCGGACATCCTTAGCTGTAATATGGAAAGGAAAAAAATATAATATGATAGTGATACCTGATATAATAGTCCAATATTAATTTATATACAGTATATTATGAGGGTGTATATGATAGTTCGTGTGCCCTTACTTACGTAAGTGGGGATATATATATATATGTATATATATATATATATATATATATATATATATATATATATATATCTATATATATATATATATATATATATATATATATATATATATATATATATATATATATATATATATTGTATATCTTACGTATTTACAAAGAAATGTTTTAATCACCTATCCTCTGTTCCAATACTAAATAGTACGAAAGGTCTGACAACTAAATGGGGCGAAAGGTTTTCAATGCGACAAACTAATGGGGTAAACATCTTAAAATCTGAAAACGTATGGGACTTAACATGAGGAAGAAGGGTGACCAGAAAAGCGACTCATCTCCCCTGGATTCTAAATTAATTTAACGTAGAGCCGCATTTAGTAAAGTGAGTGAGCACAAACAAAAACAAAAACGGCATTCCGATAGCCGATAATGAAAAAATAAAATAAAAAAACAAAAAAATAAATAAAAATACAATAGAATAAATATAATTAAGAATACAATTAAATGTACAAGTAAATAAATACATAAATATAAATAGAAACATGAATAAATTAAAATCCAGCATTGTATGGATAAAATAGAGGTTATCTGTCCTCCTGCCTCTACCTGCCTTTGCCAACCAGCTGTGTGGGTCGTATCTGGTGTGTCTCTTTAAGGTCACCGGCTTTTTTTCTTTAAATTCTCTCTTCCTCTGGCTTGTATCCATTCGGCCCCATTCAGCCTACTGGTTTAGGACGTTTAACTCCAGCCAGGTGTTAATTTCTTCCTGGCGAGCGAAAGCGAGCCAGCATTGTATGGATAAATCCAGCTTCGCCGGAGACATTTTTCTATCGAAAAATGTACAAATTTAGCTTGCTGTCAAAAACATATACAACAAATATGCTGGCTCGCTCCCGCTCGCCAGGAAAAAATCGACACCTAATTTGGGGGTAAACGTCTTAAAACAGTATACTGAATGGGGCCGCATGGATACAAACCAGAAAGAGAGGGAGAGAGAGAGATAGAGAGAGAGATAACAAAACCGAGGTGGGCCCCCTTAATAAATGGTATAGTAGTGGAAATGTGAGGATAACAATGTCAACCTAAGGGGCTTGTTGTGGAGTCGGTCTTTGTATTGTCTGTGTGTATGAAGGAGACAAAGGATAATGATGCCTGTTAAAAAAAAAAAAAAAAAAAAAAAAAATGTATATAATAATTTCGTCATCGTATCTCGAAAGGGTTAATCACAACGATAATAATGCTATAAACAATTGGATCTATTGACACCATAATTATTCTAATTGATTATCACGGTAGACGAAGCATAATATATACGGTACAAAAGTTCTATGGTTAATTATTAGTGGAATTAGAGAGCACATTATATTCAGATTTCACTACACTCATTAACTCGACCGTGTGTGTGTGTGTGTGTGTGTGTGTGTGTTATTAGTGTCATTATAATATTTAATTTGTATAATTATAATATTAATAATAATAATAATAATAATAATAATAATAATAATAATAATGACACAGATAAAAATCATACACACACACACACACACTCCGTCACCCCCACACACACAAACACACTGAAAACTTAACAGGAGCTCATACATCAGGATTTTTCTCGTAAGTTGGCAGAGATAGTCTCCCTTAATTCGCGAACTGCTCAATGAATACGATAACTACGAAACGCACTTCAGTATCGCCTCGTTTCCGTCCAAATAGCCGTAAATGTAGCCCTTGCGATCAGATGACAACTTTCTCTTATACATTTGGTTGCCATCAGCCTGTGCAATATAAGGCATAGTGCTTAGTTTATATAAGGCATAGTGCTTAGTTTATATAAGGCATAGTGCTTAGTTTATATAAGGCATAGTGCTTAGTTTATATAAGGCATAGTGCTTAGTTTATATAAGGCATAGTGCTTAGTTTATATAAGGCATAGTGCTTAGTTTATATAAGGCATAGTGCTTAGTTTATATAAGGCATAGTGCTTAGTTTATATAAGGCATAGTGCTTAGTTTATATAAGGCATAGTGCATAGTTTATATAAGGCATAGTGCTTAGTTTATATAAGGCATAGTGCTTAGTTTATATAAGGCATAGTGCTTAGTTTATATAAGGCATAGTGCTTAGTTTATATAAGGCATAGTGCTTAGTTTATATAAGGCATAGTGCTTAGTTTATATAAGGCATAGTGCTTAGTTTATATAAGGCATAGTGCTTAGTTTATATAAGGCATAGTGCTTAGTTTATATAAGGCATAGTGCTTAGTTTATATAAGGCATAGTGCTTAGTTTATATAAGGCATAGTGCTTAGTTTATATAAGGCATAGTGCTTAGTTTATATAAGGCATAGTGCTTAGTTTATATAAGGCATAGTGCTTAGCTTATATAAGGCATAGTGCTTAGTTTATATAAGGCATAGTGCTTAGTTTATATAAGGCATAGTGCTTAGCTTATATAAGGCATAGTGCTTAGTTTATATAAGGCATAGTGCTTAGTTTATATAAGGCATAGTGCTTAGTTTATATAAGGCATAGTGCTTAGCTTATATAAGGCATAGTGCTTAGTTTATATAAGGCATAGTGCTTAGTTTATATAAGGCATAGTGCTTAGTTTATCCACGTGAGTTGTGCTTTCGGCGATGTGAGTGCGTGCGATTTTACGTAGCTTTGGAAACCCCTGTGAGAATCAAAGGGTTAAACGAGGAATATTCTACCCCTCTGATCCGTAAATTCGTCCATTAAGTGAATAAAATCGTCTACCATTATCCAGAAGTAGATAAATTATATTGTAAAGAGGTCTTGGTAATAAAAGTGTTAAACCTCAAGTGTGGTGCCCCAGTGTTGAGAGGGGAGGACTCTAGTAACCTGGGAGAGAGAGAGAGAGAGAGAGAGAGTGAGAGTGAGTGAGTGAGTGGGTGAGTGAGTGAGTGAGTGTATGTGAGTGAGTGTGAGAGAGAGAGTGAGATTACTACTGTTACTACTACTATTACTACTACTACTACTACTACTACTACTATTACTACTACTTCTACTACGACTACTAATATAATAATACTTATCTAGTGGAGCGACAACTAAGTACCAAGCCCTGGGGACAGCCTCAACACCAGGTAGTAGGGAACTAGGCTAATACTGGAGGCAATAATATCTGAATTATTAATCAATCTTCCAAATTCTGAATAGTGCAGGTTAGAACAATCTATCTATCTATCTATTTATATATAGCTCTCTCTTTCTATTTATCTATATATAACACAAGGAAACATGCTTACAATACTGACATTTTTGTGGACAAACATTAATGCAAGTAAATCTAAAATGGCTTACTTAAGAATTGGAAATGGAAGAGGACCTATTACTTTTAATAAAACAAACATAAATAAATAAATCATATAATACATCATATAATAAATCATATAATACATCATATAATAAATCATATAATAAATCATAGAATACATCATATAATAAATCATATAATAAATCATATAATAAATCATATAATAAATCATATAATAAATCATATAATAAATCATATAATAAATCATATAATAAATCATATAATAAATCATATAATAAATCATATAATATAATAACTACATAACTAAAGCTAGAAATTCCCACTGTCACAATCCCCCCCCCAAAAAAAAAAAAAAAACAAACAAACAAACAGCATCTGACCGTCGTAACTGTACATAGCATCATAGAAGGAGTGATAGAGGTGGACTAGCCCCAATGGAGGGGACTAGGTTGTTACAATGGGTATTCTGGGTTGATTCATGTTGAAGGAGTGAGGGATGTTGTGCTCTCATTGTTGGGGGTATGGTGTGTGTGTGTGTGTGTGCGTGAGTGTGTATGTGTATGTGTGTGTGAGTGTGAGTGTGTGTGTGTGTGTGTGATTATTTATTCAGCAAGATTGAAGTGGCTTTGCAGTCTTCCCTTTCGTCCTTCGTAAAGACTCCAAGAACGATAATCACTTCATTCACCTTTACGCTCATTCACGGAATAATCGTGTATTCATTTCACAAAATACATTAAGGGGAGATTTCGACTCGAGGAATTTTTTTCTGGACCCCTTTCTCCCTCATGTTTAGCCCCATTGCTTTTGAGATTTTAAGACGTTCGCCCTAGTAGTTTGGACATTTTAAGACAATTTGCTCCATTTCTGTCAATTTTAAGGCCTTTCGTGCCATTAATGTGTCAATTTTTTCCTGGCGAGCGATAGCGAGCCTGTAATTTAAGAGCAACCGGCCTCCGGCCGGGACATTTTTCTACCGAAAAATGTACAAATTTATCTTGAAAGGGAATCTACGGGGTGTAATTTTAAGCTTGATGAAAACGTAGGGAACAAACTAAATACCTCCCCTTAATATAGCCCTGAAGCTTCCAAACTAGCCTTTCAATAACACTGTCTCAAATATCCCTGTGATTTACATAGACCCTTCCTAATCTGAATAACATCGTCTAAGAACAGCCAGAATACACTGCCAAAGCTAGTCATAATTTTCAAGGGGGGGGGGGGGCTCCCTTTAACCCGTTCAGCACGATGATGCCTGTTTATACCTTTCATTCTGGCTTCATTTTGACGAGTTTATGACGTTTAAGGGGAGGTGTAATTAGTTGATTCCCTAGACTTCCATCAAACTTAAAATTACTCCCCCTAGACTCCCTTTCAAGATAAATATGTACATTTTTCGGTAGAAAAATTTCCCGGCCGAAGGCCGATTCCCCTTAAATTACAGGCTCGCTATCGCTCGCCAGGAAAAAATCGACACCTAAATGGCACGAATGGTCTTAAAATTTACAGAAATGGGGCGAGGGTTCTTAAAATCAACAAACTAATGGGGCGAACATCTTCAAAACTAAAAAACAATGGGGCTAAACATGAGGGAGAAAGAGGTCCAGAAAAAAATCCTCCCGGTGGAAATCTCCCCTTAAAAAGGACCGATGTTATTCAGAGGGTTTATTGAGAGCGTCTTCACCCGTTTGAGTCCTAGAGGTTGATTACAAGCAAACTAGTATCGTCAAAGGGAAACCAGAATATGACGGAAACTACATCATCGTACTGAAAGGGTTACATTGTTCAAGGCTTCAAAATGTGTCAGGATTGATGACCACGACTGTGCCTGAGATACGCCTTCATGCAGCCCGCCCGTGAGTTGTGCTTGGTGATAAACGCCCTCACTCGAAGGGGCGCCACACCACCAGTCTATTTTCCTGCAATTGAACATAAGGTAAAACTTGCAATTGAACATAATGTAAAACTTGCAATTGAACATAGGTAAAACTTGCAATTGAACATAATGTAAAATTTGCAATTGAACATAATGTAAAACTTGCAATTGAACATATGTAAAACTTGCAATTGAACATAATGTAAAACTTGCAATTGAACATAATGTAAAACTTGCAATTGAACATAATGTAAAACTTGCAATTGAACATATGTAAAACTTGCAATTGAACATAATGTAAAACTTGCAATTGAACATAATGTAAAACTTGCAATTGAACATAATGTAAAACTTGCAATTGAACATAATGTAAAACTTGCAATTGAACATATGTAAAACTTGCAATTGAACATAATGTAAAACTTGCAATTGAACATAATGTAAAACTTGCAATTGAACATAATGTAAAACTTGCAATTGAACATATGTAAAACTTGCATAACAAACCAAAACAGGAGCTGCACAATATATAAACAAAATAGCTGGTCAATATCACCAAGTGGAAATATAGCTTTGAAGATTAAGGGGGGTCACCTGTTTTTTTTTTATCTTTCTCACCTGTTCTCTCTTTCTCTGGCTTGTATCCATTCGGCCCCATTCAGCCAACTGTTTTAAGACGTTTATCCCCATCCAGTTGTCGATTTCTTCCTGGCGAGCGATAGCGAGCCAGAATTGTATTGAGAAATCCGGCTTCGCCGGAGACATTTTTCTATCGAAAAATGTACAAATTTAGCTTGATGTAAACAAAATATATATATATGCTGGCTCGCTACCGCTCGCCAGGAAAATATTGATACCTGGATGGGGGTAAACGTCTTATAACAGAAGGATGAATGGGGCCGAATGGATACAAGCCAAAGAGAGAGGGAGAGAAAGAGAAAAAAAAACGTGAGGTGGGCTCCCTTAAGCAAAACAACGTTATGATGCGCGACATGTGCAGTCAGATTAAGCAGTTTGGCAACAACATAGATGAGGAATTGTGAAACGCAGTATTTTGCAAGTTCCATGACTGAAATATAAAGTAAACATCGCGGGGTTGACTAGAAACGACGCAAAATCATAAATATAAAGTGTTGCATTTTGAGATTACGCAAGTTTTATTCATGTATTTTTATTGTATTTTTATATGTATTTATTGTATTTATTTATTTATTTATTTACCGTGAGTAGAAAACAAAGCAAAACACACAACTACAATTTCCGACTCGCATTATATTTGAGGCGATACTTCTTGTTTTCTTATTTTGCGTCGGTTTTCGTATTTCTCTTCCGCCACATGAGTCCATTTCCGGCAATTTCCGACTAGCAATATTATCCCCGGCAATATTACGGGGGTTGTATTGCGTTGGTGTTCGCATTGGTGACCGGACATCTAAAGGGGGGGTCACCGTTTTTTTTTTTTATTATCTTTCTCTATTTCTCTGGCTTGTATCCATTCGGCCCCAATTAGCCACCTGTTTTTAGACGTTTATCCCCATCCAGGTGTCGATTTCTTCCTGGCGAGCGATAGCGAGCTATCATTGTATGGAGAAATCTGGCTTCGCCGGAGACATTTTTCTATCGAAAAATGTACAAATTTAGCTTGTTGTCAAACAAAAATATATATATATGCTGGCTCGCTACCGCTCGCCAGGAAAATATTGACACCTGGATGGGATACAAGCCAAAGAGAGAGGGAGAGAGAAAAAAAAAAGCGAGGTGGGCTCCCTTAACCAGTAGACCATTTTTCAACTACAATCTGTTTCTTTTCATCTGACGGTAAATTGCTCAGTTCCAATCAACATTTCTCAGTTATATTGAAGATTTTGTAGTGAAATAGGGTGTCAAATATTTAAACTTGGCATTAATAAGATACAGAGACAGAGCAGTTTCACATTTCCCCATTAATTATCGAGAAATCAGTTACGAAGCGATTGAATTTACCGCCCATTGAAATAAAAGCGACTATAGTAGCTCTCAACCAGTACCACCAACTCAACCCATACTGTTAGCCCTCTGGAGATTGTGACGTATTTTGACGGTTTGTTCTGGCTTTCATTACACCATTGTATACAGTGTAAGGGGAGATCTCCACTTGAGGGATTTTTTTCTTGACCCCATGAGGAAGAAAGGGGTCAAGAAAAAAATCCCTCAAGTGGAAATCTCCCCTTAATGTAGCAGAACTCAAAGACAGAAGACGTCACCGGTACAGCAAGGAAGATCTTATATCATCTGAGGAATACTCGAGGAATATAACTAAGGTGCCTTTAAGTAGAGTTTTCTCTCAAAAGGCTCAGCCAGTTAAATTTGACCATGTATTAATATATACATTTTGTAATTTTGTTTTGGCTACATAAAACGTTTCACTTTCAAAGGATTAAAAGCTCGCAGGTGAGAATTGCCGATGTAAATTTCCTGGATGATAGGTAAGTGTGACACCCTACCCAGTCACACTCAACACACACTTGACCTCCCCCTCCCCCTCACTCTATTGGCCAAGATAGAGCCATTACCTTTACGCTTTTTAGTAGTATGACTTTATTCAGTATATTCTGGCTCACCATGGGCGATTTTATTGAGTTGGGGAACAATATTTGTATTACCTCTAGAAGTCCTGCTTAAGATACAAAAATAAACATAGCAAAACATAGATCTTACCCACTTAATTCCTAGAGGTAATTCCTAAGCTGAATGAAGCAATAAATGAATGAATGAATGAATGAAGTAACACAATTAAACACACTAAATACAATAGAATAACAGTGAATGGTTTAAATCACTGCAAACCATTACTCTCCTCTCACTCACACCGCTAGTGTACAACCAAACGCATTACTTTGAGTGCAGAGTTTGTTTTTTATTATTATTATTATTATTAGTAGTAGTAGTAGTATTGGTTATTGTTCTAAGGATTTGTGTGGATAAGACAATTGAAACTAGTCACCATTTGTGTTTTATAGAAACTAATTTAATTATGGAAGTGATGATCTAGTTCTCAAGGATAAGCAGACATACATTGAAAGCTAACACAAGCCTACCACGCACACACAGAGAGAGAGAGAGAGAGAGAGAGAGAGAGAGAGAGAGAGAGAGAGAGAGAGAGAGAGAGAGAGAGAGAGAGAGACCAGACTAGTGCTGGGAATATAGCTACATCGATTTTACAGATTGCCTTTGAATCCTATCCTTGCCATGGCTGCCCCTCTTGTCATTATATATATATATATACTGTATAATATATACAGCATATTATATAATGATACCTACATGATAATGCACAACATATACATTTCCTAATTGTTTTAAGCTATAATTTAACGATTTAAAGTTTACGGATCTTATGAAGTATAATTTTGGTATCAACATCAATATCAATAAATCCTTAGACTTAAGCTAAATGCAATAGTTTAATAATGGCCAAAATATTATAAAGAAATATGTCTTCGGATACTGAGAGGGTTAACTATTCAGATGTAGATCCACCCACCACTCAAGAAAACTGACTATACTGAACCTTTACCACCACACAAAACAACCAAGGAACCAAACAAGCACACAACCAAACAAACAACTACACAAACGATCAGCCAAACAACCACGTAATGAAACACCCAAACAAATAACCACACAACCACATAACCAATCAACCAACCAACCACCCAAACAACCAATCAACCACACACCCAAACAACCAATCAACCACACAACCAAGTAACCAAACAACCACACAGGCCCCAACTTGCCTTTCTTGGGGCATTCTTTCTCACCTGGTTGGTTCTCAAGTTGCTTCACCCATTGTCAAAACCACCAGCTCTCAAAATTCATATGTATCTTTATAATGAAGATAATAGAGTTGGTCAGAAAATAAATTATGTATGCATTCGAATACACGAACATATATGTATACACACACATATATATATATAAGTACACAAACTACACATACACGAACATATATGTATACACACACACATATATATATAAGTACACATACTACACATACATACAAATAAGTATAAATACATGCATATGATGGATCAATTAACTAGTGGAAGAATATATACATACATTATACATGCATGATATCCAGAGAGGATTTTGATAATATCTGATACACAAATACATACAATAAGCCATTTTAGATTTACAGAAGAATGACCATTACTTGCATTTTGTATTTTGTGTGTATCTCTTTTGTACGCATTCAATATACGCTGAATGTAACCGAACTGGACAAAATGTATAGTGAATAAATATGAGTTATATATGACAATTATACGCCCCCCCCCCCCCCTCAGCTTTTTCATTACGCTGGGGATGTTTATGATATTTACTTTATTTACTTCTGAATAATTGCCGCGTAATTAAAGAAGTGAATTGCGTTTTCATGTGTTGTGATGTGTGGATTCGTACTCTTGTGTGTTCATGTTGCAGTGTATGAGAGAGAGAGAGAGAGAGAGAGAGAGAGAGAGAGAGAGAGAGAGAGAGAGAGAGAGAGAGAGAGAGAGAAAAAAAAAAGAGAAATTAGAGGAAAATAATTATACTTGTGTCTATCTATCTATCTATATATCTATCTATCTATATAGATAAATAGATAGATAGATAGGTAAATATAGAGATAAACAGAGGGAAAAAGATAGATAGATAGATAAATAGACAGATAAATGGATAGATAGATAGATAGATAGATAGCTAGATATATAGATCTAGAGTTATATAGCGATAGTATAAACATAACAAGTGTACCCTTCCTCACAAGAGCTCGCACCTGTTAGATAATATATGTTATCTTATATATATATTATACTTTATCATAATTAACACATTTATTCATTTATACCTATATTTATTTAGGATATTTTGGACATTTAGTCATTATAGCTTTAATTATTTTGGTTCCACTTCCGTATTTTTAATAACAGCCAGAGAACAGGAAATAAATACTTATATCGGGTTTAGTTAATTTGTTTACAATGTGCTTACACTAGAGGCTAATATACTATAAAACAAACCACTGCAAACACACACACACACACACACACACACACACACACACACACACACACACACACACACACACACGCATACACACACACACACACACACACACTCCAGCTGATCTTGAGAGGCTGCCCATACCCCCATTGTGCTGTGGTGTATGGTGATGTGCAGTGTTGGGTTGTGGTGCTATACGAGGACAACCCACATCATAACAGGTAAACAGAAGCATTGTGGAGGGTGGAAGGAGGGTGGACTTCAGAGGCAGGGGATTTATATATAGCATTGGTCTGGATTTCTGAGTACACGCTGGTTATGGAGTGTGAGGGTGGCTTTTCTATATTTGTCAGTATATAAGATAATTGTAATGCGGTAGATATATAATATTTATGTTTTAATGAACGGATAAATGCTTGAATACACTGTTTAACGGAGAGAGAGAGAGAGAGAGAGAGAGAGAGAGAGAGAGAGAGAGAGAGAGAGAGAGTGAAAGAGAGAGAGAGAGAGAAAGAGAGAGAGAGAGAGTGAGAGTGAGAGAGAGCGAGCAAGCAAGCGAGGGAGAGAGAGACTATTAATGTTAGCCCGTATTTAATGATCACTTTAGCATTTGTATTCGAAATGCCTGACGGAACCAAGCAATGACTAAGATAAATTCTTGGTACAACAAATTGAAACGTAGAAAGGATCCACAAAAATCCCTACCCTGTTTCCGACCAAGCCCAGACCAGCTGCTTTGACCCTGATAGTCACAATTGACCACTGGAGAGTTCCAGGCTATAAGGAAGTTGGTGCCGTAAACATCGGTATTTAAACAATATTTAAACAATCGGCAGAAAAACAATAATACAGTAGATGTCTAATGGATAGGAAGTAGATTGCATTTAGTTGTATGTATCTATAAATGTACTACAACCGCATTTTAGCTAGTAATTCCGCTAAATATCAATGTAAACAACTCCAACTTCCTTATAGCCTGAAACTCGCAAGTGGACAATGACACCACTATACTCTGCTTATTTTCAACTGGCGATAAATTGGATCCTTTAGCAGCTTATTTCTCGATACTTAATAGCAAATTAGAACACTACTCTGTCTCTGCATCACATTAAGGGGAGATTTCCACTTGAGGGATGTTTTTATTTACCTCTTTCTTCCTCATGTTTAGTCCCATTGCTTTTGATATTTTAAGACGTTCGCCCCATTAGTTTGGCGATTTTAAGAACTTTCGCCCCATTTTTGTCACTTTTAAGACCTTTCGTGCCATTTAGGTGTCGAGTTTTTCCTGGCGAGCGATAGCGAGCCTGTAATTTAAGAAGAACCGGCCTTCGGCCGGGAAATTTTTCTACCGAAAAATGTACAAATTTATCTTGAAAGGGGGTCAAGGGGGTGTAATTTAAAGCTTGATGGAAATCTAGGAAACACACTAAAAACTTCCCCTTAAGACCAAGTTTATATAATTAGCACCCTTTTCACTATACACAATCTGCCAAATAACTGAGAAATCTTGATGGGAACTTCGCAATTAACCGTCAGTTGAAAAGAAACAGGGTATATATGTAAAACACAATAGTCCATTGTGTTCCAGCTGATGATACATTGCCACACACACATTCATCTTAATTACTTGGTTATTGCGAAAGTTTTGTAGCGAAATATGTTGTTGATTGTGAAAACTTGGCAATATGATAATACAGAGGCACGGTAGTTTCATATGTGTCCAATAATAGGGCAGATATTATCCACTTGAGGGACTTTTTTTCTGGACCCCTTTCTCCCTCATGTTTAGCCCCATTGCTTTTGATATTTTAAGACATTCGCACCATAATTAAGAACTTTCGCCCCATTTCTGTCAATTTTAAGTCCTTTCATTCAATTTAGATGTCGATGTTTTCCCGGCGACCGATAGCGAGCCTGTAATTTAAGAGGAACCGGCCTTTGGCCGGGACATTTTTCTACCGAAAAATGTACACATTTATCTTGAAAGGGGGCCTAGAGGGTGTAATTTTAAGCTTGATGGAGGTCTAGGGAACTAACTAAAAACCTCCCCTTAAGTATCGAGAAAGCAGCTACTAAGGGATTCAATTTACCATCAGCTGGGAACAAATAGACTTTGATAACCCACGAGATGCCTTATAGATTATCAATATCCCAGATTATTACAACGCCTGTGATATTATGAGCTCAGATCATTATTAAGGGAGCCCACCTCTCTCTCCCTCTCTCTTTGGCTTGTATCCATTCGGCCTCATTCAGCCTACTCCTTTAAGACGTTTATCCCCATCCAGGTGTCAATATTTTCCTGGCGAGGGGTAGCGAGCCAGCATATATATATTTTAGTTTTGACAGCAAGCTAAATTTGTAAATTTTTCGATAGAAAAATTTCTCCGGCGAAGCCGGATTTCTCCATGCAATGCTGGCGCGCTATCGCTCGCCAGGAAGAAATCGACACCTGGATGGGGATAAACGTCTTAAAACAGTTTGCTGAATGGGGCCGAATGGATACAAGCCAAGGAAAGAGAGAAAAGGAGAGACAAATAATAAAATCCGGTGACCCCCCCTTAGAGGATTCGCAGAACCTTTGAGATGGGCGTACTTGGAATTAAGCCGAAGTCACACGAGCCATTTTCCGAGCAAATTCTTCGGGCAATTATCGTCTGGAAGCTTAATAAATTACACTCTATCAGTATCCAGCCGCCTAACATAATCTACCTTCAGTCTAGTTACCGATACCAGTGCAAAAAATACACTTTATCAGTATTCAGCCGCCTAACATAATCTACCTTCAGTCTAGTTGCCGATACCAGTGCAAAAAATACACTTTATCAGAATTCAGCCGCCTAACATAATCTACCTTCAGTCTAGTTGCCGATACCAGTGCAAAAAATACACTTTATCAGAATTCAGCCGCCTAACATAATCTACCTTCAGTCTAGTTACCGATACCAGTGCGAAAAATACACTTTATCAGAATTCAGCCGCCTAACATAATCTACCTTCAGTCTAGTTACCGATACCAGTGCGAAAAATACACTTTATCAGAATTCAGCCGCCTAACATAATCTACCTTCAGTCTAGTTGCCGATACCAGTGCGAAAAAGTCCCCCAAACAGTACGAGAACAAACTTGCTCATGGAAAATTGACGGAAAAAGCGCTCGTGTGACAGCGGCTTTAGTTTGGTTGGTGTTTGTCTTTGGAGATTTGTTTTGTATAATTATATGCGACTTTGATTCGGGTCTTTAGCTTTAATGGAGTGTTTGAGGCAGTGGATTTTTACGTCTTTTGTGATTCAATTATTTGCAAATTTAAATCGAGTCTCTACCGTAAGGGGGTAGTACTCGCTTGTTTATGGACCCCCTTCTCCCTCATGTTTAGCATATTAGTTTTGAGGGTTTAAGACGTTCGTTCCGTTACTTTGGCGATTTTGAGACCTTTCGCCTTATATTTTTTTAACAATATTAAAACCTTTCGTGGCCTTTAGGTGTCGATTTTTTCCTGGCGAGCCAAAGCGAGCCTCTAATTTTCTAAGGAACCGGCCTTTGGCCGGGATTTTTTTTTTAACGAACAATTTAAAAATGTATCTTGAAAGGGGGTCTAGGAGGCGTTTTTCTAAGTTTGATGGATGTCTAGGGAGGAAACTAAAAAATATATGTTTAAATAAATATATAGACCAAAAAAACAAGCACTACCCCCTTAAGGCCACGAATGATCTCCCACAGTGTATCGTGTACTCTTGAACTGTGTAGGAGTATTCTTGCTGTCAGTGAGTTATTTATTGTACTTATAACAGTTTATAGTGTAACCGGAAATTAAACGATAATTTTCACTAAAGAAGCTTTATACTTGTTATGATAGTTGGGGAAAATTAATGCAGTGCCGACTTTTAAGGAAATTACCTCAGTATTCTCACTTTAATAATGTACTGTATCTCTCTCTCTCTCTCTCTCTGTATATATATATATATATATATATATATATATATATATATATATATATATATATATATATATATATATATATATTTATCTATCTACACACACACACTCTATCTCTCTCACACCCACACACACACACTCTCTCTCTCACACACACACCACACACTCTCTCTCTCTCTCACACCCACACACACTCACTACAACTAGGTAATCACACATAAGGAGTTTGAGGTGATTCTCCCTACAATGAATTAATGAATAAACTTGGCATTACATCTTTACCTCCCAAGTATTATGAGTGAGCCTGATTGGTTGGTTGGGGTGTTGTTCAGATGGCACCTGCAGATCAATAATGAACAACTATTATTATTATTATTATTATGATCTTAACCCTTTGAGTACCAGCGACGTGTGGTATATTATATTCTAGCTATATTTAGACGACATTATGCAGCTTAAGGAGGACCTGTGGTAGCTACAAGGGTTGGTTGAGATAGTTTCTAGCCTAATTATTGCTAGAGGTCTTTCCTAAGCTGAATAAAATCGTCTAATAGTTGCCAGAATGTGATGAAAAGGACGTCCCTGGTACTGAATGGGTTATAATTATGAGTGAGCCTGATTGGCTGGCTGGGGTGTTTGTTGTTCAAATATCCCCTGCAGATCAATAATGAACAACTATTATTTTTATTGTACTCTTAAGGGGAGATTTTCACTTAAGGTATTTTTTCTGGACCCCCTTCTCCATCGTGTTTGGCCCCATTCATTTTGAGATTTTAACACGTTCGCCCCATTAGTTTGGTATTTTAAGAACTGTCACCCCATTTCTGTCAATCTTAAGACCTTTCGTGCCATTTAGGTGTCGACATTTTCCTGGCCAGCGATAGCGAGCCTGTAATTTAGAAGGAACCGGCCTTTAGGCCGGGAAATTTTTTTCTACCGAAAAATTTACACATTTATCTCTAAGGGTGATCTAGAGGGTATTATTTTAAGCTTGATGGAGGCCTAGTGGGCAAACTCAAAACCTCCCTTTAATACTATCTGGGCTGACGTCATGTGGGTTATTATGATATTTAGCTATATTATTTTTGGTAATTTTTTAGGATTTTGCTTGATTTTGCCATTTTCGAGCCATGTATTTTAGTTTGCCCCCTAGGCTAACAAAAATGCCTTCCCAGACTTTCTTCAAACTAACAATTGCCTACCCAGACACCCTGCAAGCTAATTTTTTACATTTTTCGACAGAAAAATGTCCCGATCGATTTATTTTAAGTTACAGGCTCGATATCGCTCGCTCAGAAAAAAAAAAAAAAATCGACACCTTAATGGGGTGAAGCGATGTATTATAGCCAAACTAATGGGGTGAAATATCTTAAAATCCCCAAACTAATGGAGCGAAACATGGGAGTGTGTACAGAGAGGTTATTCGGGTTATTCGGTGGCCTATAGATACGAGAAGGAAAGTATTGAATTAAACCCAACCCTCATCATAGTAACGGGATAGTGGATTCCCCCCCCCTCCCCCCCCCTCCCCCCACCTCCCCCTTTTTGGGAAAACCACGGCGCTAAAAGGGAGCATTTAGTTATTTTTATAATTTATTTATATCTTAATTTATTATTATTATTATTATTATTACACACACACACAAACCTGCACACAATATAACATGCATTAATATACACACATACAGTATATCAAGCACATACTTACACATATGAACGAACTCTCATCAACACACACACACACACACACACACAGACAGACACACACTTCAATGTCTCTCTTGAACCTGACAACAAATAAAAAAAACACAAATAGGCTCGTTTTCCCCGGGACTTGATCCTGTGCAACTTCCCCTCCCACGGGAAGACAATACTTAGAAAACGGAGATTGGACAACTAGCCAGAACAAAATACCTCTCCTGGCTTACATTACATTATATTACACACCTTAACCCTAGCTGGTCCGACGTCTAGGGGTTATTATGATAGTTTACTTAGTTATTATCGTTGAGGATTTTGCTTTCTTTTGCCATTTTTGTGCGATGCATTTTAGCTGGTCCCCTAGGCTACCAAAACCGCCTTCCCAGACTTCCTTCAAACCGCCTTCCCAGACTTCCTTCAAACCACCTTCCCAGACTTCCTTCAAACCGCCTTCCCAGACTTCCTTCAAACCGCCTTCCCAGACTTCCTTCAAACCGCCTTCCCAGACTTCCTTCAAACCGCCTTCCCAGACTTCCTTCAAACCGCCTTCCCAGACTTCCTTCAAACCGCCTTCCCAGACTTCCTTCAAACCGCCTTCCCAGACTTCCTTCAAACCGCCTTCCCAGACTTCCTTCAAACCGCCTTCCCAGACTTCCTTCAAACCGCCTTCCCAGACTTCCTTCAAACCGCCTTCCCAGACTCCCTTCAAACCGCCTTCCCAGTCTTCCTTTAAACCTCCTTCCCAGACTTCCTTCAAGCTAAAAAATGCTCACCCAGACCCCCTTCAATCTAAGTTTGTATACTTTTTCGATAAACTAATGACACGGCCTTCGGCCGTGACATTTCCTGGCTCGCTATCGCTCGCCAGGAAAAAAATAGACACCCAAATAAAGGTCTTAAAATGGACAGACATTGGGTAAACTGTCTTCAAGTCGCCAAACTAACGGGGCGAACGTCTTAAAATCTGAAAAAAAATGGGGCTTCACAGTTGTCTCCCCCCTGTTCCCCGCCTGGCCCGCTATAAGTCCCCAGCTGGCAAACCGACCACTCACACTAAGTGGACCTCAAGAGTTCATCCACCACAGTTTGTTTCACTCATTTGTTGCGCGGTTATGAATTACCAGGCACAGCTGATTCATAGTTTTTCAGGTTCCCCAGATAGTTTTATTGAGTAGATTTTTTGTTTTTGAGTAGATGATGCACTCATTCCCAGTCTCAGATACTCACACACACACACACTCTCTCTCTCTCTCTCTCTCTCACTCACTCTCAGTTGAGCATCAGTGTTTTAAACGGCAAGCTTGATTAGTTGTATGTTGTTGCTTGATTTCCATTGGACTCATTTGAACTCTCACTTTCATGCACTCTTTCTCATACAAACACATACACACACACACACATACATTCTCTCTCTCTCCCACACACACACACACACACTCTCTCTCCCCCCTTGTGTTGTCTTACCCCACATAATAAACCTCAGCCTCACACCCAGGCTCCATTACGTGGTTCCCAGTGACGTCATACATCACAGAACTCGATATTGTTTTGTTACGTTCGATACGAATAAGCTACTCACTGCCCCATCTCGTCAGAAGAACAAAATAGCTTCTTCGTAGGTTAAGTTGGGTTAGATACGACTAAGCTGTCCCACTCCCCCATCTCGTCAGAAGAAAATCATATTTTCTTCCTAGGTTAGGTTAGCTTCGATACTAGTAACTAAGCCACTCATTGCCCCATCTCGTCAGGATAACAATAAATAGCTTCTTTTTAAGTTACAGTAGGTTAGCTTCGATACAACTAAGCTACTCACTGCCCCATCTCGTCAGGATAAACCAAAATAGCTTCTTTTTAAGTTAAGTTAGCTTCGATACGACTAAGCTACTCACTGCCCCATCTCGTCAGAAGAACAAAAGCGCATCTTTTTAGGTTAGGTTAGGTCAGGTTCCATCAAGATTAGGAGGAGATCCTTCACTTTTTGTATAAACACATATTTATTTATTATTTTTATAGCTTCCTCGCTAGACCTCCATCAAGCTTAAAATGAAGCCCCCTAGACCCCCTTTCAAGATAAATTTGTACATTTTTCGGTAGAAAAAATGTCCTGACCGATGGTCGATTCCTCTTAGATTACAGGCTCGCTATCGCTCGCCAGGAAAAAATCGAGGCCTAATTGACAGGAAAGGTCTTAAAATTGACAGAAATGGGGCGAAAGTTCATAAAATCGCCAAACTAATGGGTCTAAAGATGAGGGAGAAGGTGGTCTAGAAAAGCTACTCGTCTCCCCTTGTTGACTATCTCTGGTGTTGGCCTAAATACGAACTGCCCCATCTTGGCAGAATAACAAAATCGCTTACAGTGCGCCAGATAATCCTAATGAAGTCATAATTAATTCTCTCTTCACACACACTCTCTCGCTCTCTCACTTTTTTTTTTTTTTGATAAGCCTGCAGAACAAATTTGCATATAAATTGGGGTATCTCTTTTTTATCATTCGCAATCAATATTTTGGAAGATGTAAATTAGAAAGTGGTAATGTGCAATCTATTTCCAGGGGTGTAAGTGGGTGTGGGATCAAGTGACTAACTTCACGATCAGAGTTCGATGACGCGATTCTTAATTTAAATTCTGCTCGTCATTAGGCGGTTTTTATACAGTTTTGGAAGTTTCTTTGCAGTTGCGTGTTAAGTTTTTTTTCTTCTGGACCCCATTCTCCCTCATGCTTAGCCCCATTGATTTGTTTTTGGATTGTAAGACGTTCACCCCATTAGCTCTGTTATTTTAAGACCGTTCGTCCCATTTCTTTATCAATTTTAAGACTTTTCGTGCCATTTAGGTGTCGATTTTTTCCCTGACGAACAACAGTGAACCTGCAATTTCATTGTATGTTTTAAGCTTGATGGAGATCTGGGGAGGACACTAAGAAAACAATAAAAATAATAATTACAACATATTAATGATACTACTACTACTACTACAACTACTACTACTACTACTAATAATAATACAAATACTACTACTAATAATAATAAAATAATACTAATAATAATAATAATAATAATAATAATAATAATAATAAGGCAATACTAATCCCCTTAGTTGTAACCAGCCACGGAGTCGCCCCAAAGTGTACTCCCCCCCCCCCCCCCCCCCCCCCCGGCATCGCTCAAGGAGGTCCGAGGACTTGTTAACACCAGCTGGTCCGATCTCCTGGGGTTTATTACGATATCTTGTTTTATTGATATTGAGGATTTTGATTGAGCCATACATTTTATTTTATCAATGTATCTTAGTTTGTCCCCTAGGTTAATACAAACGCCTTCCCACACTTTCTTCAAACTTTAAATTAATGCTGACCCCTTTGACCTAATTTGTTCATTTTTCGATAGAAAAATGTCCCGATTTCATTCAAGTTTACAGGCTCACTATCGGTCAAGCACAGAAAAGTCGACACCTGAAAGAGTTGAAGTTTCTTGATTTTAATAACTGAAATCACCTAACTAATGGAGTGAAACGTCTTAAAACCTCCTAGTTAATGGAGCGAAACAGGGAAGCTCAGAAAAAGAGCTCCCTGGGCCCCAATAGTGTTAAACCCGCACCGTTTATTTAACCAAGTCCCCCTGGGTGGGTCTGAGTGCTCTGTTTACTTTGGGTCTGTTGTTCAATGGTCAGGGGGGGGGGGGTACTCCACTCTCGCGTCATTTAAAGGCAGATTTTCATGTATGTGTTAATTAACTATTTTGTATTGTTTTGTTTTGTTATGTATTTATTTATATATATATATACTATATATATATATATATATATAGTATATACTGTATATTGTTTATATTTGTATGTATGTATTTATTTATTTACATAGTTTACTCCCTAGACCTCCATCAAGCTTAAAACATTTCCCCAAGACCCCCTTTCGAGATTAGTGGGTGCATTTTTTTTTATAGAAATTGTGTCCCTGCCGAAGGCCGGTTCTTACTAAATTGCAGGCTTGCTATCGCTGGCCAGGAAAAAATCGACACCTAAATGCCACAAAAGGCCTTCAATTGCCAAAATAACGAGGCGAAAGCCTTAAAAAATAAAAAATAAAGGGTCTAAATATGAGGAAGAAAGGAGTCCAGGCCCCCCCCCCCCCCCTTAATGGTTGGCGTGGGGGTAATCTACTGTGGCGTCATTTAAAGGACCTTTATGACGTCACAGGGGGCTCTATGACGTAACAGGGGCGCTCTGCTTGCGTCACAGTTCCCGAGTGATGTCTCACAGGTGCATTTACGACGTCACAGGGGTGCATTTATTACGTCATAGGATTACACTTATGTCTTCACAGGGGTGCGTTGGTGACGTCACAGAAGGGCACATACGACTTCACAAGGGTACACTTTCAATGTCGCCAAGGTGGGCTTATGATATCACGGGGGTGCCTCGCTGATGTCATTAGGGTATACTCAAGTAAAGTCTTGAGGATTCTTCACTAAAACTTCGGGGATGATCAGTAGATGTCATAAGGATTTTTGTTTACGTCACAGGGATGACCAGCTGACGTCAGAGGTGCATTTTTTTATGTTAAGGTGGTGCCCTGGTGACGTCATAGGGATGCTTTGTTGACGTTATAGGGAGGATCTGTTTGCATCATTGAGGCTACCGGTACTAAAAATCTATGCAAATAATAAAGAGTTTATTGTTGTTACATCACTAATGCAAACAAATATTTGTTTGATTTTTTTTTTATATTTCATAAAATTGTTTTGCTAAATCTTCAATACGTTATTTCCACATCAGGATTTTGATAGGTTTCTTTGTCATTATAATTTGCGGTTTCTGGTTTTAGTTTATTCGTTTTGCAAGTTTTACTTTTTAATTTTGCCTGAGGCTGAAGTCAAGCCATTCGGTACCGGTGACGTCCTTTTCATTATATTATGGACGCTATTAGACGATTTTATTCAGTTTAGGAAGGATCTGTGGTAGCTCGAAGGATTAAATGAGATAGTATGTAGCCTTTTAATTGTTAAAGGTCCTTCCTCTAAGGAAATGTAGCTGAAGATATGGAGAGGCCAGTGACTTTATCGAGACATCACTAAAGCTGTTGAGACGTCGCTTCGAAACTGATTGGGATTTTGATTAGGATAGCACTTTAAAGGGGGGGGGGGGGGGTAGTTTGGTCCCTTGATCTCAATGAAACTTAAAATGACACCCCGAAGACCTCCCTTCTAGAAACTTTCTTCTAAAATACAAGAGTAAAATATAGGGTTGCTCGCTTGGATTTTTTGTTTACAACAAAATGGCACTAAGGTCTCAATATATGCAAAGATGGAACCAAAGATCTTAAAACCATCACACTAATGTCGTCTTAGAATCTCAAAACTAAAGGTGCTAAACATGAGGGAGAAGGAGCAATAGCAATATGTCAATGCTGTTGCTGAGAGCCACTGATGACGTCACTGGAGGGCTGAGACGACGTAACAGTGTGGGGGTATTGCAATAATGTTGATATACCGTGTGAGTGTGTGTGTATGTGTATGTGTGTGTGTGTGTGTATGTGTGTGTGTCTGTATGTGTGTGTGTGTGTGTGTGTGTGTGTGTGTGTGTTTGTTAGAGAGAGAGAGAGTGAGAGTGTGAGCATGAGAGTTATTGTACTGTATGTGTGTGTGTGTATGTGTGTTTGTGTGTTTGTGATTCTGTATGTGTGTGTATGACAGAAAGGATGACTGAGGAAGCTGTAAGTCCCAGTGTGTGTGAATCCCTACATGTCTGGTACCATAGTGCCAGTACTAGTACCATAGTCTGGTGCCCTTATTACCAAAAAGATATAAACAAGCTAGAACGAGTTCAACGTAGAGTTACCAAAATGATACCTAGCCTAAAGAACAAACCATATGGGCTTCCCCGAAACGTTATAGACTGCATCACCGTTGATTAAACTCCGCCTAGACAAATATCTTGCATCAAACCCGCGACTGACTGCGTCCTTTGTATAGGAAGGGGACACACAGGTTTACAGACATCAGCTGAGGTGGAACCAATTGGGTATAGTATACAGGGTCTCCCAAAGGTCTCCATACATAGATTTTTTTCTTCAGATGCCATTACAAAATACCGTTGTCAGAAGAAGAACGTATATACATCATTCTCAGATGATTTATAGACATTCTTCTTTTGACAACGATATATTTACACACACACACACACACACACACACACAGACAGCAACACGTACACTAAGCAAAATACTCATATACCCTCCAAGCGAGATATAGCAGGTAAGAGAGAGAGACGTGTCCCCTGGTAAGCCCTTGAAGACTGATGTACTCAATGGTGTTAGGGGTTCAGCACGCTATGATGAGGCACCTGAGATCACTTTACTCTGGCGCAACCAACCCCCTTTTCTCATTCTTAAGGTGGAGTGGACGAGCCGGCTAGTGTTACATCCCACCACCACCCCTACCCCTCTACCCCTACCCCCCCTGACTCCACTAGAGAGAGAGAGAGAGAGAGAGAGAGAGAGAGAGAGAGAGAGAGAGAGAGAGAGAGAGGAAGGAGGGTGCTACGTGTATCTCAAAGACATTGACTAGATTTTTACGGAAGATTACAAAGGAATGCATGTAAGAACACAGCTACTGATTCTCATTAACATGTTTGTCGAGGGGTAAGGATTGCATGAGAAAAGACAGAAAAAAGAAAGAGCGAGAGAGAGAGAGAGAGAGAGAGAGAGAGAGAGAGAGAGAGAGAGAGAGAGAGAGAGAAGAAGAAGAAGAAGAAGAAGGATTAGGTTAATAATCCCAAAAGGGTTGATAGCCTCTGAAGTCCTATTATAACTAACTTACCTATATTAGATAAGGGCACACACTGATAACCAGGGTATTATTGTTTAAGGAGAGGCTTCACATCTTGTTGGGTATGTCGCACACTGGCTGCATGACTAAACTAGCCATTTCGCTTTGATTTCGCCCCATATAAAAACAAAACAAGTAGGTGGGATTTGATTTGATTTGATTTGATTCTGTTTTGAGATAGCATAGATACATACAATTGCATATGCGAGTACATACTTATATACATGGGCTCTAAAGGGTAGGTGTGAGGGTGAAAGGAGGTGGAAGAGGGGAGGTGGGGGGGTAGTGTGTGTGTGTGGGGGGGGAGGGGGGGGGCCTCACTACAAGGACAGTGGACCAAGGACAAATTTCCGCCGCAACCCCCCCAAAATCTCTCTCTCTCTCTCTCTCTCTCTCTCTCTCTCTCTCTCTCTCTCTCTCTCTCTCTCTCTCTCTCACTGGATATATAAAGACTTAATGTTACAGTACACATGGTATAAACAGGTTCCCTCATCAATAACAAGGCTACATATCAGGAGCCTATAACCTTATAAGCCTTTCCCTCAGCCCCCGCAGACCATGGTGTGCGAGAGACTTTGGGGGGTGTTTTTAGGCTTGAATGGTATTATTATTATTATTATTATTATTATTATTATTATTATTATATATATTTTTTTACTTTACTCAACTAGAAAACAAAACCATCTCCCATTAAAGGCTATCTTAATAATTCTGACAGGTCTATCTTAAGTTGAACAAAATCGATGAAGGTAGCGGAGATAAAACCAAAATAGGGCCTGTGATTGAAAAAGGGTTAAAATAGTTTGAACCATTTATCTGTTATGTAGGATTAAGTGGGTGCATTTCTGGAACCCATTCTCCCTCATGTTTAGCCTCATTAGATTTTGTTTTGATTTTGAAACGTTTGCCCCATTAGCTTGGCGATTCTAAGACTATTAGCCCCATTTCTTTGTCAATTTTAAGGCCTTTCGTGCCGTTTAGATGTCTTTTATTTTCCTGGCGAGCGTTAGCGAGCCTGCAAATTAGCAGGAAACGGCTATTCTACCGAAAAATGTAAACAAATATTTGCCGAAAGGGGATCTTGGGAGTATAGGGAGGAAACTAAAATATTTGTGATCAAATTAATAATAATATTAACAAAAAGTAGATCTCCCCTCTAAATAGTTAAAACCATTTGTCTATTACGTGTGATTAAATAGATTATCAAGTTAGGAGGGGGGAGGGGGAGGGGAGGGGGCACTCTCCTAATAAGCACTCTTGTAAATGAAAGGTTTAGTAATCTGATCATCCATTATGCCAGGTAGAACATCAGATTTATGGTTAGATTTTTTTTTTTTTTTTTTTTTTTTTTTTTAGATGTTCGTGTTAACGTTTTCAGCATTGAGACACCCTTTTCCCACTATATTCGGGAGAGGAATGACGTTTCCTGATACGTAAATCTATGCTCTCTCTCTCTCTCTCTATATATATATATATATATATATATATATATATATATATATATAGAGGTGTGTATATTAATTTTGAAAGATAATTTTATGTAAAATGAGATTTTAATGCAATGTTTACATATGTGTTCTCTCTCTCTCTCTCTCTCTATGTGTTTGTGTGTGTGTGTGTGTGTGTGTGTGTGTGTGTGTGTGTGTGTGTGTGTGTGTGTGTGTGTGTGTTTTGTATGTGTGTGTGTAAATTGGCACTGCAGTAGTTAACAAACCGACTTTCGGAGGATAGGCTTTGTTGGGTTGTTATATTCTGGTAGATCATGAGTTTGTATTCTGGTAGATCATGAGTTTGTATTCTGGTAGATCATGCGTTTCTATTCTGGTAGATCATGAGTTTGTATTCTGGTAGATCATGAGTTTGTATTTTGGTAGATTATGAGTTTGTATTCTGGTAGATCATGAGTTTGTATTCTGGTAGATCATGAGTTTGTATTCTGGTAGATCATGAGTTTGTATTCTGGTAGATCATGAGTTTGTATTCTGGTAGATCATGTGTTTGTATTCTGGTAGATCATGCGTTTGTATTCTGGTAGATCATGAGTTTGTATTTTGGTAGATCATGCGTTTGTATTCTGGTAGATCATGCGTTTGTATTCTGGTAGATCATGAGTTTGTATTCTGGTAGATCATGAGTTTGTATTCTGGTAGATCATGAGTTTGTATTCTGGTAGATCATGCGTTTGTATTCTGGTAGATCATGCGTTTGTATTCTGGTAGATCATGCGTTTGTATTCTGGTAGATCATGCGTTTGTATTCTGGTAGATCATGCGTTTGTATTCTGGTAGATCATGCGTTTGTATTCTAATTTGTATACAAAAGTTTTCCTGACTTTCAAAATCGAGAGGAAGTTGAAGATATTTACATATATTTATTTAAGGGGAGGTTTTTAGTTTGGTCTCTAGATATCCATCAAGCTTAAGATAACACCCCCTTGAGCCCCTTTCAAGATAAATTTTTACATTTTTCGATAGAAAAATTTGCCGGCTGAAAGCCGGTTCCTCTTAAATTACAGTCTCGCTATCGCTCGCCAGGATAAAATCGACACCTAAATTGCACGAAAGGTCTTAAAATTGACAGAAATGGGTTGAAAGTTCTTAAAATCATCAAAATAATGGGGCGAACGTCTTAAAATTAGAAAATCAATGGGGCTAAACATGAGGGAGAAAGGAATCAAGAAAAAACTCCCTCAAGTGGATATCTCCCCTTAACTACACATACCATACAGGCCTTACGATCGAAGCGAGGTGATCAGGACATATTTCTGTTAGACGTACCAGAACCCAAAATAAAGGAAAGTGGAATATGACCTAGCATAGCGAGAGAGAGAGAGAGAGAGAGAGAGAGAGAGAGAGAGAGAGAGAGAGAGAGAGAGAGAGAGAGAGAGAGAGAGAGAGAGAGAGAGAGAGAGAGAGATAAGTAGAATTAGACCAACACATGTATAGATAGATAGAGAGATAGGTAGACAAATAGATAGGTAAATGGATAAATAGATATGTAGATAGATACAGACGGATAGATAGATTGAAAATACTAAATGATATATAGATATGCACTATGGATACAACATTCAAACCTCAAGCCCAGTTGAGATTATGAACCCCGGCTCTCCAGAAGCAGGTTGAGAGGCTCCGCTGGGATCATCTTCACCTAGTGTCTTTACCAAAAGGGAGAGTGTGTAAATCTCCTTCCACACCGCTCACTTTGTTTTACTTCATGCTGGGTTTGCGGAGATGTGGGGCGAGGGGGAGATACTTTCTCTCTCCAACACCCCTTCTCCCCTCTCTACACTCTTCAGAAAATAGGAAAAGTAGAAAGTAGCTTCGAGGTACCGTTGTAAAGGCTTATCCCTCAATACCTTCACCTGACCCTGACCCTATTGAAATGTTGCCAGAAAATAGATATCTATTGTCACACGAGCGCTTTTTCCGTCAAATTTTCGAGCAATTATGGCCTGACAGCTTTATTTTTGTTGTGTTCTTTTACAATTTAGCTAGTTAAAATAATCTACCTTCAGCCTAGTTGAAGATTTGCGAGAGAAAGGGCACCGAAATATTGCGAGAAAAAATGTGCTCATCAAAAATTGCCGGAAAAAGTGGTTTGACGCTACCCTCAATAACAACACTCCTATGTGATTATTTTGAGTGAGTGTAAACAACCATAACAAAGGGCAACAATAAGGTGTGTGTGAGAGAGAGAGAGAGAGAGAGAGAGAGAGAGAGAGAGAGAGAGAGAGAGAGAGGGGGGGGGGACTCCTTTATATCTCTGTCCGCTGTTGTTATCATTTCATATTATAGTGTTGCTGCTTTGGTCGCCGTATTACTTTACACGCCCACACACACACTCTCTCTTACACACATACTGTATACTGTACATACACATTCACGCACCTCCCACACACACACACACACACACTCTCTTACACACATACTGTACATACACATTCACGCACCTCCCACACATACACACACACACACTCTCTTACACACATACTGTACATACACATTCACGCACCTCCCACACACACACACACACTCTCTCTTACACACATACTGTACATACACATTCACACACCTCCCACACACACACACACTCTCTCTTACACACATACTGTACATACACATTCACACACCTCCCACACATACACACACACACACACTCTCTCTTACACACATACTGTACATACACATTCACGCACCTCCCACACACTCATATACCACACACACACACTCTCTTACACACATACTGTACATACACATTCACGCACCTCCCACACATACAAACACACACACTCTCTTACACACATACTGTACATACACATTCACGCACCTCCCACACATACACACACACTCTCTTACACACATACTGTACATACACATTCACGCACCTCCCACACACACACACACTCTCTTACACACATACTGTACATACACATTCACGCACCTCCCACACATACACACACTCTCTTACACACATACTGTACATACACATTCACGCACCTCCCACACACACACTCTCTTACACACATACTGTACATACACATTCACGCAACTCCCACACACTCATATGCCACACACACTCTCTTACACACATACTGTACATACACATTCACGCAACTCCCACACACACACACTCTCTTACACACATACTGTACATACACATTCACGCACCTCCCACACACTCATATACCACACCCACACACACACACCCACACAGACTTTCACGCCCCCACTTCATATATAGAGAGGCTGTGATGAACTAGGCGTCATTATTGCTGCCTCAAAAACAAACTATTCACTGTAGCGTCTTGCCTTGTAATATAAAAAACGTTGACAGCACTCTCTCTATAAACACTTCTACTTAATATATATAGAGGCTGTGATAAACTAGGCGTAGATTATACACTGTGCTATAAAAAGGTTGGCAGCACTCTCTCTACAAACGCCTCTACTTCATATATAGAGAGGCTGAGATGAACTCGGCGTAGATTATACACAGCATAATGAACAAGGCGTACATTTGACAGTGCACCATAAAAAGTTTGACAGTACTCTCCCTATAAACGCCTCCACTTCATATTTAGAGAGGCTGTGATGAACTGGGCGTCATTATTGCTGCCTCAGAAACAAACTATTCACTCCTGCGTCTTGCCTTGTGTGAAGCTGGAATAATGGGAGAGGTTTCATTTCTGGATGGCTATGTTGTCTGTCTGTTTGTCTGTATGTGTGTGTGTGTGTGTGTGTGTGTGTGTGTGAGTGTGAGTGTGAGTGTTGGGGGGGGGGGAATAGATCGGTTCTGCAGTGAATAATAGCAGTTGATAATTATAACATTTAATGAAGGAAATAGTACACTGAACAAACTAAAGACAAGACTAGAGTGTATTACAGTGCTAAGGCCTCCTCCAGAAAGGTAAATGAGTATAACATTTAAAGAAGGAAATAATACAATGAACACAAACACAAAATACAAGACTAAAACGTATTACAAAGCTAAGGCCTCCCAAAATAGCCTGTGAGAGGGTGATATGGTGGTGTAGATGGCTTAGGTAGGTTGTTATGATACTTAAAAAGGAAAAATAAACTACAATGAGCAAACAGAAAACCAGACTAAAGAGTACTACAAAGCTAAGGTCTCCCAAAATATCCTGTGGGAGGGTGATATGGTGGTGTAGATGGTGGGCCTAGAGCAACAAGTCCTCCTCCAGTGTTTATGGTACCAACAACTGAGGATAGGTGATGGGGTGGTGGTGGTGGTGGTCATTATTGATTGTTTGGGCCCTCTGTCTCTCTCTCTCTCTCTCTCTCTCTCTCTCTCTCTCTCTCTCTCTCTCTCTCTCTCTCTCTGTATCTTCTACCTTTATCTTAGTTATGTATTGTCTTCCCTTCTACCTTTCTGTCTGTGTGTGTTTTTGTATGTCTGCCTTCTTCTTTGTTCTGTCAGGTGGTAGTCATTATTGATTGTTTAGACTGTCTCTCTATCCATGTCTTCCAAATTCCTCCCTAATCCTTCTAGCTTCCTGTCTGCTCTGTCTTCTTTTATGTCTGTATTATTGTCTGTTCTGTCTTCTTGTCCGTCTGTATTATTGTCTGTTCTGTCATCCTGTTTATTATACCGACAGAGAGGTGGTGGTCATTGTCGATTGGTTGGCCTCTCTCTCTCTCTGCCTTCTATCTCTCTCTGTCCTATATCTTCCCGTCTATTCTACCTTTCTGTCTGTCTGTCTGTCTTCTTGTCTGTTCTGTCATCATGTTTATGGCACCATCAGGGATTTGGTCATTATGGATTGTTTGGGTCTTCTCTCTGTCTTCTATCCTCCTTTAAGTGATGTCTTAGTTCAGATTTTCATAGAAAAATACGTTATCCTTTCCAGCACGGGTGAGGTCTGTCTCATATTTTTCGTAGCTATATCTAGACGATTTCATGCAGTTGAGAGAGGAAGTTTAAGGGGCTAATTGTAATCGTTTATTCTAATATAATTTCTAGAGATTAATCCGAAGTTGAATCAAATCATACTTTAATACCAATTCAATTTCTAGAGATCAATCTCAAATCCTAAGCTCAATAAAATCGTCTAATGTTAACCAGAATATAATAAAACTGACGGCACTCGTAATGGAAGGGTTAAATCCTCCCCATCTCTCTCTCTCTCTCTCTCTCTCTCTCTCTCTCTCTCTCTCTCTCTCTCTCTCTCTCTCTCTCTCTCTCTCTCTCTCTCTCTCTCTCTCTCTCACACCTGGGAATCTCACCCCTAACTTACGGTCTTAAAGTTTAATGTCTTTTATTGTGTCATTTACACCATATTCTTTTGGCCTCTGCATTTTTTCTAGTTTCTTTTTGTCTTTGTGGTTTTAAATGGTTTCTTGTGTTCCAGTTTTCACTTTATACTCTTCCTTTTAGATTAGTTATTCTTGATTCAGTCACACATACCTGTTCATGATCTATCGTGAACAATGCAAAACAATACATAGTTGTTTAGAGATTACCCAAAACAATAAAATGTCTTGTTTGAAATACAAAATGTAACTGCAAAGTAAAATTATCTTTGGTAAACATTAGGGCTGGAGGTATTGAGTGTCATGATTTGGCGTTATTAAATATGGTGGGATGTAATGTTTATCCTACGTATATTGATTGATCGATTGGTACAGTTTATTTAGCCAAAATAGCTTACAATTACAATAAATTAAGATAATTTAAGTACATCAAAATAATGAACTGAATTTTGGCTAGCATTTACAGTATATGTGATATATAGATGGTCGAATGTTATATCATGTATCACAACTATTTTATCCAAGCCTGTGAAAGCTCTCAGCCATCACATTAGCGGAATCTTAGGTAATATTATGGTTTCCGATCTGCATTACCCTACACAGAAGCTCCACAACACGAGTATACATTTATAATTACCTTCACGTTCACGGACTTGCATCTTCTCAGCCAATTAATTTCATCCAACCTCTCCTTAACCCTTTCACCAGCATTACGTAATTTTCATCATATTCTGGTTACCATTATACGATTTTCTTTCGCTTATAGTCTACCTTTACGACTTGAATGGGTAAACACAATCCCCATAATCCCTCTTAACAACATGGGTCCTTCATAAATTGCATAAAATCGTCTAATTATAGCCAAAATAAAAGCTAAAAAGGCGTCAAAGTGCTGAAGAGGTTAAACCCAAACCAATAAATTTGGCGAGTGGCTTTACGCGTCAAAACATGTACAGTCGGCCAAATAAGTCAAGGCTCAGCACCAAGTCTATTTTGATCAATAATTGGTATCAGGAATTACCTAAACTTGATTTATTAACTTCGAGTGCGCTATACAGACATGTATGTACTTACACTTACCCAACCCTATTCACCATCGGACAGACATTGATGCAGCACAGAGACAGCCAAACGTAATGACAGGTGAGACATGACTATTTTTTTTTTTTTAGCGCCACCGTAGATAAATTTAATCAGTGTTATTCCGATCATATCCCCCCCCCCCCTCCCCCCTCCCCTACTGGCACGCGACACCAAGAGGGTTTATTAAAATATCAGAAGCAACGTTTTCCAGCAGCCTTCATCTTGCCGAGTTTCCTGGGACTGATATTCTAGAGTATTTGTATTTTTGACTCTTTGAGGATTATGACGTCTGTTGACAGTTTATTCTGGCTATTATTGGACGATATTGATAAGTAAAGGAGGGACGCGCGTGAGTCAAAATGTTTGTTGAGATCGACATTACCCCTTTGATTGCTAAAGATCTTTTTCTAAGCTGTATAAAATTGTCTAATAACAGCCAAACAAATACTGCTAACACGTGTCATGATCCTCAAAGGGTTAAATTAACAACACTGTATGGTATTAACCCTTTTAGTATTCTGTCTCCTTCTTTCAATATATTCTGGTTATTATTAAAATAGGTTGCAGCTTTTGATTCCCGCAGACCCTTCCTAAGCTGTAGAAACTCGTCTAATGATAGCCAGAAGAAATGGCCAAAACGCGTCATGAACCTCAAAGGCTTAAGTTGCAGCTTCTTCAATCCTTCCTAAAAAGCTCAACCACATAAATATATACAATACAAAGGGGGAGACCGTTGGAAAAGGTTATCTCCCCGACCAACAACCTCACCTCACAGATCATATTGTAGGTCTCGTTGCGTCGGGATCAGTTTTTGTGTATGTATTTATGTATTTAGTATTATTATTATTGTTTTGTTGTGTGTTTCTTTCTTAGTGGATGAGGGCGACAAAAGGCAAAACTATTTGTGACGAGTGCCTCCCCTAAAGTTGAAAGAGTGACAGGGCCAAAATCAAGGAATGCTCGATCCAAAATGTCTGGACACATGGAGTTTGTAGCAATTTAAGTCATAGGATGAGGGAAAGATGGATTCAGGGAGAGAGTTCCTGTAGAGATCAAGTGTTGAATAGAAGAATTATTAAGACTGGCAGTATCGTTTCACTCTTGGGTTGGAGAGTTGAACAGAGTCTGAACATGCCTTTCGCTGAACATTTACGATAACCTCAATATTTATGATCTTGTATGGGGGACTAGACCTGCTTACCATACCTGATATCTGGGCTTACCTGAGCTGTATGCAAGGGCTTCCTCGTCCATAGGGTTGACATGTTTTGCTTGTGATTTGTTAGGTTTGTATTTATGCTCTGTTTCTTTCCGGCTGAGCGGTAAATTGCCATGTCTTCCTATTGATGTCTTACCTATTATGAAGAGTCTGTAGTGAGTATGTTGTTAATTTTGAAAGCTTGGTATTACGTTGCAGCTTCACATTTGTCCATTAAGGGAGGTATTTAGTTTGTTCCCTAGACCTCCATCAAGCTTAAAATTACACCCCCTTGAGTCCCTTTCAAGATAAATTTGTACATTTTTCGGTAGAAAAATGTCCTGGCCGAAGGCCGGTTCCTCTTAAATTACAGGCTCGCTATCGCTCGCCAGGATACAATCGACACCTGAATTGCACGAAAGGTCTTAATATGGGGTGAAAGTTCTTAAAATCGCTAAACTAATGGGGCAAAGGTTTTATAATATCAAAAGCAATGGGGCTAAACATGAGGGAGAAAGGGGTCAAGAAAAAAATCCCTCAAGTGGAGATCTCCCCTTAACCCCTTCTTGACCGGCAACGTCTTTGTAATTTTAGTTTAGTTATATTTAGATGATTGTTTGCAGTTTAAGAAGGATCTGTGGTAGTAAAAAGGGGATAACTAAGATGGTTGGAAGCCTGTTAATTGCTGGAAGCCCTTCTTAAGTTGGCTGAAAACGTCTAATAGTAGCCAGAATATTGCTAAAACGACGGTGCCGGTATAGAAGGGGTTAACTATCAAGAAATAAGTTACTAATGGATTCAATTTACCGTCAGCGGAAATGAAATCGACTATAGTGTGTTTGACCTCTCTCGCACTCACTCTCTCTCTCTCACTATCACTCACTCACACACTCTCTCTCTCCTCCCCCTCACCACCAAATCCTCTTTATCGCTCTCTCTCGTTCTCTCGCTCTCTTTCTACCTCTTTCGGGATCTGTTCGTTCATCCCTGCACACTTTTTTCTTGCTAGTCATTCGCAGATAAAGTGAACATACGTGAGCAAAGTGGAACATAACGGAATTAAAGCGAACAATTTGAACTTAGGAGAGTGTAAGCGAGCGAAAGTGAACACGAATAAATATGTAAGTGTACATAAGTGTGAGTTAGTGAAAACATATGTGAATATAAGTGAATTTAAGTGAACATGAGAGAACATATTAAGATGAATGAACAAAAAGGTATCTAACACGGGTGAATAGAAGTTATCAAAATTGAACGAAATTAAATATAAGTGAACACAATGGAGCATAATTGAACATAAGTGATCGTAAGTGAACATTGGAATATTTGTGAACAAACATAAACATAAGTGAACGTAAGTGAACAATGGTGAACATAAGTGAACATTAGTAAGCAATGAAGTAAAAGTTAATAAAGTGAACATAGCACAAATAAGTGAACACAATTGAACAAAAGTATCATAGTTATCATTGACCCGCGCATGAATATAAGTTAGATTAAATGAACATAGACGAACACATGTAAACAATCGACGAACACGACTCTAAATGAACACAAGTGAACATACCTACCACAAGTAAACAAATTGAACGTAAATCAACAAATGTGACCACTCGCACGCACTAGAACGATAGTGAAGGTAAATTAACAAATGAAACATAAAGTGAACAACAGTGAATACATGTGAACATAAGTGAACATAAATGAACAAGAGTGAACAATAATTGTACATGTTGTATATGTCAATTATAGTAAACAATATCAAATAACGTCAATATATTCTTTCTCACTGAACATAAAATTGTTAACTTAAGGGGAGGTATTTAGTTTGTTCCCTACGTTTTCATCAAGCTTAAAATTACACCCCTAGACCCCTTTTCAAGATAAACTTGTACATTTTTCGGTAGAAAAATGTCCCGGTCGGAGGCCGGTTGCTCTCAAATTACAGGCTCGCTATCGCTCGCCCGGACAAAATCGACACCTTAAGGGCACGAAAGGTCTTAAAATTGACAGCAATGGGGCAAAATGTCTAAAAATGTCAAAACTACTAGGGCGAACGTCTTAAAATCTCAAAAGCAATGGGGCTAAACATGAGGGAGAAAGGGGTCCAGAAAAAAATCCCTCAAGTGGAAAACTCCCCTTAACCCTTGGTAGTTCATCCTAATTGCAGGCTCGTCATTGCTCGCCAGGAAAAAGTCGACACCTACTGTTAATGGCACGAAAGATCTTAAAATAGCCAGACTAAAGGGGCGAAACATCTTAGAATAGCCAAACTAATGGGTCGAAGCTCTAAAAATATCAAAGCTAATGGGGCTAAACATGAGGGAGAAGGGATAGTTTGTACCCTTTTAATTCCCACAGATCCTTCCTAAGCTGCATAATATCGTCTAATAATAACCAGGATAAACTGTAAAAGAACGTCATAATCTTCAAGAGGTTCATCTAATTACGTGTAAATGATCACAAAAGTGTATCCGTAAATGATCACAAAAGTGTATCCGTAAATGATCACAAAAGTGTATCCGTAAATTGAAGTATCGCTGTCCTTCGAAAAACAATAATTACACGCTTTGAAGTGGACATCCCTGGTTTTGATTGGAAAATGGTTTTCACCTGGTGTTACCTTTCTTAATTATGAACATAATTAATATCCACTTTTAGTCATTGGATATTATTAATTGGAATTAGCTGGAGGTGATATTGAATTTCACTATGCCTCTAATTCAAACAATTAAACGATACTACAAAGACTATGTTTTAATTTTTCTCAAGAGGTTATATTGGTAAAATTAAATCGAGATATATTTTAGAGTAATCATTGTAATTAGCCATATGTATACTCAAAGGTATGAGTATGTATGTAAAACTAAATATATACTGAAATAACTTAAAACCTGTAGCCATCATATTTGTCAAAACACACACACACACACACGCATACACCCACACATGCACACCCACACACACAGACACAGACACCCACACACACCCACACACAAACACACCCACACACACCCAAACACACACACACAAACACACACCCAAACACACCCACACACACAGACACCCAGCCAAACACACCCAGCCAAACACACCCACACACACAGACACCCAAACACACACACACACAAACACACCCACACACACACCAACCCAAACACACACACACACAAACACACAACCCACACACACCCAAACACACAGACACCCAAACACACATCTACCATATTAGTAAATTCCACATAAAAAAGTATAAACTTTGGACACTCAAATCAGTCGTAAGTTATGTTACAGTAAGTAAAGTAAGCTTTGGAACTCTCTCCCTCATTCTATCTTTCCATTAACCCCTTCTGAACCGGCGACGTCTTTTTCATTTTATTCTAGCTATATTTAGACGATTCTATGCGGTTTAAGAAGAATCTGTGGTAGTAAAAATGGTTAAGTGAGATAGTTTGAAAACTGTTAATTGCTGGAGGCCCTTTTATAGATGAATACAACTGACTAATAGTAGCCAGAGTAAAGTTAAAAGGACGTCGCCGGTACAGAAGGGGTTAAAGAGTTAATTGAGATAGTATTTACCCCTTTGATTCCTAGATGACCTTCCTAGATGGTATAAAATCGTCTACTGATAGCCAGAAGAAACTGCCAAACGCATCATCGTACTTACGAGGTTAAGGGGGAAGGGTATATATATATATTTGGTAGATTATTTCATATTCTTATTATTGTTTTAGTTTCCTCCCTAGACCTCCATCAAACTTAAAATAAAACATCCATTAGATCCCCATTCGAGATAAATTTGTACATTTTTCGGTAGAAAAATGTCACGGCCGAAGACCGGTTCCTCCACAATTACAAGCTCACTATCGCTCGCCAGGAAAACAAAATCGACACCTAAAGGGCAAAAGGGCCAATAAACGGGGCGAAAGGTCTTAAAATCGACAAACTAATGGGACAAACATCTTAAAATCTCAAAACTAATGGGGATAAGCATGAGGAACAAATAGGACCAGAAGAACGACCCATCTCCCCTTAAAAGAACCCGATTTTCCCCACCGTCGGATTTTTATAAAGACCGTATAAGGGGTTCATTCTTTGGGGGCCCCCCCGGGAGACCATTGAGACCCTTGCCGGGGGGTCTTTATAGCCACCTGCCTTAGTCGCCCGGGATCAGGCTCGGGTCCACCCATCCCTTTACGGTAGAGATTCTGTCTTAAAAGAGAGTGGTAATTTTTTATTTGGGAAGCCATTTTGTCGTCTCAGATATATATATGTGTGTGTGTGTGTGGTGAGAGAGAGAGAGAGAGAGAGAGAGAGAGAGAGAGAGAGAGAGAGAGAGAGAGAGAGAGAGAGAGAGAGAGAGAGAGAGAGAGAGAGAGAGAGAGAGAGAGAGAGAGAGAGAGAGAGAGAGAGAGAGAACTTCTTGTTTAGTTTTAATCTTCTAAAGTGTTACATTGTTATTAAGTATATGTGGTCAATAACACATAACCACCCCTGTATTAATCTACACACTCCCTCCCTCCACCGTTAGCACATCTTCCCCTGTCCGCCACAACATCTTATAAGCTCCCATTTTTCTCCAGGTCAGAGTGATCTAGAGACCCTTTAACAAACAGAGACTGGACACCTGCCCACACTAGAAGCAATCCTTTTCAAACACGAATTTCCTATTAGCTAGGTTGAACAAAGATATACAAAAATAAATATATATATACTGTATATATATATATATATATATATATATATATATATATATATATATATATATATATATATATATATATATATATATATATATTTATATATTATATATACCGGTATATATATATATATATATATATGCATATATATGCTGTATAAATAAACTATATTTCTGCATAAATATGAATGATTTCTATATCAACCCTACTGTAAGTCATTCATTTATATCTTTTGCTAAATGGCGTACTGCACTTAACAAATTTCTTCCCGATTATGACTCCGCAAGTTTAGGAAACCTTTGAACACTTACTGTAGATTGTACTAAAGATCTCTCTTTAGAGAGAGAGAGAGAGAGAGAGAGAGAGAGAGAGAGAGAGAGAGAGAGAGAGAGAGAGAGAGAGAGAGAGAGAGAGAACATTTCTGACCTGTACTGAGTGTCAACACATTAGCTGATGAGACACACACCCAAACACACAGACAAACACTCACGCACACACACACACGCACACCTATACCATTTGTTTGTTTTATAATTTACTGGGCAAACGTGAATTTGACCAATTAACTATTTCTTGGAGGCTATCCCCGCTCCCAAGAATTAGGCTTACACAAGGATAAAAAGGTTTCGCCCACTCACTCCCATTCTCTCTCTCTCTCTATGTAAGCGTGTTTGTTGTTGAGTATTTGTGTGTGTGTGTGTGTGTGTGTGATTGCGTGCTTTATGTTTAATTCGCCGTGAGTGCCAGAATAAAAGCATTCATAAGCTTTCCTTGTTAATTGCTATCGTCTGACAAGCAAGTAAAAACATCTACATCTTATCTTTTACGAAGCGATAAGAAGAAAACTGTCGTATAATAAAGTTTCAGGATAATGGTTAAACATATTACCCCACCTCTTAGTACACTCGAGAATAAAACACTCTCTTACACTGGTGAGCGGTATATATATTTGTGTGAACGGAATGAACTAGCATGGTTGACCTTACAGACTATTCAAAATAAAGCCCTAAAAATCATCTAAGGCTGCACAGCTACTACACCTACAGATCACCTACATCAAGAAACCAAAGTCCTCAAAGTCAAAGACCATCTGGACATGAGAGGCACTCAATTCCTGGCAGCAGCCTCCACGATCCAACACCACCCACTACACTACATGGCAAAACATCCACAGACACCAAGAAATATCAAAACAACACCCAGCACACGCTATCACACACAAATACTATCTTCTCTCCCTCCCTGCCCACCCCAAACCAGTTTCCAGAAGCACATCCATACCCATATCTCTCGCCGTTCCATCCACTCACTCATAGACAACACGCAGCTGCAGTGCCTGCAGCTGCGTGTTGTCTATCCATCCTTCTGAATCCTCCCTTGCTCGCGAGGACAGAGTCCACCTGGCCAGGCTGAGATGCGGACACTATCCAGCTCTTCTGAGCTATCAGAAGAGACTGGATGACTCCGTCGTCGACACCTGCCCAGGCTGTAACACAGCACCCCATACCATTAAACACATCATAGAAGACTGCATTTCACACAACCACTTACGCCAACAACACAATCTACACTCCTTGAGAGCTCTGTGAGAAAGCTCGACCGTGGCCATGGCCTTCCTTAAGGACTTGGGGCTGTTCGGCCAGGCAGCTTAGGGAACAACAACAACAACAACAACTGGGTGAAGCATAAGCGTGTACTGTATTATCACAAATTGTCGACCCACTTCCAGATTGTTTAGGATGTTAGTGTAAAGATTGTTTTTTTATTTTTCCTCGAGTGTACAATGTCGAAGTTGAAGGGGAGATGGGCGAATACATTTGCTTGTTTAAGGATCTTTTAATTATTTATTTTTATTTTTCTCCCTAGACCTCAATCAAGCTTAACACCCCCCCCCCCATCCTTCAAGATAAAATTGTACATTTTTCGATAGCAAAATGTCCCGGCCGAAGGCCGGCTCCTCTTAAATTACAGGCTTGCTATCGCTCGCCAGGAATAATCGACACCTATATTAGACGAAAACTCTTAAAATTGACAAAGAAATGTGGCGAAAGGTTTTAAAATCGCCAAACTAATGGGCCGAGTCTTAAAATCGCCAAACTAATGGGCCGAGCGTCTTAAAATCTGAAAACTAATGTGGCTCAACATGGGGAAGAAGGGGGACCAAAAAAACCGACCCATTTCCCCTTAATGGTCAAGTATTTATCTGACCTATATCTGAAACACTATAATGGGCGAGGGCACACTGACGGATCTGGTGTGCGAGTCATGTGATCAGCAGCAGCAGCGTGAAATGTGACTCAGATACTTCTTAACCCCTACTGTACCGGCGACGTCTTTTAAAATTGATTCTAGCTATATTAAGACTATTTTATGCAGTTTAAGAAGGATCTGTGGTAGTAAAAGGGGTTAAGTGAGATAGTTCGACGCCTGTTAATTGCGGTAAGCCCATTTTATACTGAATACAATCGTCTAATAGTAGCCAGAATACAATTAAAAGGACGTCGTCGGTACAGAAGGGGTTAATACGTCAGGACACTCACTAATCGCCCTGGAAGTGACCTGATTTTCCCCAACAATACAGAACAACAATGTGGGTGTGAGTTTGAAAAATGCTCCCAGAGATCAACTAGTGCCTGGTGAACCTATCCTGTTAATGGAACTCAAACCAGGCCAAAGATATTATGATTGATCGCTGGTAACAGTTGATCGCTGGTAACAGTTGATCGCTGGTAACAGTCTCTGAGTTATGAATATGGCTTGTTTAAAGGGAGGTTTTTAGTTTCCTCCCTAGACCTCCATCAAGCTTAATGAAACACCCCCACATGGTTGACTTACGAGTGTAGTTTCTTATGCCGTGGGTAACTCATCTGATTAGTCAACTGATAACAATAATAACGCACTCGCAATTCATTCATACTATATTTTACTATCATACATAAGGTCATGATGAGGAACAGAACTTATGTGGTTGATTGTACCTTCTATTTATGTGTTATTTGATGTTAGCCATTTGAAATAGCCTGATTCTGTCGCACTAATCCTTCAAAATTCTTCAAAAAATATTGTTTTAATCCACGGCTATTCCATTATTATTAATCCATGGCTATTCCATTATTATTAATCCACGGCTATTCCATTATTATTAATCCATGGCTATTCCATTATTATTAATCCATGGCTATTCCATTATTATTTCAGTGTTATATTTGGTGACATTTACATGACCTTATACACAAATATTACTTGTGATTTTCTTATATATTTGTTTCCTGTGACGAACTTTGAGTTAAATCCTTGCATTAGCAACCTCTCACATCTCTCCTGCTGAGTGAGTGAGTGAGTGAGTGTGTGTGTGTGTGTGTGTGTGTGTGTGTGTGTGTGTGTGTGTGTGTTACAGGAATACATTTTTTGACATTAACTATTTCTCTGACTCAATATGAGATTACTAATTATTAAATATTTAATTAGTCAAGCAGCGAAGTGGAAAGGTATGGGATATTATATGGTGGATGGAGCTAAGGGAAGGATGAGGAGGAAGGGGAGGAGGAGAAGAAAGGAGGAGGAGAAGGAAAAGAAAGGAGGAGGAGAAGGAGAGGGGGAGGAAAATGAGGTGGAGAGGAAGGATTAGGAGGAAGAGGAGGAGGTGGAGGAGGAGGAGGATGAGGAGGTAGACAGGGCGTTTAGGGATTAAGGGGAGGAGGAGGAAGAAGTGGAGAAGGTATAAACAAGAGTGTTGACATTAGTATGGTGATGCGACATATAATACTTTTCATAAATCTCCATTATTTAGACGATTTTATGAAGCTTAGGAAGGATATATGGTAGCTAAAAGTATTCATTGAGATAGTCTGCAGCTTTTTAATTGATAGACGTCGTTCCTAAGCTGAATTAAATTGTCTAAAAGTTGCCAGGATGTAACGAAAAGTACTTCACCGGTACTAAATGGGTTAAGTATCTAGAAACCCGAATCATTACCCCATTTATTATAAGTAGGCTGAACATCTTTACCACTAACCTCTACTGTATAACTAAAAGTTGACTGGAATAATAGCCGTAATACTTCTGCTAATTGGGAAGAGTCAGCCAGGGAAAAATGGCAGAACATTACAGCCCATTAGCTCTAGCCCTATTTGAGTTACCGAGGTTAGGAGTCACGATTTCTGGCCTACCTTGTAATGAACGGACTATAGGGGATTCATTTTTCCGCCAGGTGAAAACAAAAGAGTGTAGATAAACAAAGAAGTAATGAGATGCTAGGAAGAGCTGCCCATAAAAGGGAGGAACGCATTAAATATAAAATAGCTGAGGCAGTAAAGTTGAAAAAGGTCGCTAAGGATCTCTGGTACATAGTAAGGACTTTCTTTTGTATTCTACGCGTCTCAGTTTTCTCTTCTTTCGTTCTCGCACAGACACACACACACACACTCTCTCTTCCACACTATCTCACACAAACACACGCACACACACTCCCTCTCTTTCTTTGAACATTACTACCACCATTTGGACAGCTCTCCCCGAACTATGAGGCTTTTGGGAATTATGCCTTGTGATACCAATTTTCAAATACTACGCTCTGGCTCTCTCTCACACGCACTCACACACTCTCACTCTCACTATCTTACCCCCACTTTCACACTCATACACTCCCTCTCTCTATCTCTCTATTATGTAGTTTGTTTAAAATGATTTTATTGTATGAACAGCCATTGTACATTTAATGGAAATAAATTAATCTGAATCTGAATCTGAATCTCTCTCTCTCTCTCTTTATGTCTCTCTCTCTCTCTCTCTCACTCACTCTCTCACCCTCTCTAAACAAACTCTACCACCACCATTTGGACACCTCTCCCCAAACTATGAGACCTGTGGGAGTCATGACTTAGAAGGGTCACTAGACCTGTTGTTGCTTGATTTCCTTTGTACTTGGGCTACCAATGTTCACCCACATCCTATTATAGAGTGTCTGGACATTTATGCACTCTCACACAATATCCTGTTATGAATATTGAATTCTTAACCCCTTCTGTGCCAGGGACGTCTTTTTCATTTTACCATAGCTATTTTTAGACGACTTTATGAAGCTTACGAAGGATGTATGGTAGCTAAAAGGATTAATGTATTCCTTTCATTGGTAAACGTCCCTCCTAAGACACATAAAACCGTGTAATAGTTGCCAGAATATAATGAACAGGACATTTCCGGTACTGAATAGGTTAAGGGGAGGTTTTTAGTTTGATCCCTAGACCTCCATCAACCTTAAAATTACACCCCCTCGAGTCCCTTTCAAGATAAATTTGTATATTTTTCGGTAGAAAAATGTCCCGGCCAAAGGCCGGTTCCTCTTAAATTACAGGCTCGCTATCGCTCGCCAGGATAAAATAGACACCTGAATTGCACGAAAGGTCTTAATATGGGGTGAAAGTTCTTAAAATCGCTAAACTAATGGGGCAAACGTTTTATAATATCAAAAGCAATGGGGCTAAACATGAGGAAGAAAGGGGTCAAGAAAAAAGTCCCTCAAGTGGAAATCTCCCCTTAAATCGTGCGATTCAGGTGTCTATTTTATCCTGGCGAGCGATAGCGAGCCTGTAATTTAAGAGGAATCGGCCTTCGGCCGGGACATTTTTCTACCGAAAAATGTACAAATTTATCTTGAAAGGGACTCGAGGGGGTGTAATTTTAAGGTTGATGGAGGTCTAGGGAACAAACTAAATACCTCCCCTTAAAGTGAGTGTGTAGGTTAAGTATCGAGAAACCCGAAACATTTGCCCATTTATTATAAGTAGGCTGAACATCTTTACCACTAACCCATTTGCTCTAGCCCGAATCACGATCTCTGGCCTACCTGTAATGAACGGACTATAGGGGGTTAATTTGTCCACCAGGTGAAACAAAAGAGTGTAGACAAACAAAGAAGTAATGAGATGTGTGTGTGTGTGTGTGTGTGTGTGTGTATGAGGGGGAGTGCGTGTGTTAGTGTGTGTGCGTGTATATGTGGGTGTGTGTGCTGTATGAGTGTGTGTGTGTGTGTGAGAGAGAGAGAGTGTGTATTGTATGTGTGCATGTGTGTGTCTGTGCTCGTAGTAAACCCAAATCTAGCCAATAAAGCACACGATGCAAGCCAAAGATGAACACGGTCGTTGTCTGAATCCCGTTATTGATAGTGAAGATATAATATACCTTACCGAACACCATACCTCAACCAGTGATTTGTATCTATATCTATATACATTCATCATATAGACATTTATCTGTCTCTATATCCATTATCCAAACTAGCTATCTACCCCTACCTCTCTCTCTCACTCACACACTCTCTCTCTCTCTCTCTCAACTTCTCTCACTCTCTCTCACTCACTCTCAACTTCTCACTCAAACACTCACCCACGCACACACATACTCTCTCTCTCTCTCTCTTCCCCCCCCCCCCCCCCCGACACACACTCCCTCTCTCTCTCACTCACTCCCACACACTCACTCACTCTATCTCACACACACACACACCCACACACTCTTTTTTTTTCTCTCTCTCTCTCTCTCTCTCTCAACTCCCAGGGGCGTGCGAGAGAAGGTGGTTCGAGGATTACCGGACATACTTCAGAATCCTAGTAAATCTCTATTAACCCTTAAACGTTGTTTATTTTTATTATAATAATAATAAATATGATAATAAAAATAAAATTGATAATAACAACAATACTACTACTACTACTGCTACAATAATAATAATAATAATAATAATAATAATAATAAATAAATACATTATATAGAAAAAACATCTCCCCTTAAGATTTCCGGCTTTGTTATAATATCTAGTGAGAGAACTACATGAGCTCTTCCGCCGTTAGCTTTTGATAAGAGCTATATAGGGTTAATTGGAAGTGTTCAAGCTATTTCTTCTTAACAGGCTAGTGCTTGTTTTTTGGGGGCTACTTATTCATTTATTTATTAAATATTGAGTTTCCTCGTTAGACCTCCATCAAGCTTAAGAAAACCCCCCCGATACCCCCTTTCAAGATATATTTGTACATTTTTCGGTAGACAACATTTTCGGCCGAAGGCCGATTCCTTAAAAAATTAAGGGCTCACTATCGCTCGCCAGCAAAAATCGACACCTAAACGGCACGAAAAGTCATAATATTGACAGAGTAACGGGGCGAAAGGTCTCAAAATCGCCAAACTAGTGAACGAACGTCTTAATATTGCCAAACTAATGGGTCTAAACATGAGGGAGAAAGGGGTCCAGAAAAAGCGAGTACTACCCCTTAACCATTTCGAGATCCGATTACGCAGCAAGGGACTGGAGTTCTCGAAAAGAGGGTGTCCAGTCCTGACGCTATTCTTGACTTACAGTGTGCTGGCTTAATAATCCATAAGGGTTAATAGCCTCTGAAGTCCTATTTGAACTAACTAACTAGATTAAGCAGTGCTTTCCTGATTTCAGAAATACAATCGTCTAGAAACAATAGCCAGAAAACAGAACATATATTCCTCATCGTGTCTGCTAAGGGTTAAAAAGTTCTATCAGGTGTAATTGTGGAGCTATCCTAGACAATAATTGAGAGAGAGAGAGAGACAGAGAGAGAGAGTGAGAGAGAGAGAGAGGGGGGTAAGGAAGTAAGTTAAGTGGCCTCTCAAACCCGAATGACTTTTGAATGAAGCCTTGCAGACACGTTACGCTGCGGTACAGTTTACGAAAGTGCGGGCGGGGAAATGGCATTGAAGGTTTAAGCTAACGATCTCCCGGCAGATAGTTTACTTCGAGCTACGTGGATGGACAGTTCGTACATTTTAAGACATTAAGGGGTTGCTGGAGTTTGCAAAATGTAAATTGGGTAAAGAAATGATGAGAACAATCGATTAGAATCAGGAAAGGTTCGAAAACTTTAATGTTCTAGATTATCTAGTGGGCATGGCAACATGTATAATATTCAACCTAGCCCTTGATATAACGTAGTCTAATTACTTATACCTATTTCGTATCTATATAAATGCAACACATCTGTAATAGAAACAAATAAACATGAATACAAATATACATATTTTTTTGTTCAGGATGTAATGTAAATGGCGTCCTCGTATCCTTAAATAGCTAACACACAATTTTCTTTCCCTTCCTTCAACAGAAATTCGTGGTCCTCTGCATAGCTTCCAAAATGAAGTCCCCAAACAGCGTCCCCCATGGCCTATCCGGCTGTCTGGTGGCCCTGGGCGTCCTGGCGGTTCTGTTGTCTGCCCCGCCCCCTGCCATGGCCAAGAGGTTCGACTGTAGGATGTTCTGTCGCTCCACGGGGTTCACGGGGATGGTTGGGGGGTGTCGCTGTTCCTTCACCCTCTTCACTGCTAAGCGATCGGCCAGGTGAGGAAAAAGTCAGTTGTTGGTAGAGTGATAATTAACCCATCCAGCCCCAGCGTCGGCCATTGATCGATACCTATTTATGTTACACATAGCCCCAGCGTCGGCCATTGACCGATGCCTATTTATGTTACACACAGCCTCAGCATCGGCCATTGTACGTCGACTAATCTTACCTTATTTAAATAATTTCATGCCTCTCAAAAGACTCGTATGGGGTCTCGAATTTGTACTCAGGTAGCTTAGGATGTGGGGCAAAGTTGCCAATCCACAAAGACCACCCCACTTGCTTATTATTAAAACAAAAGAACAAATATAAAAATGCCAAGGACTGGGTGTTACAGTAATTTACTTTAAGGATGGGGCTCAATGGGTTGATAAGATATGGTGAGATCAAATTGTATGTTGCAGTAATGGAAAGGGTTAAGGGAAGCCTTTGTCCAGCAGTGGGAAGGGACTGGGGTTTTCTTAAGAGGCTCCAGTTCTGGTCACTTTAAAGGAAGAGGCTGAGGTTCTCGAGTAAGGCAAACCCAGGGTATATATTCCCAGTATATCTGGGTGTATAATTCTTGGGGAGGCTTGGGGTCTCCGGTCTTGCATACTTCGTGACTTTTCGTGGGCTTAATGATCCTCATGGGCCGATAGCCTCTAAAGCCTTATTTTAACTAACTAAGCAGCAGTGGACTCCTAATGGCTAAAGGTGAAGCCAGGGGAATATATTAACTTATATTGGTTGCTTGCAGGAATTTGTTGAATTTTTATGTTAATAATGTATATTATTGTTTGTATTATTACTCTTTCTTCTAAAAACAATTGCTAAGCATTTCTATAAAACTAATACTTTACACCCTTCCATCCTCAGAGACCAACACAGTGTACCTAATGCGAGGGAAGCCATGGCAGAGAGTGCACTGGGAGATGGTCGGTACCTCAGCCTAGCAGATCTTGTGCGCATGACCCGAGCTTCACAGGACAACCTGGAAGACTACCGCATGACGGGAGAGCAGAGCGGCGCCAATCTAGACACCCGCGACTCCTCAGTCAACAACCGCGAATCCCAGCTTCCCCGCGAAACTCAGATCACCCGCAATTCCGGAGTCAACAGCGAGTCTTCCGTCAACCCGCTCCCTGATAACCACCCCCTACGTCTGTTGATCAATGGCAGCTTGGCCACGCAGAAGCCCCGTAACAGGGTCACTCAGACGCCTGCGCAGATGTTGTTAAAACGTAAGGAGTTTGAGCAGGACCTCGATAATGGAGATAGGAGCGACTTCCTGAGGTTGCCCTATTAGGCGCGGAAGTGCAGCGAAATAATTCCTGATTATTATTATGTTGTGTTTATGCAATAGAACTTTGCATAGTATATGGTTTGCAGGATCAAAAATATATATTATGTAAGCTCCCTGCTATGTCATCATGCTTTGCAAGAGTAATATATGATTCGATGGGTCAGTTCTACTATTTAACTGTGCAATATTAAGGTATGTTGAGGATATATATAATGCAAGGTTGTTCATTCCTATGCCGAAAAACTACTTGTATTTGAGTTCTGCAATTAGCTTAGATAATATTATGTGCATATTAATTACCGAGTATTTAAAAGAAATATTAGTTGTGTCCGATCATGTTAGTTAGGAATTTAATTTGATATATATTCAGTTGTATTTATGAAAAAAATATCTCGGCACAATCGCACAGAACTAAAAGCAACTGCAGCTGGTCTTCCTCTTGCATTTACTCTGTTGATTATTAAGAATATATATTTGATTCTTGTAAGTCCTAAAATTTCTTATTACCAGTAATAATATCTGATATTTAATAAAGATAACAGAAATGGTGCTTTGTGAACTTTACTTCCCCCAATATAGAACAGAAATTATGTTATGTGAACTTAGAATTATGTTATGTGAACTTTACTTCCCCCAATATAGAACAGAAATTATGTTATGTGAACTTTACTTCCCCTAATATAGAACAGAAATTATGTTATGTGAACTTTACTTCCCCTAATATAGAACAGAAATTATGTTATGTGAACTTTACTTCCCCTAATATAGAACAGAAATTATGTTATGTGAACTTTATTTCCCCCAATATAGAACAGAAATTATGTTATGTGAACTTTACTTCCCCTAAATTTCTTGATGGCTTTTGGGTTAGCTACACAGATTACCGGCTAACTCAACCTTTAGCTCTCAACCGGTGCAAACTCATTACTACTAGGTTAGGTTAGGTCGAGTTAGATTAAGACTTCATGTGGGTATAGATTTAATTTGCGTTGGTCCATTTGGCACTGATTGAGATCTACTGGTTGAAATGGTATACTGGTTGAAATGGTATACTGGTTGAAATGGTATACTGGTTGAAATGGTCTACTGGTTGAAATGGTATACTGGTTGAAATGGTATACTGGTTGAAATGGTCTACTGGTTGAAATGGTATACTGGTTGAAATGGTCTACTGGTTGAAATGGTCTACTGGTTGAAATGGTTACTGGTTGAAATGGTCTACTGGTTGAAATGGTCTACTGGTTGAAATGGTTACTGGTTGAAATGGTATACTGGTTGAAATGGTCTACTGGTTGAAATGGTCTACTGGTTGAAATGGTTACTGGTTGAAATGGTCTACTGGTTGAAATGGTCTACTGGTTGAAATGGTCTACTGGTTGAAATGGTCTACTGGTTGAAATGGTCTACTGGTTGAAATGGTCTAGTGGTTGAAATGGTTACTGGTTGAAATGGTCTACTGGTTGAAATGGTTACTGGCTGAAATGGTCTACTGGTTGAAATGGTCTACTGGTTGAAATGGTTACTGATTGAAATGGTCTACTGGTTGAAATGGTCTACTGGTTGAAATGGTCTACTGGTTGAAATGGTCTATTGGTTGAAATGGTCTACTGGTTGAAATGGTCTACTGGTTGAAATGGTATACTGGTTGAAATGGTCTATTGGTTGAAATGGTTACTGGTTGAAATGGTCTACTGGTTGAAATGGTCTACTGGTTGAAATGGTCTACTGGTTGAAATGGTCTACTGATTGAAATGGTATACTGGTTGAAATGGTCTACTGGTTGAAATGGTCTACTGGTTGAAATGGTCTATTGGTTGAAATGGTTACTGGTTGAAATGGTATACTGGTTGAAATGGTCTACTGGTTGAAATGGTATACTGGTTGAAATGGTCTATTGGTTGAAATGGTTACTGGTTGAAATGGTCTACTGGTTGAAATGGTATACTGGTTGAAATGGTCTATTGGTTGAAATGGTTACTGGTTGAAATGGTCTACTGGTTGAAATGGTCTACTGGTTGAAATGGTCTATTGGTTGAAATGGTTACTGGTTGAAATGGTATACTGGTTGAAATGGTCTACTGGTTGAAATGGTCTACTGGTTGAAATGGTCTACTGGTTGAAATGGTCTACTGGTTGAGGTATCCTGGAACCATTTACAACACCGGGTAAGGATTCCGGGTGACCTTGATTAGTTAGTTAAATAGGACTTCAGAGGCTATCAACCCTTCTGAATGATCAAACTAACACCATTTTTACCAGTAGACCATTTCCACCAGTAGACCAATTTAAGGGGAGGCAGACGGTTTGTTTGGTCTATTAATTCATTTATTCATATATTTTTTTAGTTTCCTCCCTAGACCTCCATCAAGCTTGGAAAAACCCCCCCTAGACCCCCCTTCAAGATAAATTTGTAAATTTTTCGGTAGAAAAATGTCAAGGCCGATTCCTCTTAAAATTGCAGGCTCGCTATCGCTCGCCAGGAAAAAAATCGACACTTAAATGGCACGAAAGGTCTTAAAATTGACAACGAAATGGGGCGAAAGTCATAAACTCGCCAAACTAATGGGCCGAAAGTCATATAATTTCAAAACTAGTGGGGCTAAACATTAGGGAGAAGTGGGTCCAGAAAAACGGTCTGCCTCCCCTTAATTAACCAGTAAATCTCAACCAGTAGACCATTTCAACCAGTCAAGAATAACGTTAGAACTGGAGCCCCTTTTCGAGAACTCCAGTCCCTTGACCTCGATGTGACCAAGTGACTTTACATCATCTACGACGAGTTTCAGGCTATGCGGAAGTTGAAGCAGTATAGATACATAATATCGACGTATTGCAAGAAACGGTTCCCGGACATCTCAACCAGTAGACCATTTCAACCAGTGTCAAATCACCCAAGACCAACCAAACCAGTGCCAAAATATAGTACTAACCTAACCTAATCGTATTGGATGATTTGGTACTGGTTGAGAGCTACTGGTTGAAATGGTCTACTGGTTGAGTTATCCGGTCACCGCAAGAAACACGAGTCGATGTACATTAAGGGGAGGTTTTTAGTGTGTTTCCTAGACTTCCATCAAGCTTGAAATTACACCCCCTTGACCCCTTTTCAAGATAAATTTTTACATTTTTCGGTAGAAAAATGTCCCGGCCGAAGGCCGGTTCCTCTTAAATTACAGGCTCGCTATCGCTCGCCAGGAAAAAATCAACACCTAAATGGGAGGAAAGGTCTTAAAAGTGACATAAATGGGGTGAAACTTCTTAAAATCGCCAAACTAATGGGACAAACATCTTAAAATCTCAAAAGCAATGGGGCTAGACATGAGAGAGAAAGGGGTCCAGAAAAAAAAATCCCTCAAGTCATGGATATCTCCCCTTAAACAACCCCCTTTGAGGCTTATGACGCGTTTTAGTATAGTTTAATAACATATTGTCCTCTCTCTCTCTCTCTGCCCAGAATAACATATTGTCCTCTCTCTCTCTCTCTCTCTGCCCAGAATAACATATTGTCCTCTCTCTCTCTCTCTGCCCAGAATAACATATTGTCCTCTCTCTCTCTCTCTGCCCAGAATAACATATTGTCCTCTCTCTCTCTCTCTGCCCAGAATATAACATATTGTCCTCTCTCTCTCTCTCTGCCCAGAATATAACATATTGTCCTCTCTCTCTCTCTCTGCCCAGAATATAACATATTGTCCTCTCTCTCTCTCTGCCCAGAATATAACATATTGTCCTCCTCTCTCTCTCTCTGCCCAGAATATAACATATTGTCCTCCTCTCTCTCTCTCTGCCCAGAATATAACATATTGTCCTCCTCTCTCTCTCTCTCTGCCCAGAATATATAATGAGAAGAACGATCACCGGTACTTATTAAAGGGAGGTGACCTGCTTTGTATTATCTCCTTTTCTTTGGCTTGTATCCATTCGGCCCCATTCAGCCTACTGTTTTAAGACGTTTATCCCCATCCAAGTGTCAATTTTTTACTGGTGAGCGGTAGCGAGCCAGCATATTTTTAAAAATTTCTTGACAGCAGGCTAAATTTGTAAATTTTTCGGTAGAAAAATGTCTCCGGGGAAGCCGGATTTCTTCATATAATGCTGGCTCGCTATCGCTCGCCAGGAAGAAATCGACACCTAGATGGGGATAAACGTCTTTAAATAGTTGGCTGAATGGGGCCGAATGGATACAAGCCAGAGAAAGAGAGAAAAAGACAGAAATAACAAAAAAGCAGGTCACCCCCCTTAATGGATGACGCCTTTGGACATTATATTCTGGGTATTATTAGACGATTCCATTAAGCTTAGGAAGGATCTGTGCCTGTCAAAGAGTTAATAGAGATCACGTTCACACCTTCCATGGCTCGAGGTGTTTGCTAAGCTGTATAAAATCGTCTAATGATAGCCAGAATAAACTGTCCAAAGGCATGATAACCCTGAAGGGGTTAAGGGGAGGTCTCCACTTGAGGGATTGTTTTCTTGACCCCCTTTCTCCCTCATGTTTAGCCCCATTGCTTTTGATATTATAAAACGTTTGCCCCATTAGTTTAGCGATTTTAAGAACTTTCACCCCATATTAAGACCTTTCGTGTGATTCAGGTGTCTATTTTATCCTGGCGAGCGATAGCGAGCCTGTAATTTAAGAGGAACCGGCCTTTGGCCGGGAAATATTTCTACCGAAAAATGTACAAATTTATCTTGAAAGGGACTCGAGGGGGTGTAATTTTAAGGTTGATGGAGGTCTAGGGAACAAACTAAATACCTCCCCTTGAGTCGGATAGTAGATCATTATAGTAGTTTATTAACCCTTTCACGCTCCAATACGCGTTTCTGTTTTTTTCTGGCTACTATTAGACGATTTTATTCAGATTAGTAACGGTATACGGAAGTCAGAGGGTAGATTTAGATTGTATTTACCCCTTTAATACCCACAGATCCTTCCTAAGCTGCATACAATCGTCTAATGATAGCTAACATAAACTGGTAAAACGCGTCAGAGCTTCAACGGGTTAATGTGCAATACGACACTCACACGACATAGTCTGGAGGTCGCTCATAAGAATTCCTGAACCTCTTGGTATTTGGATAGAACTTGCCTTTTATAAATAGTATATAGAGCTTTGTAGTTGACGTATAGATAATTATTGTCATAGCTTATTTTCAAGATATATACATAATTGGAAATAAGTAAAGTCCACGAACATTTATGAGTGGGCTAGAGAGCATGCGCTGAACAAATGAAGGGTATAACAAAGGTATATCCATGCAAGCTGGGTATATGAAGCGTGATATACTTCTGATAATTTGATATACCCTATTATTATGATGAATGGACTTAGTTTTTAGTTTTATTTATGTAGAGCAGATCCACCCGTACCGTATACCAGGGACGTCCTTTTTATCATATAGTCTGGCAACGATTAGACGATTTTATCCAACATAGGAAGGACCTCTAGTAATAACAAGGCTTCAAACTAGCTCGAGCAACCTTTTTAACTACCACAGATCCTTGCTAAGCTGCATAATAGTGTCTAAATATAGCTATAATACAGTATAACGCACCTCGCTGGTACTCAAAGGGTTAACCAGACCACTGAGTCCCATGCGGAACTCCCATAGGTCTGGCAATGGACTTAGTACTGTCAATATTTCTTTAAGGGGGGTGACCTGTTTTTGTTCTGTCCTTTTCTATCTTTCTCTGGCTTGTATCCATTTGGCCCCATTCAGCCTACTGTTTTAAGACGTTTATCCCCATCCAGGTGTCAATTTTTTACTGGTGAGCGGTAGCGAGCCAGCATATTTTTTATTTTTGTTTGACAGCAGGCTAAATTTGTAAATTTTCGATAGAAAAATTTCTCCGGCAAAGCCGGATTTCTTCATATAATGCTGGCTCGCTATCGCTCGCCAGGAAGAAATCGACGCCTAGATGGGGATAAACGTCTTAAAATAGTTGGCTGAATGGGGCCGAATGGATACAAGCCAGAGAAAGAGAGAAAAGGACAGAAATAACAAAAAGCAGGTCACCCCCCTTAAGGGGAGATTTTTAAAATTGATATATATGTATTTTTTAGTTTGCTCCCTAGACGTCCCTCAAGCTTACAATATGCACCCAAGACCCCCCTTCGAGATTAATTTGTGCATTTTCCGGTAGAAAAATTCGATCGATTCCTCCTAAATTGCAGGCTTGCTGTCGCTTGCCAGGAAAAATCATTACCTAAATGGCACGAAAGATCTCAAAATCACCAGACTAATAAAGCGAACGTCTGAAAATCTAAAAAAACTAATGGTGATAAACATGAGGGAGAAGGGGGAACAGAAAACCCCTCCTTAACGATTAAAATGTTCCTATTCCTTCACTTCATCCATTTCCTAGTTACTCATCAACATATTCCTGATTATTATTATTATTATTATTATCATTATTATTATTATTATTATTATTATTATTATTATTATCATTATTATTATTATTATTATTACTATTATTATTATTATTTTTATTATTATTATTATTTTTTTTTTACTCAGTGTCTGTTACTCCTGTAAATTTCGCCAGTGAACTTGCTTGGTGTGATTCCAACTTCCCTGACCCTTGGCTGGCTCTCCTTCCCGCTTCCTGGTGTCACACGAGCATTCTTTCTGGCAATATTTCTCAGTTTCAAATACATATAGCTCTAGAATATCGTTGTGAGATGCTGTGTAAAAAAGGTGTGTTCACGTTAAGGAGGGATGGGCCGGTTTTCTGGACCACTCTCTCCCTCATGTTTAGCCCCATTAGTTTTCAGATGTTAAGAAGTTTGCCCCATTAGTTAGTCGATTTTAAAACCTTTCGCCCATTTCTTCGTCAATATGTAGACCTTTCGTGCTATTTAGGTGTCAATTTTTTCCCTGGCGAACGATAGTGAGCCTGTAATGTTGGAAGAACCGGCCTTCGGCCGGGAAATTTTCTACCGAAAAATGTACAAATTAATCTAGAAGGAGGATCTAATAGATGTTTTCTTAAATTTGATGGAGGTCTAGGGAGGAAACTAGAAAAATAATGAATACATGCAAAAATCGCCCAAAAAGTGAACAATTTTTTTACACTCCCGTAGATTTAAATTAGTTCCGCTCAACTATTTTGAACGTTATTTGCTGTTGTTGCCACCTAAGTTGCAGTTCAACACAAAGTTTGAACAGCTGGACTACTGTTTGTTCAAGGTTAGGCCTAAATATAGGTGTTGTTTTTCCTATGGTTATCCTTGTCAGGATAATAGTCCATCAGGCGCCTGGCCCGGGGAGACGATTAATATGAAGGGTGTGCCTGGAAGTGTGGTGGGAGGGCTTGTGGCTTTGGCTCCGCTGCATGTCTGCCTGCCGAGATCGGAACCTCTCCTGGTGGTCAGGGGCCGGGGGAGTGCTGGAGCGACCTTGGTAACCCTGGTCTCTGGGTCTTCTCCTGGGTGACTTGGATGTGTGAGAGTTTGTGTTTTTTATCTGTGTTTATTTTTTGTTTTATGTTGTTTTTGTGTTTTCCCTGTTCTTGCTCTGTCTTGAGTCGGCTACCCCCAAAATGGGGATTGGGCCTGAGCATATAGATAGATAGATAGATAGATCCTTGTCAGTGTATGAGAACGCCTTGCTTCCTTTACTGTTCCTTTACTGACTCTCATTCACATCAATACATGAGATCTATTATATGTTATTACCTCCGCGAACGAAATTTGACGGTGTTTATGTCTCTTTGTTAATTTGTTTGTGTGTCTGTTTGTCTATAAAGAAGATAGCTCACAATTTTATTAACCGATTTTCAAAAAAATGCGGTGGGTAGATAGTACATGTGCCAAGGAAAATGTGGTGGGTAGATAGTACATGTGCCAAGGAAAATGTGGTGGGTAGATAGTACATGTACCAAGGAAAATATGGTGGGTAGATAGTACATGTGCCAAGGAAAATCTGGTGGGTAGATAGAACATGTGCCAAGGAAAATGTGGTGGGTAGATAGTACATGTGCCAAGGAAAATGTGGTGGGTAGATAGTACATGTGCCAAGGAAAATGTGGAGGGTAGATAGTACATGTGCCAAGGAAAATGTGGTAGGTAGATAGTACATGTGCCAAGGAAAATGTGGTGGGTAGATAGTACATGTGTCAAGGAAAATGTGTTGGGTAGATAGTACATGTGCCAAGGAAAATCTGGTGGGTAGATAGAACATGTGCCAAGGAAAATGTGGTAGGTAGATAGTACATGTGCCAAGGAAAATGTGGTGGGTAGATAGTACATGTGCCAAGGAAAATGTGGAGGGTAGATAGTACATGTGCCAAGGAAAATGTGGCGGGTAGATAGTACATGTGCCAAGGAAAATGTGGAGGGTAGATAGTACATGTGCCAAGGAAAATGTGGTGGGTAGATAGTACATGTGCCAAGGAAAATATGGTTGGTAGATAGTACATGTGCCAAGGAAAATGTGGTGGGTAGATAGAACATGTGCCAAGGAAAATGTGGTGGGTAGATAGAACATGTGCCAAGGAAAATGTGGTGGGTAGATAGTACATGTGTCAAGGAAAATGTGGTGGGTAGATAGAACATGTGCCAAGGAAAATATGGTGGGTAGATAGTACATGTGCCAAGGAAAATATGGTGGGTAGATAGTACATGTGTCAAGGAAAATGTGGTGGGTAGATAGAACATGTGCCAAGGAAAATGTGGTGGGTAGATAGTACATGTGTCAAGGAAAATGTGGTGGGTAGATAGTACATGTGTCAAGGAAAATGTGGTGGGTAGATAGAACATGTGCCAAGGAAAATGTGGTGGGTAGATAGTACATGTGTCAAGGAAAATGTGGTGGGTAGATAGAACATGTGCCAAGGAAAATGTGGTGGGTAGATAGTACATGTGTCAAGGAAAATGTGGTGGGTAGATAGAACATGTGCCAAGGAAAATGTGGTGGGTAGATAGTACATGTGTCAAGGAAAATGTGCTTCAATTTAGGAGGTATCCGGTTCAGATCCTGGAACCCAGATCCAGAAGAAAATTTAGGCCTATGAAATTAATGGTAAAGAACCAGCCAGCGTAGGCGGAGGTACAGTCGGCCAACTAAGTGATGTCTCGGCACCAAGTATATGTTGGCCCATAATGGTATCAGCAATATCTAAACTTGATTTATTTAATTTCGAGTGAGATATACAAACATGTTCCTATACTTACCCACCCAATTCAACATCTGGCAGACATTATTACAGCACATAGCGAGGCAAACGTAATGCTAGCCGAAACATGACTTATTTGCGCTACCGTACACGCTCTACTGAGTGCCTCAATAGTTATGTATTTTTTTTTTTTTTTTTTTTTTTTTTTTTTTTTACTACCAATGCTTAAACATTACTGGTAAATACGATAGATTTTAATGTTTATATGCTACAATTACTTATACAAGCTAGGCCTATCCAGTTTAGTCATATTTAATTAATGGAAACAACACCTAGGATATACAGGGATCCAGCTTGATCCTGAATTTTACATAATGTTCACGAATTAATTTTTAAGGTTTGTGCACAAATTTCGTAATGCAACTTGAATATGGCTAAACAAAATTGCAATACTGTATATCGGTAGCCCAATTCCTGTCCTTTATCCATATAATCTATCATAATTTCATTTATTCTACATGCATTAGTCTAAAACAATTTGGACAATCAAATAAAATTCATGACGATTTGATATATTTATTTCCCATGATTTTGACCGAAGAACTTGAATATATACACTGGAAATATTCAAAGAAACAGAGAGAGAGAGAGAGAGAGAGAGAGAGAGAGAGAGAGAGAGAGAGAGAGAGAGAGAGAGAGAGAGAGAGAGAGAGAGAGAGAGAGATGTAGAGGTAGTTATTAACACATTCTTGAGTCTCCCAATGATTCTTCCACTACAACAGATGAACTCGGAAATAACGCTAGCTTGGAGACTGAAGAGGTGGGGGGGTATCTTGGGACGACAACAACAACAACAACAACAACAACAACACCACCAACAACAACAACAACAACAACAACAACACCACCAACAACAACAACAACAACAACACCACCAACAACAACAACAACAACAAAAACAACAATAACATCACCACCCCCACCAACCAACCACAACCAATAACACCACCACCACCACCAACCAACCACAACCAATAACACCACCACCACCACCAACCAACCACAACCAATAACACCACCACCACCACCAACCAACCACAACCAATAACACCACCACCACCACCAACCAACCACAACCAATAACACCACCACCACCACCAACCAACCACAACCAATAACACCACCACCACCACCAACCAACTACAACCAATAACACCACCACCACCACCAACCAACCACAACCAATAACACCACCACCACCACCACCAACCAACCACAACCAATAACACCACCACCACCACCAACCAACCACAAACCAATACACCACACCACCACCAACCAACCACAACCAATAACACCACCACCACCAACACCAACCACAACCAATAACACCACCACCACCACCACCACCAAAAAACCAATACCACCACCCACCAACCAACCCAACCAATAAAACACACCACAACCACAACCAATAACACCACCACCCCCAACCAATTACAACCAATAACACCACCACCCCCAACCAACTACAACCAATAACACCACCACCCCCAACCAACTACAACCAATAACACCACCACCCTCAACCAACTACAACCAATAACACCACCCCCCCCAACCAACTACAACCAATAACACCACCACCACCACCAACCAACTACAACCAATAATACCACCACCACCACCAACCAACCACAACCAATAACACCACCACCACCACCAACCAACTACAACCAATAATACCACCACCACCACAACCACCACCAATAACACCACTACACCACCACAACCAACTACACAATAACACCACCACCCTTACCAACTACAACCACACCACCCTTACCAACTACAACCAATAACACCACCACCACCACCAACCAACTACAACCAATAACACCACCACCCCCCACCAACTAAAACCAATAACACCACTACACCACCACAACCAATAACACCACCACCACCACCAACCAACTACAACCAATAACACCACCACCCCCAACCAACTACAACCAATAACACCACCACCCCAACCAACTACACCAATAACACCCACCACCAACCACCACCACTACAACCAATAACCACCACCCCCAACCAATTACAACCAATAACACCACCACCCCCAACCAATTACAACCAATAACACCACCACCCCAACCAACTACAACCAATAACACCACCACCCCCAACCAACTACAACCAATAACACCACCCCCCCCCACCAACTACAACCCATAACACCACCACCCTCAACCAACTACAACCATAACCCACCACCCCCCCCCACCAACTACAACCAATAACACCACCACCACCACCAACCAACTACAACCAATAATACCACCACCACCACCAACCAACCACAACCAATAACACCACCACCACCACCAACCAACTACAACCAATAACCACGACCCCCAACCAACCACAACCAATAACACCACCACCACCACCAACCAACTACAACCAATAACACCACCACCCCCAACCAACTACAACCAATAACACCACGACCCCCAACCAACCACAACCAATAACACCACCACCACCACCAACCAACTACAACCAATAACACCACCACCCCCAACCAAACAACCAATAACACCACGACCCCCAACCAACCACAACCAATAACACCCACCCACCACCACCAACTACAACCAATAACACCACCACCCCCCACCAACTACAACCAAAAAAACCAACACCCCCAACCAACTACAACCAATAACACCACAACCCCCAAACCACCACAACCAATAACACCACCACCAACCAACTACAACCAATAACACCACCACCCCCAACCAACTACAACCAATAACACCACCACCACCACCAACCAACTACAACCAATAACACCACCACCCCCAACCAACCACAACCAATAACACCACCACCATCACCAACCATCTACAACTAATAACACCACCACCCCCAACCAACTACAACCAATAACACCACCACCACCACCAACCAACTACAACCAATAACACCACCACCCCCAACCAACTACAACCAATAACACCACCACCACCAACCAATTACAACCAATAATACCACCACCACCACCAACCAACCACAACCAATAACACCACCACCACCACCAACCAACTACAACCAATAACACCACCACCCCCAACCAACTACAGCCAGTAACACCACCACCCCCAAGCAACTACAACCAATAACACCACCACCACCACCAACCAACTACAACCAATAACACCACCACCACCACCAACCAACTACAACCAATAATACCACCACCACCACCAACCAACTACAACCAATAACACCCCCCCCCAACCAACTACAACCAATAACACCACCACCACGACCACCAACCAACTACAACCAATAACACCACCACCACCCCCAACCAACTACAACCAATAACACCACCACCACCCCCAACCAACTACAACCAATAACACCACCACCACCACCAACCAACTACAACCAATAACACCACCACCACCACCAACAAACTACAACCAATAACACCACCACCACCACCAACCAACTACAACCAATAACACCACCACCACCCCCAACCAACTACAACCAATAACACCACCACCACCACCAACCAACTACAACCAATAATACCACTACCACCACCAACCACAACCAATAACACCACCACCACCACCAACCAACTACAACCAATAACACCACCACCACCACCAACCAACTACAACCAATACAACCACCCACCACCACCAACCAACTACAACCAATAACACCACCACCACCACCAACCAACTACAACCAATAACACCACCACCACCACCAACCAACTACAACCAATAATACCACTACCACCACCAACCAACCACAACCAATAACACCACCACCACCACCAACCAACTACAACCAATAATACCACTACCACCACCAGCCAACCACAACCAATAACACCACCACCCCCACCAACCAACTACAACCAATAATAACACCACCACCCCCAACCAACTACAACCAATAACACCACCACCCCCAACCAACCACAACCACAACAACAACTGGAGAGGCTGAAAGGGCAAGACCATTATTACATCCTGTCATACCACACATTACCTACTTGACAGTTATGGGGAAGAATATATTTATTTATTTATCTTATTTAGTTTCCTCCCTAGACCTCCATCAAGCTTAGGACATTATCCCAAAGACCACCCTTCGAGATAAATTCATTTGGCCGGTTCCTCCTAAATTGCAGGCTCGCTATTGCTCGCCAGGAAAAGTCGACACTTAACTGGCATGGCAGGTATTAAAATTGCCTAACTAATGGATCGAATATCATAAAATCTCCTGACTAATGCGTCTAAACATGAGGGAGAAGGGGGTCCAGAAACTCATGAGCTGTAAGGAAGAACGAGCTGAACACCTAGATCTTTACAAGCTGAATAAGTTGACGGTACTTAGTTAAGGGGAGATTTCCACTTGAGGGATTTTTTTCTTGACTCCTTTCTCCCTCATGTTTAGCCCCATTGCTTTTCTAATTTTAAGACGTTCGCCCCATTATTTTGACGATTTTAAGAACTTTCGACCCATTTCTGTCAATTTTAAGAACTTTCGTGCCATTCAGGTGTCAATTTTATCCTGGCGAGCGATAGCGAGCCTGTAATTTAAGAGGAACCGGCTTTCAGCCGGGACATTTTTCTACCGAAAAATGTACAAATTTATCTTGAAAGGGGCTCAACGGGGTGTAATTTTAAGCTTGATGAAAACGTAGGGAACAAACTAAATACCTCCCCTTAACTATATTGAATTAGATACAATGTGATTATTTTGTGATGTTGTAGTTTTGCTAGATATCGAGGCCCACAGCCTAAGGGGAGATGGGCCGTTTTTTAGGTGTATTATTTAATGTATTCCTTTATCTTTATTTTCCTCGCTAGACCTCCATCAAGCTTAGAAAAACACCCCCTAGACCCCTTTTCAAGATAAATTTGTAGGCTACATTTTTCGGTAGAAAAATGTCCCGGCCGATGGCCGATTCCACTTAAAATTTCAGGCTCGCTACCGCTCGCCAGGAAGAAAATGACGCCTAAATGGTACGAAAGGTCTTTAAATTGACAATGAAATGGGGCGAAAGGTGTTAAAATCGCCAAATAAATGGGCCGAACGTCTTATAATCTCAAAACAAATGGGGCGTAATACGAGGGAGAAAGGGGACCAGAAAAACGACCCATCTCCCCTTAAACTTGGCTAGTTTATCTAAAGTCAGCAGCATTAAGTTCTAAAGTCAGCAGCATTAAGTTCTAAAATCAGCAGCATTAAGTTCTAAAGTCAGCAGGATTAAGTTCTAAAGTCAGCAGGATTAAGTTCTAAAGTCAGCAGCATTAAGTTCTAAAATCAGCAGGATTAAGTTCTAAAGTCAGCAGGATTAAGTTCTAAAGTCAGCAGGATTAAGTTCTAAAGTCAGCAGGATTAAGTTCTAAAGTCAGCAGGATTAAGTTCTAAAGTCAGCAGGATTAAGTTCTAAAGTCAGCAGGATTAAGTTCTAAAGTCAGCAGGATTAAGTTCTAAAGTCAGCAGGATTAAGTTCGCCATTATGATCATGTCGCTACCTATCTCATAATTCGCTGGTTACGAGTTCGAATCCCGGGAGGACCATAATATGCTTTCATTAGTTTATTCAAGTACATTGGGGTTTGTAATTGATGATTAATGTTAAGAACGGGGGTGTTACTTTTTTATACCTAATATGCTGCAGTCCGCCCTCGGAACTACTATACCATGTTCTAAATAAGTAGGCCAAAATTCATGAACTTTAATATTTATAGCTCACAAACGACTAGTGGACGCGAGCTAATATTTCTATCCTTTGGGAAGGGTCAGCCAGGGAATAGGTGTGGAAATTTACAGCCCATCTGTTCTAGCCTTTTTTTTTTTTTTTTTTTCCTTTTTTTTTTTGAGTTACAGAGGAGATGGCTTTTTGTCTCCTTCATACACACACACACACACACACACACACATATATATATATATATATATATATTAATTAAATAGGTACGCAAATAATATACAGGAGGTAAGTAATATATGCAAAATATAATGGAAGTTTTATTGAAAATCTTAAAACTATATACACAGTGGCTTTAACATTAAGAGGAAAACAACATCGTCGCTCGTCTTCAGTTTGGGTCAATTATTATTCAGTTTTCTTCATAACAAATAAATATAAAAATAAATATAATACTGAGTATATTTCTAGATATGAATAATAATGTGATTTATAATTCTTGTCGCTAAGGCTTTTATGAGACCATCTTGTTGTTCTTAGTATATATTAACCCTTTCAATGATTTGCCTCCAGTTAATTCCTGAAATTTGTACAAAACGCGGCATTTTTGTAATGCTTTTTTATGTATGCAAGACTCAGACCCTCGAAAGAAGAAATATTTGTAACTTCTAAAGCTTCTAATCCCACCCGTTTGTAAGATGAACAAATATATATAAAATAATGCAACACTTTTATGGTAAGGATTAATTTTTTTTCTTTGGTCTTCTGTACTGTCGTGAGATAAAAAAATATAAATAAATAAAAAGAAGATGAAAAATTTATAAATTGTCACTCGTTTTGAAATGGTGTCTAAATTCAAAGTTTAAACTGGTACAATATAAGAGTACCTGCTTGTCAGTCTTAAGTCGACATATATAGCAATATAATCAAACAAAACACTTTCCTGGCAGTCTTACGTCGACATATAACACGATAACAAGGATACATAGCGACTATATAATAATAATATCTTGAGGCTCACGAAATACAATAACAAATAGTCCCCCCTGAAGAACTTGGAAGCACAAAATAACACTTAACTAGGCATTTTTTTTTTTTTTTTAATGTGAGCTTATTTTTCTACACCTGTTCCAAACATAAATTCTTCGACATTTGCTTCACGTCACGTTTCCAAAATATATCAGAGTTTGCAAGTTTTCGGGAGGGACATATACTAAAAGATGATTTCTCTTTAACTCAATGCATCCAGACCAGCTGGAGGATTGAGTAGAATGGATGAACTGGCTAGGCCGCGTGAACAACGAACAGCTTACACTAATCAACAAGTATGAGGTGTGAAATAATTAAGACAATGAGAAAATGTACTTCAATCCTAAGACATAGGCCACAGTTTCCAGAGATTTAGAAACAAATCTCACGGAAGACAAATCCAGAGGTTCGAGAAGCTTTGAAAATACTGGAAAACAAAAATCATAAAAGCTAAAGAGAATTGGACAAGTACTTATATGAATAAATGTCAATAGACTAGTGATAACTTGGAATACTGAATGAGAACTCATATGGTTGGAACATCGAGATCCGTGTGACTTAAAATGAAAAGATAATCACCAGGCATAAGAATAGGCAAGACACAGAAGTTCTCGAAAAGAGGCTCCAGTCCTGACGCTATTCTTAACTTACAGTGTGCTGATTTAATAATCCAGAAGGGTTGATAGCCTCTGAAGTCCTATTTTAACTAACTAACAAAGACGAACTCCCGATATTTTAGCAAGGGATCACAATTCGAAGCCTCCGATTGACCATGGCCTATTAAATACTTTTATGTAATTTTTAAGTAAGCTGTCCTTCTCTACGGCGCCTTGGGGTGCTGTTTGTAAGCGTCTTCATCGCCAAACTGGAGATTCAAGTTACTGAAATAAATAGTTGGGAGAAAAAATGATTAGACACTGACATTTGTATCCAGTAGCTTATAATATGTTTCTGTATAATTCACTACTATTACCAGTACATCAACAACGAGTGCATTAACGAAACAATATATATCAATGCATTTATTTAACAACTTTAAGACAAATATTATTCATGTATATATTTTATGGTCAGTTTTTAAAGTCATTATTTAGAGAAGTTAGATATTTAGTATTTGCACTGGTAATCTTATAATATATAAAACGACACACACTAGAAGCACATAAACGCACACATGAAAAGAACACACACTGACTATAAGCACATAAACACACATAAAAAGAACACACACTAGAAGCACATAAATACACACATGAAAAGAACACACACTAGCTACAAGCACATACACACACACATGAAAACATACCACACTAGAAGCACATAAACACACACATTAGACGAACACACACTAAGGAAATACACACACACACATGACAAGAACACACACTAGCTACAAGCACATGAACGTACACTAGAAGCTCAAATACACACACTACAAGCACACAAACACACACAGCACTCAGTGCAAGGTAAGGCTAGGGAAAAAATAGCAACATTGGATTACTGCAAGCAAAACTCCTAAATATGTATGACCATTGAATTTGATGTCTGGCTGTCATTCACAATGCTGTGCAGAAAACGACAAATTGTGCTTTGTTTATTTAATGCATTTACAATGTATGTGATCAATCAATTAATAATATATTTTTGCATACTAAATCAAACAAGATACCTTGTATTGTTTTCTAAGCAATAGCACTTTCTTTAACTTTTGATGAATATGGTGTAAAATAATGTATTTATAATTTGTATATTATGATGCGTGGTGGTTGCATTGGGGTTGTCAGGAGGCCTTGCATGAGTCCTTAGAACACACAAATCATAAATTCCACTGATAAATATGTTTAATTATACAATATCAATTACTTATCTGCATATCTATATCACCGTACAACTATCAAGTTAATTAATGAACAAGGTGGAGGTGAGCACTGCTACAATGCGCGGTTTCAGTGTATACTCCTGAACTTTAGTTTACTCTATATCATTGTAATCACATTGATTTCGGTAATTAGATTATTTATAATGTTAACTGGTGGGTTGGTGAAAAGTAATATGAATTTAGTATTATTTGAAATGTATGCAGTAACTGAGAATGTATTAAAATACAATTTGTGCTCTATGAAATATCTGTTTATGCGCATTCCAATCCATGTGCTTAATAGTACATGGATGGATGGTTGGATAAGTAGATAAATAGAGACGCCTAGTTATGCATTCTTATCAGTGGAATTACATAATTTTGATTGAAGCTTACGGAAATGAACAACACAAACGACACAAATGGCAACACTACCTTGACTATCAGACACAAACACAGCTACACGATAGAGGAACAGACAATAGAACAATAACATCAACAACAACACAAACAATAACAGCAGCAGGAACATCACTAGAAGCAAACACATCAACATTAGGAGAAGCGAAACACATACTAAAGATGGAACACACACGCGTTCAAAGACACGAAACACGTATCACAAGCTAGAGTTTTGAGCATATCAAACGAAACATGTATTGCAAAAGCGAACACACTTGTTTTCAACCACACTTAACCCTTTCAGGACACGAGGACGCATTTCTCTTCTATTTTCTGGCTATCAACAAACGATATTATTCAGCTTAGGAAGGTATATGGTAGTCAAAGGGTTAATTGAGATAGTCTACCGATTTCAATCTCACAGATCCTTCCTAAATTGTATAAAATCGTCTAATGATAACCAGACTAAGATTAATATTTCGTCATGATCTTCAAAGGGTTAAGCAAATAGGTCTGTTGCACATAAGTCACATAACAGTCATGCAGGGTTGTAAGCTTAAGTTATGCAATTGTCATTTTTAAGGGGGTGTATTTTTATGGGCCCCTTCTCCCTCATGTTTGGCCTTATTAGTTTTGGGATTATATGACGTTTTCCTCATTAGTCTGACGATTGTAAGACCTTCCGCCCCATTTCTGTCAATTTTAAGACCTTTCGGTCCATTTAGGTGCTGATTTTTACTGGCGAGCGATAGCAAGCCTGCAGTTTAGGAGGCCCTTTTCTGCCAAAACAATACACAAAATTATCTGCATGGGGGGATTTTGGGAGGATTTTTTTGTTTAATCCGTGATGAAGGCCTATGGAGCAAACTGAAAAATAAATAAATAAATAAATCAAAATAAATACAAATAAAATAAACACCCACTTAAGCTGGTCAAATCAACCTTTTTAACATTTGAGGATATTATTTTCTTATATGGCTATCATTAGACGATTTTCGGGAGTTTATAAAGAACCTGTGGGGTATAGAGGGTATAGTATGATATAGTCTATTCGCTGTAGGTAGGCGAGAAATCACGACCTCTGTCCTCTGTAACTCAAAAAGGGCTAGAGCAAATGGGCTGTAAACATTCCACATCTATTCCTTGACTGTCTCTTTCCAAATGGTAGAAATATTAGCTCGATTACTTCAGTCGTTTTTTGAGTTATCGAGGATAGAGGTCATGATTTCTCGCCTACTTGCAGCACATAGACTATAGCTCGTACCCAGTTGATGTCAAAATCCGCTCTTCAACCTGCAGAAAATCGCCTAATGATGGCCAAGCTTAAGTACAAATAACGTCCTCAAATTCTGAAGGGGTTAATATTTGTCAAGTTATCACGATTAACCCTTTTTGTACCGGGGACGGCTTTTTAATTATATTCTAGCTACATATATACGATTTTATGAAGCTTAGGAACGATATATGGTAGCTAAAAGAATTAATTGAGACCGTCCGAAATTTTTCAAATGGTAGACATCGTGCCTAAGCTGAATTAAATCGTCTAATAGTTGCCAGAATATAATGAAAGGGTTGTCACCGGTACAAAAAGGGTTTGAATGTCATGCATTAAGTCAACTGTTGTTATTCTGAGTCTTAATTATAATAACATTATTGTTTGTTTATTTTTGTAAGGAGTCAAGTTTTGTTAGTCATTAATAATAGTCAGGAAAGTGTCATAAATAATAGTCTGGAAAGTGTCATAAATAATAGTCATTAACAATAGTCATTAGTAATAGTCATAAATAATAATCTGCAATGTCATTAATAATAATCGTTAGTAATAGTCATTAGTAGTAGTCATTAATAATAGTCAGCAAAGTGTTATTAATAATAGTCATTCGTAATAGTCAGCAAAGTGTTATTAATAATAGTCACCAAGTGTCAGCAATAATAGTCATTAGCAATAGTCAGTGCGTGTTGTCAGTCATTAAAATAGTCCTTAGAATGAAATAGTACTTTAGTCAGGCAAGACATTAGAATCACAATAATAGCTCTGTCGTTTGCTGTTTCTGGTCGTCTCCATCAAAGGGTTTGTTTTTATCTAATCTATAAAAACTAAATAATGTTGTCGTTCTAGAATTTCCTCAGGCGTACAATCGGGGGTATTAAGTGTTGTCATAGATTCCAGTGGTTTTCGCTCAAAAAATGTTATTGGTATCTTTATAGTTACTGGGAAAAGTGCTTATCCCTCAGAGTATTAGTCAGTGTCCGAAACTTTGTGAAATATCTGACATCACTTATTAACCTCGACCGTACATAGTTCTTGGTCGTTCGTGCTACCTAATAAATCAGAAATAGTATACCCTGTTCCAAATAGGTGGGTCAGAAATTGTTAACCCCTTCTGTACCGCGACGTCTTATTAATTTTATTCTTGCTATATTTAGACTATTTTGTTGCAGTTTAAGAAGGGTCTGTGGTAGTAAAATGGTTTAAGGGAGATAGTTTGAAGCCTGTTACTTGCTGGAGGCCCTTTTGAAACTGAATAGAATCGTCTAATAGTAGCCAAAATAAAGTTACAAGAAGTCTCGGTACAGAAGGGGTTAACTCTAATCTGTGTAACTCAAATATATGGCTTGAGAAAATGTGCTATAAATGTCCACACCTACTCTCTAGCTGAATCTTCCCATAAAGTAGATATATTAGCTTGATTACTCTAGTCATTCGTGAGTTATAGAGGTTAATGTTCACGAGTTTTGGCCTACTTATTTGGAACAGGGTATATTGTACTTTAGCCTTCTGTAAATCTAAAAGTATATTTACATAATACTCTATATTCTAAGCCTGGGTCGCTGCAACATCATCCAAATTTCATAACCGTCTTGGTGGTGTAATGGTTAGAGTGCTACAAAATCTGTGTGAATTTTTCGGTGGTTCCTCTTAAATTACAGGCTCGTTATAGCTCACCAGGAAAATATTGACACCTAAAAGGCATAAAAGGTCTTAAAATTGACGGAAATGGGGCAAAAGTTCTTCAGATCGCCAAACTAATGGGGTGAATGTCTGCAAATCTCAAAAGCAATGCGGCTAAACACGAGGGAGAAAGGGGTCCAGAAAAGCGACCCACCTCCCCTTAATCATTCAATACGCCCAATCAATCACTTAATCATGCAATACGCCCTCCATTAGTCTTTGTTTAAGCTATTATTTTACTGCCATATTCCTAACTTCTACCATCCTATGTGAAGTAATAATGTAATAATTAGTTAAGACAATTATGAAGTTATTTTTCAGTTTAGTTTTTTATACATTATTGGATATGACAAAACCCCTCCCACGTTTTGGGTCCGAGTGGGGTCTATTTGGACATCCCCTCGTGAGTGCCTGTCTATTCTATCCAAAACAAGCCTTTCTGAATAAATCAATATAATGTTACAAATTATAATTGATGTTAAATGGGTTTAGTTTTTTTTTTTTAGCTTGTAGCAACATTTGTCAAATTAGTGCGTCCGCAAACTTAATAACAGCTGAGTTCAGGGGGTAGCGCTTGGTTTTTGGTCTATATATTTATTTATTTACTTATTTTTGAGTTTCCTCGCTAGACCTTCATCAAGCTTAGAAAAACACCCCCTAGATAGATTTGTACGAAAGGTCTTAATATGGACAAAACAAAAAATGAGGTGAAAGGTCTCAAAATCGCCAAACTAACGGAACGAACGTCTTCAAACCTCAAAACTAATATGCTAAACATGAGGGAGAAGGGGGTCCATACAAAGCGAGCACTACCCCCTTAAATGGGTTTAGTGTTTTTCTTCTGCTTTTTAGCTTGTAGCAACATTTGTCAAATTAGTGTGTCCACAAACTTAATAACAGTTGAGTAAAGCAATTCGTCATTTCAGTCAGTCTGGGTAAGAAGACGATGGTTCAGTTCGTCATTCGTCAGTCTAGAAGGAAAGATGTGTAATGAGATGTCTTAAACGATACTGTACGATAATAATTATTATGGTGTGTGAAATGTGTATGGAAGATCAATTGGATCTACAGTAGAAGTGTTGTACAAGGTTATATGATATATTATTTAATTATTGAACAACATGAAGGAATTTTAGAGTCTTAGGAACTTTACATTGATTGTTATCAAAACATATCTGAATAAGGAATTGGTTTGTACATTGAAATCTTCATGTTTAGCTGATAATTGGAATATTTTCAAGTAGTCATGTTTAAAGTAGATATTCTTTGTAATGTGTTTTGGCAATATCATGGTATGTACAAAATACAGAAGTTTCCCTATTTGCACCAAGAACTGTAAGCCACCTGGTTGGTTGGACAAGACAAACGGAAAAGCTAATTCCAAACAAGACGAACGGTCAATGGTTGAACAATGCTTAGCTTTTTCATCATAGCAAAGTATGTACACAAGTTGGAAATGATTAACATTTGCATTAGCCGCAAAGAAAGCCGTACGATTGGCATTGGCGGGACAAAACAGACGGGACTACGTTCCAACGACACAAATTATTCACACTACGGGCTGCAGTCAAGCATGTTTGTCAAGTGCCTAGATACATCTATGCCTTGGGATCCTGAATGCTAAGGAAATTAGTATTACATAAGTTTCTAGTATTATATTATTCACGAGTAAAAGTTCCTTGTAACACAATATAAAACCGATGTCACATTAGTAATATTATTGTTGTATCTGAGTGAAAATAGGCTGTACTGTAGTTTAGTGATACATGATAAATTTCAACTTATCAGGACAGTTACGAAACTGGTAGTTAATATCTTTCAAGCATAATCATAGAAAGTTACCAATAAGAAGTATAAATCTTTCAAAATATTCTTACAATTTACAGTGGATTTTGTTTACACTGATATGAATACGCTTCTGTAACAGTCTTCCTTATAACCATCAGAACCCACAGGCACCAAAATCTATCCAGGCACCCAGCTAATAATGTCAACTGCAGCCCTGATACTGGACTACCAGGAACACACCTGTCCTCCACTTTAGACTTTCCAGGCTCCTCGAGGGTACGCTTATAAAGCATTGGCTTTCCAGGTCTAGCTCCAGGGCCAAAGGAACCGGGGCCGCCAGGGGGACCACCAGCAGTGCCAAATCCACCAGGGCCTCCACCTTCAGCAGGACCAAATCCACCTCCACCTCCAACACCACCAGGGCCAAATCCACCTCCAACACCACCAGGGCCAAATCCACCTCCAACACCACCAGGGCCAAATCCACCTCCAACACCACCAGGGCCTCCACTTCCAACACCACCAGGTCCTCCTCCTCCACCTCCAACACCACCAGGGCCAAATACGCCAGGTCCTCCACCTCCACCTCCACCCCCACCTCTAAGACCACTAGGGCCAAATCCACCAGGACCTCCTCCTCCACCTCCAACACCACCAAAGCCAAATACGCCAGGACCTCCTCCTCCACCTCCAACACCACCAGGGCCAAATCCACCAGGACCACCACCTCCACCTCCACCGGCTATAGGAGGAGCAACAACGATAGTAGTGTAATCATAATAATCATCATAGAATGCAGGACCACCGAATCCAAAACCACCACCTCCGCCTCCGCCTCCGAATCCATCAAAACCACCACCTCCGCCGCCTCCGCCTCCGAATCCATCAAAACCACCACCTCCGCCGCCTCCGCCTCCGAATCCATCAAAATTACCACCACCTCCACCGCCGCCTCCGCCTCCGCCTGCACCACCACCTCCGCCTCCGCCTCCGCCTCCACCAAAATTATCACCTCCGCCGCCGCCTCCGCCTCCGCCTCCACCAAAACCACCACCTCCGCCGCCGCCTCCGCCTCCACCTCCACCACCACCACCTCCGCCGCCGCCGCCACCACCAGCAACGACGACTACGGGCGCAGCAACGGCTGCGATGGCGCTCAGAGCAGCAAGGCTTCCCAATGCGAACACCCACGTGATATCATATGCCTAACATGGTGGTAAGTTGGTTAATTACAGTATTATTATTAACTTAGTTGTGTTGTATACAGGTGAAAAGGTGAGCAAATGGAGATAATGAAATCTGGATATATATGTATATATGTAATTGCATTCAAAGAAAGGTAAAGATTATTGGAAATAGCACGTTCCAGCGTCTTATGAAGCAAGTCGTGCGGTCAAAACAAAAGCTATGAGTGCTGTGGTGAATTATTCAGAACAGTTCAAGGTATTCGAAGTCTAGTTTGTCTGCATATGTTTAGATCTAAAGCCAATAAGAAAAACTTGGCCATGAAGAAATATTATTAATTAGCGACTATAAGCAAGAAATGGTTAATGTGCCAAGGAATAGATTAATAGCGAAAGTTGAGAGGGCTGTTCAAAGTAATTGATTGATTGATTTAAGTGAAATAAAGAAATATGTTAGGACAGCATTTAAAGATATGGCATAGATTTGTTTCTGTGCAGGGTGTCCCAGGAGGAAAGGTCATAACTTTGGGAAATTATAAAACAAGGTATTCTAAGCATTAAATATTCAAAAAAAAAAAAATCCAAATCTGAACTGTTAAAAAGATATTGAAAGTTTTATGTAATGTCCTCCCCGCATCACTGTAATGGACTCTTCCATGTCTCATAGTTTCCAACTGATCCAAAGTGAGCTAATATATCTATAATAATTTTGTAATTTACAGAATTTTAATATATCCATATAAGAACATGGTAAAATAATTGCAGTTAGCTGGAGGTGTGGTAGACACTAAGGGCAGCTAGGCCAGTCTTATAGGGAAATACCGAAGAAAAGAAAAATGTCAACATTCAATATCTCAATACTGGTTGAGTTTTGGAACATGTCTTATAGAACATTTTAGGCTTAGAATATTTTGTTTCATCATTTCCCAAAGTTATGACCTTTTCTCCTGGGACAGCCTGTATATGGTGAACATTAAGCCGGTATCACACAAGCGCTTTTTCACTCAACATTTATCCTCAACAATGGTCTGGCAGCTGATGAGGTAAACATTTAATATTTTTCTGTTGCCTAAATTCATCTATCACCAGTCTATTTTCCGATACCAGTGCAAAATAGTCTAGAAATGTTACCAGAATTTGTTTGAGCATCGAATGTTGAATATAGAATCTCTCGTGTGATACCGGCTTAAAAGGGTGAATTATGAAAGCAATTTAATTTGCAGTGTACTTTATTTATTATTATGTTCTATCCAACAACCAACTCTACTCCTAAAATCGATTAATGAAATATTACAAACACATGTGGCAGTCCGTGGATTCGAACCCAGGACGCTCACACCGAATATCAACACCTTATGCATTACACTACGAAGGCAGTTTTATATTGAAGTCTTGATTTATTGCTGAAACTTGGAGACAATTTAATTCATGCTTTAAATAATTAATTTACGTTTAAGAAATAACACAATAATAGACATTTAAACATTTATTCTGTGTCGAGTGATTAGTAGAAATATAGACTAAATACTTGCCATGCTAAATCAAGATGATTTTAAACACCATATAAGGAGGAGCACTTTATTGGCAACGTTTCGCATGTAACTTCATCAGGCCAATGATTCTGGTTTGATGAAGCTATATGCCATAAGTGCTCCTACGCATATGGTGCATACATTAATTCTGTCAACTTTTGTTTAGTTTGTTTGTATCAATTTATTTCAAGATGCTAAAGTTTTTTATATATATTTTTTTTATATAAGATAATTGGGTAGGACCGACTGACTAACTTTGATACACCAATTAATTAGGTTTGCAAGTTAATTAGTGGGTTGGGGATAATTTGAATACACCAATTGCCACAAAATAAGTATATATACAAATTTCGCTATAAGGAAGTGAAATATATCCTTATAGTTTCGCTTACTGCATTTGATGAAGATAACTGAAGGATAAAATAAACAGCTAGTACTCACAATGATACAAATGTACTCAGGAAAGTTGACATAATTAATATAAACACCATACGAGGAGGAGCACTTTAATGACAACATAACACATAGAGTTTCATTGGCCTGATGAAGCTCTATGCGAAAAGTTATCAAGCAAGGGCTCCTCCTCATAATAATGTTTATATTCATAGCATCCAGAAGTCAATTTAAACTCATAGTGCACCATTCAAAACCCATTCTCCATTCATTCCTACATTCAGTCAACCATTATTTTCCCAATACCAAATAGGGTTGTCACACGAGTGTATTTTCAGGCAATTTTCGATGAGCAAGTTTTTCTCCTAATATTTTGGAAACTCTATCACATTGAAATCGGAAACGAGATCGAAGGTAGTTTACGTTCAGTGGTTTAATTCTTGCGGAACGTATAATTTGAAGCTGCCAGACTGCAATAATTGCCCGTAAATAAAATCGCTAGTGTAACATCGCCTCAACCCCTGAACATGCCTTGCTTCTTCCCAATCCTTTCTACTTTCTCTCCCATTCTTTATTTTGATTAGTGTGTCATTAATATATATATATATATATATATATATATATATATATATATATATATATATATATATATATTTGTATATCGGATACAATTCAATAGCATCAAGAGTTGTCATTTTTAATTAGGGGGAAGGGAGGAGGGAGGGGGTTCTGGATCCAGTTCTCCCTCATGTTTAGCCCCAATGGTGTTTGAGATTATAAGATTTTCGTTATATTAACTATCTTTCGATCTCCCTATAATTGACCGGAAGAAGGATTTCAACACGTAATCATCCTTTTCCACACACACACACTCTCTCTCTCTCTCAGATTAGTTTTTTTATTTTGGAATAGTAAATCTCTCTAACTCTAACTCTCTCTCTCTCTCTCTCTCTCTCTCTCTCTCTCTCTCTCTCTCTCTCTCTTTCAAACCCCGCCTGACCTACCTGAACGGCTATGGGAGTTTTGTCAATCTCAGCGAGGTTGGCGCACCCCCGGCAACTCCTAGCTTGCAGATCATCCTCAGCCTCCAGCATCCGAGCTGCCACCTCCAGCCCCATGCGAGCCTGCCTGGTTAAGGAGGAGAAGCGTCTGGCGTAGTTGTTGGCGGCCTCACTCCAGCTGTGGGATCAAGGAAGAGTTAGAGTGGTATTCTTAAACAATTCTCTACCGGCGACGTGTGTTATATTGTATTCTAGCTATATTTAGACGATGTTATGCAGCTTAGGAAGGATCTATGGTAGTTGGAGGGTATGGTTGAAATACTTACTAGCCTTATTATTACTAGATGTCTTACCGAAGCTGCATACAATCGTCTACTAGTTGCCGGAAAGTGATGAAAAGGACGTCCCTGGTACAGTATGAGTTAAACAATTCTCTACCGGCGACGTATTTTTAGTTTTACTGTAGCTATATTTAAACGATTTCTTTGCTGCTTAAGAAGGATGTATGGTACCAAAAGGGTTAAGTGGGATACTTCGAAGCCTGTTAATTGCTGGAGGCCTTTTTAATACTTCATAACATCGTTGAATAGTAGCCAGAATAAAGCTAACAAAACGTCGTCGGTACAGAAGGGGTTAAACAATGCTTTCCTTTCGCAGAGCCGTTTATGGACGAAATAACTTTAAAAATTACGGTACCTTGAGATATGGGCGTGCTAATCCACGTAATCTCTGTAAACAACACTTATTCCCTCAATATTCGTTCGATATTAGGCGCTGCAAAGGGAAAGAAATTTTAAATTATACCGCCCTTAGTGTTTTGATTGACGGTAGATCATTGTAGAGTTAGTGTTTGCAATGATTGGGGATATAATGTGCTAGTTAATGATGTTGAGAGAGAGAGAGAGAGAGAGAGAGAGTATGAATTTTACAATCAAATAAGCTGACACTGATTTTTATAATCGGAAACATCAATTACAAGCTGAAATGAATAATCTTGCAGTTTAGAAACCAGTATATAATATATATAATATGAAATTGCATTCTGGGACTAATTGACATTAAATTTGAAAGAGGGAAGGTGAAAACGACCAAGAACACATACAGAGCTTCGAACCCACTGGTATTGGTAGTGTTCAAGGTATCAAACGTTTCATATTGATGTTATGAATCAAAGAGAGAAACTCACTGACAGTCGTAGTTTTTCAAGGTATTAGTGTTATGTGTTTTGAGTTAGTGATGGAAGGGGAGGGAGGACAAATATCGAACTAGCATTATATTCATAGTTATCGGGATGTCAAACTCTGAACTAATGGTATCCTTTGACAGAGGGAAAGGCAGAGAATAGAAAGAGATAAGGATAGATGAAAAGAAAAACCGAGTGATACGCCGACAACTATTTCTAAAAAACAGATACGAGGTGCCGTTGTAAAGGCTTATCCCTAAATAACTTCACCTAACCTGACCGGGAAAGACACAACCTACAGTAGATCCAAGACTCCGAACTCACGTGTAGTCGTAGTTGTAGGGGTATCGGACGCTGGTGTAGTGCTTGGTGTAAGGATAGATAAAGAGATAAACAACGCAAGGGACTGGAGTTCTCTTAAAGATGATCCAGTCCTGACGCTATTCTTGACTTACAGTGTGCTGGCTTAATAATCTTGAAGGGTTGATAGCCTCTGAAGTACTAATTTAACTAACTGACTAAGAAACAAGTGAAAAGACACAAGGGACTGGAGTTCTCGAAAAGGGGCTCCAGTCCTGACGCTATTCTTGACTTACAGTGTGCTGGCTTAATAATCCTGAAGGGTTGATAGCCTCTGAAGTCCTATTATAACAAAGAAACATGCGGAGAGAAACAACATAGATCCGATGCTCCGAGCTCACTTGTAGTCGTAGTTATCGGGGTATCGGACGCTGACGTAGTGCTTGGTATTCTCATCATTGCCCATCCAGCGGCCTACCCTCTCGGCGAACCCGTTGACGGCGTTGCTGATGGGGTCGACGAGGTAGTTCCTGAAGTAGGACCTCATGGGGTTGTAGACGTATTGCATCGTCGACCGCCACACGCCGTCCATGGTGCGACCGGTTTGCTGGAGGAAGATTGCACAGGTTAGAGTCCTACTGTTGATATTTATGTAAGAGTGTTCTTCAATTAGCGTTCCAACAACCCAAGATTAGCAATAAGATGCAATGGGTGTTCTTCAATTGCTAGACGCCTTAATCCTCAAGGAGGTGGCCACGAACGAATCTCCTCGATAGCAATTTATTTGATTATCTAGCTTGTCTTAGGGGAGGTTTGCTGATGCCCAACCGCCCAATGTAGTGAGGTGTATAGTGTGTTGGGGTACATGTGGAGTGTTGTTATATTGTTGGGATGGTTGTGGTTGTGAATGCAATGACTTTATTGACACAATTGCATATATACAGGGTAAGGTTAATGTATTATAAATTGTTGATACCGTATTTGACCTTATAGCTATACTACGATATCAATACCATACCTCATCTCCTCTTAAACCCTTGAAGAATCCTGTCATGATATTGTCGAACTATGTGTCCTCTAGGGGACCTGATCATATAGTTGTCTTAGAATACAGTTGCAATACAGTAAGTGATCCTTCAGGTGTCCTAGATTATCAATATCCTACCTCATCTCCGCTAAGATCGGTGAAGAATCCCCTCATGATCTTGTCAAACTGGGTGGCCTCCTTGCCCTCGTAGAAGTTCTGCATGGTGTCCAGGACGAGGGTCATGTAGATCTGGGTGTCCCTGTCATCCACGTAGTCCGCCACCACCTCATCTAAGTACGCCACGGCCTCCCTCAGCATCTTGCTCTTCACTACGGGTTTGGCCGCCTCCTTCAGAAGCTTCATTGCCACGGCAATCTGCTTCTTGTCCATCTTGAAGGGCAGCTTGAAGGGCATGTTGTTGACCAGGAATTCTTCTTCGGGCGTCAACATGGGCTTCATCTCCTCCTCGGGAAGTGTGTCTTGGTACTCCTGGTACTCCTGTGGCTGAGGGAAGGAGGGGTCCCCAGCTACGGGGCCAGCCAGGGAAGGGTTGAGGGCCTGCCAGGGACTGACGGGGGTCTCTGAGGGCATCACACCGCCCAGGCAGGACAGCACACCCACCACCACCAGTACAACATGACTCTGTAGACAAAGAGAAAGCATCACATTAGTTATGATTATAGTTACGGTCTTCACTGATTTAGTTCACCATCATCACCACTCAATTGAATACAAAGAGAATATTCACATTTGTTAAAAATACCCTTGACTGCATTATTTAAGTTGTTAGATAGTTTAATTTGTGTCAACTCAACCACTAGCATACTGATAGGCTAAATTAAGACTAATTGAAACAGTTTGAATTGATTCTGGTTGAATCTGTCCTGGTTGAATTGGTCCTGGTTAAATTGACACTGGTTGAGATGTACTGGTTGATATTATTTAATAATATTATAAATAATAATAGTGTTTCTGAGAGCCTGATTATGGTTTCCGACTATTTTCGTTTTTGGTGGATGTGGGGGTTCGTGGGGGTTGTGGGGGAGGGGTGTGGGTGTGCGGAAGGTGGGGGATTGGGGTGGATGTTTGGGAATGGGGGAGGGGTGTGTGGTGTAGGGAAGGGGGTGAATGTGAGGGGTTTGGGTGTGGGGTGGGGGAAGGGGTTTGGGTGTGGAGGAGAGGGGGAGAATGTGGGGGAGGGGATGAGGGTCTGGGGGAGGGGTGCTGCACAAGAATCCCTCAAGTTTGCCGGTTGCCGAATCGTTAATGAATCTTTTTCATCGAACTTGATCCTCTGCTTCGGAAAAGTTTGAGTTTCGAGATAATGAACCGTAAGTCTAATTTTTGTTAACCTGGGAAGATTAACTGGGCTAGTGAAATTCTATCCAGAGAGAGAGAGAGAGAGAGAGAGAGAGAGAGAGAGAGAGAGTGAGAGAGAGAGAGAGAGAGAGAGAGAGAGAGAGAGAGAGAGAGAGAGAGAGAAAACTATATAAGAACACACACCAACATTGTTTACCATGTATTACCAGCTATTTTAATATATATATATATATATATACATTCTTATTTCTTTTACTCCGATGGCACTACTATATTATTATTCAGGCAAATTTTTGACGATTTTATTTAACTAAGATTGAACCCTTTAATGTTATGGTAAATATAGGGATATCGGAACATTATGTCTAGCGGTTACCATCCAACGAGTATATGCAGCTAACTGATCTAAGTACAGGCAATTTGTAAGCAGTGTAAAAGAAACTATAATTTTACGACGTGAGAGAGAGAGAGAAAGAGAGAGAGAGAGAGCATAATTCTCCTTTCATTGTATGTGTAAATAAAGGACAAAGAATAATGTTTATATCTAGTATTAGTATTATGTTCAAGCTTTATTCGTATTATCTGTAAAACATGAAAGTTACTGGATTTGTTTACAAAATATAAATTAGTTATCCAGAATATTACACATTTTCTTCGATGGGTACTTCATAGAAAACCATCCCAATGTGATTTAAAGTACGTAAACTGTATTATATTCAAGGAGCCTTTGTAGGAGTTAACCTTTGATGAATATGTTCGTTCGAACAGTTTATTCTGACTATCATTAGGCGATTACATACAGCTTAGGAAGGATCTGTGGAATTATAGGGGTAAAGACTCAATTAACCTTCTGACTGCCATACTAAACAGAAAAAAAAAAACTTAAACAGGTACTACCTTTAGTGAATTAAATCATATTACGAAAAAAATTACGCTACTATATATCGCTATAAATAAAAGCCTTGCAACAGCCAGCTGAAACACAAGATGAGACAATGTATTGCTCGGTTACATAAAACACCGTAGTAATTGCTGAACTCTCTCCGGGCTGATGGTGAACCGAATTGCTGTGTTCATCTTAACAGGAAGAAATATTGTCATGTCTGTATCTTGGTTTCTAAGAAGTAATTAGATTTTGATGGTGGAGTAAGTCGCCAATTCTTTAAATATTAATAATATATAGATACATATATAAAACCAGCTATTATATGAAACGGAAATGAAGTAGTTTTAAATTCCTAGTGTCTGGAAATCGGCTGCTAGTGGATGAAGTTTCTCACCCAGTTAAGGGGAGATTTCCACTTGAGGGAGTTTTTTCTTGACTCCTTTCTCCCTCATGTTTAGCCCCATTGCTTTTCTAATTTTAAGACGTTCACCCCATTATTTTGATGATTTTAAGAACTTTCAACCCATTTCTGTCAATTTTAAGACCTTTCGTGCAATTTAGGTGTCGATTTTATCCTGGCGAGCGATAGCGAGCCTGTAATTTAAGAGGAACCGGCTTTCAGCCGGGAAATTTTTCTACCGAAAAATGTACAAATTTATCTTGAAAGGGGCTCAAGGGGGTGTAATCTTAAGCTTGATGGATATCTAGAGACCAAACTAAAAACCTCCCCTTAAGGAAGACCGAGTATAGTAATGACTGAACTTTCTCTGAACTGATGGTGAACCGGATCGCCTGAACTGGGCTATACACTGCCTCAACCACGGCCGCACAAGTAGGTCGAAGCTAACAAGTGGCTTATTTCAGTTTTTATATACTTGTTTACCCCATGGTAGCCAAGCGGAGCGATGCCGACTTTCCAATATGGAGAAATTTATTGGTAACTGGTCTACTGGTCTACTCAACCAGTAGCCCATATAAACCGGTAGACCTTTAACCCCTTATGTACCGGCGACGTCTTTTTCATTTCTATTTTATTATTGCATTCTAGCTGTATTTAGACGATTGTGTGTAGCATTAAGAAGGATCTGTGGTCGTAAATAGGGTTACTTAATATAGCTCGAAGCTGTTAGTTGCTGGAGGTCCCTCTTAAACTAAATAAAACCGTCTGTTATTAGTTAGTATAGAAATAAAAGGACGGAACTGGTACTGAACGGGTTAAAACCAGTAAATCATTAAATACAATGGAATATGGCAATTAATTATTAAACAGGGCATATTCGTGTGACGTGTTTGTATGTTTATGTGTACGTGCGTAGAATGCACGGTGAAATAATACAAAATCGGAGTTGCGCAAACGCAGGGTATCTCTGAAATCAGAAATCAAACGCGCGCGCACACACACACACACACACACACACACACACACACACACACACACACACCGCACATCTCCGACTCAGACAATGGTATGACTTTCACAATAACTCGAGCAGATATAAAATAACAGTAGAGACAGGGAGAAAATCGGTGCAGCCTCCGCCCCACCATTACACGCATGCGTGAGTGCCACACACACATCTTCGTGAAGAGGCACACTTGTAAACAGAGGAGCAGTAGGCTATCAAATATCATTAGACTGAAGGAATTATGTAAACTCGTGATTTTGAGACCTATTCCTCCAAACCTGAATGAAAATCGTCTACTAATATCCAGAATAGTTGCCATCGCATACAAGGGTTTCGATGTCCTCATCACTCATTGGAATGGACTACCTAATAATATTATTGAGCATAGTACTGTTAAAACTGTCAAAAGTAGACTATATATATATGTATATATCTTCCTCTGAACTCCCGGTTAACTGTTCTTACAAACGCATAGCACCACTTTGCACTATGCTATCCTTTTCTGTGTTCACGTAGGATCGGTAATTTAGTTACAAACAGCCCCGTAAGGAACACCATACCTGTTGTTAGTTGTCTTCCGTTGTGCTTCTTTTAAACTACCATATTCAAGGGGAAAGTAAGGCCCTTCCCTATGATTAACGCTATGACCGTCAGTGATCCTTTATTTTATGGCTGCCAAACCTAACAGGATGCGCTCAGAGGGGAGGGGGGGGGGGGGGGAGACACAAAAACCTAGGGTGAAAGTTGGCGGCAAGACGAGAGAGAGAGAGAGAGAGAGAGAGAGAGAGAGAGAGAGAGAGAGAGAGAGAGAGAGAGAGAGAGAGAGAGAGAGAGAGAGAGAGAGAGAGAGACAGAGAAGAGAGAGAGAGAGAGAGAGACAGAGAGAGAGAGAGAGAGAGAGAGAGAGGAGGGGGGGGAAGTCGGCTAAAAGAAGACAAGTTACAGAAAGAAAACAAAGAATAGACGAGAGGGAGAGAGCAACAAGAATGGGGAAAGTCGGTTCAGAGAGAGAGAGAGAGAGAGAGAGGGAAAGTTGGCTAAAACAAGACAAGTTGCAGAAAAACGAGTAAACGAGAGAGAGAGAGAGAGAGAGAGAGAGAGAGAGAAGAGAGAGAGAAGAGAAAGTGTGGACCAGAGACCCCTGCATCCGTGTTTGCCGTAGCTGTAGGGCGAGGGGTCGTATATATATCCGTCAATGGCGGTATTCAACGCTCTCTCTGCGGTGGCGTCTTGTGTTTTAAACGGAGATGGGCGTATTTATTGGCCCAGGTATGTATCTTTGGATTATTATTATTAGTTTCATCCCTAGACCTCCATCAAGCTTAACAAACATGCTTCCTAAGCCCCCTTTGAAGATAAATTTGTACATTTTTCGATAGAAAAATGTTTCGACCGAAGGTTGATTCCTCCTAAATTACAGGCGAGCGATAAAATCGACACCTAAATGACACGAAAGGTCTTAAAATTGACAGCATTGGGGCGAAAGGTCTTAAAATCGTCAAACTAATGGGGCAAATGTCTTATAATTTCAAAACTAATGGGGTTAAACATGAATGTGAAGGGGGTCCAGAAAAATCCCACCTCCCCTTAACGTTTCCGTCCCAAAGCCTCTTATCGATATAGACAAAATACAAACCCCATTCATTAGGAACTTTCACTTGGCGAGGAATGGACATCTGCCGTCCACTACACGCTCCATCATTCTTAAGGCGGAGGTATTTGCTTTTTCTAGACATCCTTCTCCCTCATGATTAGTTTTCAGATTTTAAGACGTTCGCCCCATGAGTTTGTCGATATTAAAACCTTTCGTCCCATTTCTATATCAATATCAAGACCTTTTGTGCCATTTAGGTGTTGATTTTTTTTCCAGGCGAGCGATAGCGAGCCTGTAATTTTAAGAGAAACTGGCCTTCGACCGTGGTGGTATCATTTAAGTTTGATGGTAGCATAGGGAGCAAACTAAACAACCTCCCCTTAATTCGTATTGATTTCGTATTAATTCGTATTAATTTGTATTAATTCGTATTAACCCATACAGTACCGGTGACGTCTTTTGCATTATATTCTGGCAATTATTAGACGATTTTATTCAGCTTAGGAAGGATCTATAACAATTAATATGGCTTGAAACTATCTCAGCCAAACCTTTCAACTACCACAGATCCTTCCTAAGCCGCACAATATCGTCTAAATATAGCTAGAATAGAACATAACACACGTCGCTGGTACTCAGAGGGTTAATTTGTATGGTTGCAGGCAGAGAAAAGACTCGCCATGGTCCGCCGGGTAGGTTCGTTGACCTCTGGGGCACGGGAGGGGTTACACAGGGCAAGGACCCGAGAGTCGACCCCCTCAAGAGAAAGTTGTTGCTACCCTGTGGGGGAGGGGTGGGGGGGGGGGGGGGGACGTGCTGTTTGATGATAAACATTCTCTCCGTCGTGTCGCAAGGAGTGTGCAAAGCGGTGAAAGCGGGGAGTAAATAGAAGAGAGATAAAATATTATTATGTATATACTGTATATATACAGTATACAGTATATATATATATATATATATATATATATATATATATATATATATATATATATATATATATATAATGCTAATAGTAAACAAGGAACTAAATTAACCCCTTGAGGGTTATGCCACGCTTTAGCAGTAGATTCTGGTCATTATTAGATGATTATATTCTGTTTAGGAAGAATCTGTAGGAATCAAAGGGGTACAAATGATCTCTACCAACTCTTCAACTACCTCAGCTTCTTCATAAACTGAATAAGCATGCATAATTAACGTGTGTACCGATAAACACACCACTGCTTGTGTGTGTGTGTGTGTGTGTGTGTGTGTGTGTGTGTGTGTGTGTGTGTGTGTGTGTGTGTATAAGGAGAGATTGCGTCGTGCACAGGAAGAGAAACCTAGACACCTAACTATTCATTTTTTCAGCTAGCCTGCCTCCTCTCCCTTCCAAAGTTGTGCCAACATGGAAGCTCTGATCGCGACATAGTTACTACACACACACACACACACACACACACACACACACACACACACACACACACATGTACACTGAAGGGGAGCTGTTAACTTTAAGGGGAGGTATTTAGTTTGTTCCCTAGACCTCCATCAAGCTTAAAATTACACCCCCTTGAGTCCCTTTCAAGATAAATTTGTACATTTTTCGGTAGAAATATTTCCCGGCTGAAAGCCGGTTCCTCTTAAATAACAGGCTTGCTATCGCTCGCCATGATAAAATCGACACCTAAATGGCACGAAAGGTCTTAAAATTGACAGAAATGGGTCGAAAGTTCTTAAAATCGTCAAAATAATGGGGCGAACGTCTTAAAATTAGAAAAGCAATGGGGCTAAACATGAGGGAGAAAGGGGTCAAGAAAAAAATCCCTCAAGTGGATATCTCCCCTTAAGAGGTGTGTATTTTGTGGACTCCCTTCTCCCTCGTGTTTAGGCCATATTAGGTTTAAGATTTTATGACGTTCGCCCCATTTCTTTGTCAAATTTAAAACCTTGTGTGCCATTTATGTGTCGATGTTTTCCTGGCGAGCGATAACGAGCCTGCAATTTTGGACGAACCGGTCTTCGGTTGGGACATTTTTCTACCGAAAAATTTACAAATTTATCTCAAAAGGGGTCTTAGGGTTATTTTGTTGTAAGCTTGATAGAGGTCTAGGGAGCAAGCTATAAACCTCTCCTTCAATTCATCACAGACCATGAAGAGCTTTTACTTTTTATCAATATGCATCTAATTTAACCCCTTGAAGCTCTGACGCGTTTTATCAGTTTATTTTGGCTATCATTAGACGAGTTTATGCAGCTTAGGAAGGATCTGTGGGTATTAAAAGGGTAAATACTATCTCAATCAACCCTTTGACTTCCGTATACCGTTACTAGTCTGAATAAAATCGTCTAATAGTAGCCAGAAAACAGAACAGAAACGCGTATTGGAGCTTGAAAGGGTTAATATCGAAGCTAAAAATTAACGATTGACATTTAGCATGGCATATTTTGTTTTGTATAAGATTCTCGGTTGTGGAGTTAAGGGGAGATTTCCACTTGAGGGATTTTTTTCTGGACCCCTTTCTCTCATGTTTAGCCCCATTGCTCTTTAGATTTTAAGACGCTCGCCCCCTTTAGTTCGGCGATTTTAAGAACTTTCGCCCCATTTCTGTCAATTTTAAGAACTTTCGTGCCATTTAGGTGTCGATTTTTTCCTGGCGAGCGATAGCGAGCCTGTAATTTGAGAGGAACCGGCCTTTGGCCGGGAAATTTTTCTACCGAAAAATGTACAAATTTATCTTGAAAGGGGGTCTAGGGGGTGTAATTTTAAGCTTGATGGAGTTCTAGGGAAGAAACTAAATACCTCCCCTTAACCCTGTTCTAACTGATATTTTGTAGCTTTTTTGTAGATTCTTTGTATAACATTTACTTGTTTATATTGGACATTTCTATTTAAAACTTTGACATATAGTTTACTTGTCATTACTTTTTGACAAGTATGACATCATTGCAGTTTATTATGGCTTTTGTTTGACGATATTATATAGATTAGGAAAGATCAGTGGGAATTTAAAGAGTAATTAAAAACTATTTCAATCAACTATTCCTAATCTATATATAATCTTCTAATAATAGCCAGAAAACAGAACAGAAATTCGCAGTAGAATCTTGAAATGATAAAATTATAATTCTCAATTTACAGAAGACGACGATATGTCATAATAGCTCCATTAATAAACAAACAAAACTCTCCTAAATTCCTCAACCTGTCAGACGATTGTAAGAACCGGTTTAGAAATCTGGACGATAAGGGTGGAATGGGACTAAAGGGAGCTCCTGGACCGGGGGTTATAGGTATGTGGGTCAGGAGGGTGGAGGGAGAGTTTATGTGTCCCTTCAGGCTCTCACTATCCGTCCCCTGGCAGGTCTGGTTACACCCCTCGCTATCTTCTCCCCTGCTTCAATAACATTACCCGTTCCCACTCACATTGCGGGTTTGATTTTGTCTCTATATTTAAACCCTGAACAGTCACAAAAATAACAAACACAAAACGCACACGATGGCATTTATCTATATTAAAAAAAAAAAAGAATAAAAAAAAAACAAGAATAAAAAGTTCGTAGATACAGAACTTACGAGATTATTTTAACCATTAGACAATTTGCATACCTCGTTTTAGCTGTTCCCATTCTTCATAGATTCTTATAATTTCTAGGCATTTTAGTACTTCCGATACCCTCACGACATGACTCTCTCTCTCTCTCTAACCACCACCACCACCAAACCACTACACCATTTTTCACCTGTCCAACCCCCTCTTTCCTAAACCCATTCCTGTGGACGAGGTCTTCTCATACTCTCTCTCTCCCACTCTCTACACACGCACACATTATACACATAAACAAACACACACACACACACACACACACACACACAAACACACACACACACACACACACACACGGACACAGAAATCCAATAATAATGATACAAATACTACTAGAACTAATGTTAAGTCTGTTTCTACTACCAACTAGTAATATAAACATCATCATCATCATCATCACCTTTTCCATCTATCCACATCAACCTCAACCCCTCTACTTCCTTCTATTACGACAACCCAAGCCGCTTTCCAGTGGCTTGCATCAGGACTAATAAGGGGATTGTTGTTGTGGTCACTCTTACGTCTGTCGGTAATTGGCTGGGTTTTGTAGCCTTTATGTCATTTGGGAGTTGTTGTTGTTGTTGTTGTTGTTGTTGTTCTGGTTATTATGTTGCTTAAGGGGAGATTTCCACTTGAGGGATTTTTTCTTTACCCCTTTCTCCCTCATGTTTGGCCCCATTGCTTTTGATATTATAAGACGTTCGCCCCATTAGTTTGGCGATTTTGAGAACTTTGGCCCCATTTCTGTCAATTTTCAGACTTTTCGTGCCATTTAGGTGTCGATTTTTTCCTGGCGAGCGATAGCGAGCCTGTAATTTAAGAGGAACCGGCCTTCGGCCGGGAAATTTTTCTATCGAAAAATTTACAAATTTATCTTGAAAGGGGGTCTAGGGGCTGTAATGTTAAGCTTGATGGAAGTCTAGCGAACTAACTAAAAACCTCCCCTTAACCCCTTCTGTCCCGGCGACGTCTTTGTATCTTTCTTCTAGCTACTATTAGACGATTTTGTTCAGTATATAAAGGGTCTCCAGCAATTAACAGGCTTCGAACTATCTCACTTAACCATTTTTACTACCACAGATCCGTTCTAAACTGCACCAAAACGTCTAATTTTAGCCACAATAAACATACAAAAACGTCGCCGGTAAAGAAGGGGTTAAGAAAGGGAAGGGAGTGGGATCTTCTATGTATTAGTTTATTTATTTATTCCTTTACTTATTTATTGAATTAATAGTTTGTATTTATCCATTGTTATTATGCTGCCTGGTTGATTAGGCTTATGCTTGCGATTGGCTATGTTTTATGATTTATTTTTATTGTTGGGTTCCCTTCTCTTCTTCTTCTTACTCTCTCTCTCTCTCTCTCTGTCTCTCTCTCTCTCTCTCTCTCTCTCTCTCTCTCTCTCATACTATCCCCCCCTACACCCGTTTCCTGTAAGCGTGACATACTTGCCAATTTCGCGGTATTATAATGATAGTCTTAACGCTCCCATTCACCCTAGCATTAGCATGCACAGCTTGATTCACAAGTGTGGAGAGAAAATTAATGGCAAATGGCACAATATTTGGTTTATCGAAAAGCTATTTATCAATCATTAAGTTCACAATCCTCTAAGCAGAACTAAAGAAGAATATTAAAGTGATTAGAGACAATTGTTGATACTTCAGTGGTTTTATTACTGTTGACTCTTGGGATTGCATTGTATATGGGTATCTTGATATCGTGGCGATCTATTGAATATATTATGTAGATACGTGATGACATCTACTCGCGGAGAGAGAGAGAGAGAGAGAGAGAGAGAGAGAGAGAGAGAGAGAGAGAGAGAGAGAGAGAGAGAGAGAGAGAGAGAGAGAGAATAGGAGGGAGCTAGAGACATTCCAACTAAGGCCGTACGAGTAGGTGAGGGGGAAGAAGCGAAGGAGGGTGACCTACAGAGAGAGAGAGAGAGAGTGAGAGTGAGGGAGTGAGTGTGTGAGAGAGAGAATATTCAAGTGAGAGCGGATAAGGTAGAGGGAGACATTCCAACTAAGGCCGCATATCAACGGAGGATGACCTACAGAGAGAGAGAGAGAGAGAGAGAGAGTGTGTGAGAGTGAGTGAGGGAGAGAGAGTGTCAGAGAGAGTGTGAGAGTGAGTGAGGGAGTGAGTGTGTGAGAGAGAGCATATTCAAGTGAGAGCGGATAAGGTAGAGGGAGACATTCCAACTAAGGCCGCATATCAAAGGAGGATGACCTACAGAGAGGAGGATAATAAAAAAGTCAGAGAGCGAGAGCGAGAGAGAGAATTGGGGGGGGGGAGGGGGTGATGTAGGTCAGGTCCCAGCACTCCCCCAGTCTTGTTCCTCTCCTCCTTCTGACGCCCAACCAACCAACCCTGGTTGGTACCAGCGACATCGTTTCCATTATATTCTGGCAACTATTAGACGATTTTATTCAGTTTGAATAGGGGTTCGAATAATCTCACCCTTTTTACGATGACATATCCTTCTAAAACTGCACACTAAATAGAGCCACAATAACGTTTAGACAACGGAGCCGGTACAGAAGGGGTTATGGTAGGCTGGTTTGGTATTTTTAGCAGTGGTTGAAAGTTGGGGCGACGGTTTGTGGATATTTATTATTTTTTAATTTATTTATTTATGATTGTGTGTGTGTGTGTGTGTGTGTGGGTGGGTGGGTGTGTGTGTGTGTGTGTGAGTGTGTGTGTGTGTGAGTGTGTGTGTTTGTGTGTGTGTGTGTGAGTGAGAGAGAGAAAAAAATAGAGGGGGAGAGAGAGTTCTTCACAATGGAGTGTAAACAATGAAACACTTGGAGCTTCTTAAGAGGCTGCTAGATTGTATTATTTTGTATCAACTTGGATAGATAGTTAGAGAGAGAGATAGAGAGAGAGAGAGATAGAAAGAAACTGTTAAACTGTGAGTGACATCGCTGGCTAAACGACTTGCAGTATAAAAAAAAATACTAATCAATTTACGTTCAATCCCGCTTCACATCTATAATATGACGAGCAAGAAAACGAGACGTCATAAAAGCCAGTTATCAGACCGAGGAGGAAAATTGTCATTCTAACCCACATCACTCGATACCAATAAAACCCCTGACGATCATTGAGCTAGTTTTTATTTTATTTTATATTGAGTCTATTTTTTGCGTTTGTGCCGTTATGTGTGTGTGTGAGAGAGAGAGAGAGAGAGAGAGAGAGAGAGAGAGAGAGAGAGAGAGAGAGAGAGAGAGAGAGAGAGAGAGAGAGAGAGAGAGAGCGTAACTACAACAGGCATCGGTTTGCTATTTAGGGTTAGCGTCTCTCTCTCTCTCTCTCTATCTTTCTCTCTCTCTCTCTCTCTCTAAAGTCATCTCTTGTATTTACCTTAGCTTTCTCGTTTACAGGTCAATATGTACTTTCTCTAGTCATTGACTTATCAAAAATGGATGCTATGTTATACAAAATAAAATATAGTACGTAAATATAGAAAATAAGGTTTTTATATGTTCTTCTTATCAACGATCATATAATATTATTTCACTTAATTGGTGATCACACAAGAAATTAACTTTCTAATTCGTGAGCCTAATTATATGCTGTTTGTGATGGTCTAGTTACGATCAATATTGGCGAATACTATCAATATTGCGTTATAATTAAGCAAAATCCAATGTGATAATATTCAGGTCATAATTGGTGTTAATGTATTGCTTAAAATATGTGTTTTTATGTTGCGTTTAATTATTTTCCTGTGTGTTTGAGTTGGTGAAGCAAAGAGTCATATCACGGGAGTAATGGAAAGCCTGTATCACATGAATTATATATACCAAATATTATATGTAACACTGGTCTGGCAGCTTATAAAGTCAACTTTAACCATAAAATATCACTTTTGATCATCTATCTTCAGTTTACTTTCCGATGCCAACGCAAAACGTGCAAGAAATATTGTTGAAACTATTTTGAGTGTGAGAAGGCTGGGACGAACAACTAAAAGCGGAAGACCATAAAGAATCGAATCGTCAGAATATTTAGGCCATTAGGAGAACGTGAGGTGGTTGGACTGATGACCGATAATTAGATAACAGTAATATACCGAATAACAATAACGTTCATGCCATTTGGCGGAGAGATAACGGAGGAAACTGACCTGAATAGTGTGTAAGATATCTCAAAGAATCTAAGTCATGAAAATTAATAGTTGACCTAGTAGATGTGTGAAGAAAAAAAAACAATAACAAAACTAAGATATCGAATTCTAAAAGCGTTCCAGCTATTTGGACTACGCGAGGAGAATGTCTGAAACTGACCTTGTATAGTTTGTAAGATATAAAAAAATCTAAGTCATGAACAATACTAGTTGACCACGTAGATGTGAAACAAAAATAACAAAACTAAGACATCGAATTCTAGAAACGTTCCAGCTACTTGGACTACGCGAGGAAAAATAACTGGAACTGACCCAGACAGTCTGTAAGAACTCGAATAGTGTAAATAGCGAGAGGCCCAACTGAATACGTAGATTTCATCATACCAGTGAGATATCGAATCATGAGCACATAAAAGCTAACTGGAATTCGCGAGGAGAAATAACTGTGGAGCTGACCTGACTAGTTTGTAAGATATCGAATGGTTGTAATAGCCAAGACCAATAATATAGTAGTAGTCTTGCTAATAACGAAAGGCCCAATTGAATACGCAAATCTGATCATACCAGTGAGATATCGAATCATGAGAACATAAAAGTTAATTGGAATGCATGAGAGGGCTGATATGAGGAAACACATTTGCTCAATTAATCTCTGATTCTGTATTGCTATTTAGTTTTGCTATATACAAAAAAGTAATTCTTATACTACAGAATTTAGACTGGATTCAAGGAATTTTATTTTCAGGTAAGGGATCGTTAATATGGAAACTAGGGAGGTAGGTAACATATCTTTAGGGTGACTGTATGCTGATCTGAAGAGCTGGAAGACAAGACACCGCACCGTGGGGGGATTGGAGAGGGGGGGGGGGGGGGGGGGCAGGAAACAGAGGCGGGCTTGAACTCTTCGGTAACCACTAAACTATTACCATTATTATTACATCCGCCGGCAAGTCCGCAGTACACAAGGTCTATATACGCTAGGTTAGGTCGACGGGATGGCGCGGAAGGGGACGGGTTGGGGTTGGCAGCTTAGGGCTATTGGTTCAAGGGACTGGAGTTCTCGAAAAGGGGTTTACGTTAGGCTTAGGGCTGTTGACCATAGTTGTAACTCCTTTCAATACGTTTTCCAGTTAAGTCAGTTAGTTAGTCAGTCAGGTAATTCAGTCAGTCACGTTTTTCAAGTTAGTCGGTCATTCAATCAGTCAGTCAGTCAGTTGGTAATTCAGTTAGCCACGTTTATCAGGTTAGTTAGTCAGTCAGTCAGTCGGTCATTAAGTCAGTCACCAATCCCGAGGTTCCTCAAGTTGGTCATTTAGTGGGTCATTTAGGTTATTTAGGGAAATGAGTTAAAAGGACGACATTTTGCCTATGCTGCAACTGATTGGTAATGGGTTAGCTCGTCCTATGATGATTGATGAGCCGAATTCAATATGGGGCTGAATCATTTAATATGTTGACCTTGTGGTAAAGATGTATGTATGTATGTATGTATGTATGTATGTAATTGTATATACTGTATTTACTCAGGCACATACCGCATAGCTGAGGGTGGCCGACTCGAGACAGAGCTATGAAAAATAACACTAACTGGGATATATTTCATATGAAGAAAACTTGAATAATGTGTACATAGTTCTAGTTAGTAGAACAGCTCTGGCTTGTTATCTATGGGGAACGAGGATGTACATAATTTGTTCTGTGCTTCTTATGGTTTATAGGTCATATATTTGCATTAATGTATATATTTATTCATTTATTTATATATTTGATTTAATTTTATTGTATTTATTTATTTTATTTTATTTTATTTATTTATTGATTTACTATTTTATATCAATGAAAATCGGGCCGATCTTTGTTGTTCTGATTATCGGAACAGGTATCGTAGCTTGGGGTCACAGGGGCCATACGTGAGGTAGGGAAGACTGAATGGATCTATGAAGGACCGATATAATCAAATATATTCGCCATATGAGGAAGAGCACTTTAAGGGGGTACTACTCGCTTTTTTTAGACCCCTTCTTCCTCATGTTTAGCATATTAGTTTTGAATTTTAAGACGTTTCTTTCATTAGTTTGGCGATTTTAATACCCTTCGCCCCATTTCGTTGTCAATTTCAAGACCTTTCGTGCCATTTAAGTGACGAATTTTTCCTGGCGAGCGATAGCAAGCCTGTAATTTTAAGAGGAACAGACCTTCGTACGGGACATTTTTCTATCGAAAAATGTACAAATTTATCTTGAAGGGGGGTCTAGGAAGTGTTTTTTTTTAAGCTTGATGGAGGTCTAGCGATGAAACTAAACAATAAATGAATACATGAATTAATAGCTCACAAAACCGAGTAGTACCCCCTTAATGACACCGATATAATTAACATAGCGGTTTAGTTACTACCAATAAAGCTGTGCACCAGATATGTTATTGTGATGACTTACAGGTAAACAAAAGTTGCTGAAGGTTGACGAATATGTTGTATTATTATATAGTCTGTATTTCATTTTGATTTGATTTGACTTTATACAACCTAATGAAATGTAAATACTACTACTACTTGTGGCAATATATTCTGGTTTAAGTATAACTGACTCGAAAAGGAACACACAGAAAACCTGGTCCGGATTTCTACATCTAGCCGAGAGGTGAGGGTGAAAGCGGTGGGGGGGGGGGGGGGGCGGGGGCAGATGACGGAGCTGATTAGGTGCTGTAGGTTACGAGGGACGGAGTGAAAGGTAGCGACGGTGAAGGAATAATAGGGCCATGTAGCATATCAGCTTTATGTATAATTCCTGATACTTGTGTAGAAACGTGTAATTATTCATTTCACTCATTTGAATAAAAGTACATGACATAATGATTAATAAATGCAGTATCTGATAATTATTTAGTCTTTTAGTTCATTTAATTAAATGTTGTAGACACTGCCTATCTATTGTTCTGGGTGCCTGTAGCTGGGTCATCCTCATTGTAGGAATTCTGTATAAACTAGCCTCGGAATGGGACAACATATAATGGAATTTACCCATGGTAGGGAAATCCAAGCCTCTTCACAACAACAACAACAAAAACAACAACAACTTGGAGAAGGGGAAAGTTCATTTCTTCCCCATGCTAAAGACCACTGCCCTTAAAAATCAAACTGGGAACTGGAAACTTGGAGCTGGCTTGCGATGATAGGTGAATTAATCTGTCAGAGGATTTTATTCAACTTAGGAAGTGGCCTCATGGAATAGTCGAGTTAAATACCCTATCAATTAATCGTTTTAGTACAATAAAGTCTGTTATTCACTACTCTTGCAGCACGAGGATGTTTTGTTTATCATTTTACTTAAACTAACACCATACGATTATATTCAGCTTAAAAAGAAGCACTCGGAGTCGAGGGGGATCGTCATAATATAGTAAGGATGCCATTGGGAAAATAAACTTGTCATATCTTGTAAATCAAGATGATTTTTGGAAACCCTTGATAATGGATAAATGTATAATGACTTACATAGGACACGGGGCATTTATTATAATCATATGCATAATATTGAATACTCGAACCAACGGAAGAATTAAAACCCCAACTTTATCGTAATTGTGAAGTTGTTCATAGCGATGCCAATCCGCCTGAGCTGACTCTCGTAGGAATGTAAACTATATATTTATTATAATTATAAGATGGTTTATACATTATAGCGATACAAATACTTCGCTGGTGGTAAACTAACCACGGTAGGTAGTCAATGAGGTGAGCGACCCTAGCAACACGTGCGAGTCGGTCGGTGTGAGTCAGAACTAACGGGACGGCAAGGACGAAACGAGACCCAGTTCGGTTTGTTTACATCTGATAACGGGGTGGCTAGGAGATTCCCTCGTTGGTGTTGCATCCGTTTATGGGTTCCTCCACAATTACAGGCTCGCTATCGCTCGCAAGGAAAAAAATTGACACCTAAAGGGCACGAAAGGTCTTAATATTGACAAAGAAGTGGGGCTAAAGTTCTTAGAATCGACAAACTAATGGGGCAAGCATCATAAAATCTAAAAACTTGGAGATCAGCAGTTGTTTATATAGATATGTTTGGGGTCTGTAAAGGGCACTAGGAGACTTACTTATGCGCATCTTTAAAACGATTGAAAGAGCCCTGATTGAAAGGACGTAAAAAGACCCACTTTTAATTTATCGTATGTGTTATCTGGTTCCACTTCAAGACTTATGTACCTTTCACGATGACTTCGTTCGAATTGACAAGGTCGTATGTTTGATGGGAAGTGCTAGAAATATACCTCTCACACATCTATATAATATAATGTTGAAGGCACATATCTATGACGATGGACTTGGTTGATTGACTTGTATCCTTATATACACCGATTTTATAACATCAACGTAGATCGTATTGGTCGAGATTTCATTTGAACTTCATATTATTATAAATGCTAAAGTTTCCAGTCTACAAACTTAAATATTTCTTCTTGTATACATGCTTATACATCGAATCCATAAATATGTGTGCAGCATTTTGGTCTGGATAAAATTTATCTTCTTCATAGATAAACATTAAAGCATCGAATTCACAAACTTACGTGGATCATTTTGGTCGGTTTTATATTTGTGTTCGGTGCAAGTCCAGGGGCCAAGACGCCTGTTGTCGGCAGGAAGGGAAGGGGGTAGACGATGGAGCACCTCACGAACTAAAGGCACAAGGCGAAGGTCAAATCCGGACTGATCCTCTCCAGAATATGATCTTTCCTTTATAGACCGTGTGGATGGAAGAGAGAGAGAGGTGGTCCAGAGTTGCCAGGTGTTGGTTTTCCCTTTCAGCAGCGAGTGGGGCGTCCTACAAGTCGACCCACTGATTTCACAAGTCCCCCATGAACTCAAACCATACCGTAACTTATAAAACATGAATCCACTCTTAATAAATAGTTCATATACGGAAATTTCAGTTAGGTTTTCTAGTTTTTATTTGCGTACGCCGGTAAAATCCAAGCCCGAAATTCGCTCGCGGTCTTGCGTAGTGGCATCCTTAGTTTGGTGTCATCTGGGTCACCGACTAGCCAATCGCGTGCCTCCCTCAACCGGATACGATTCTGACGGGCCAATCACCGACCTGCTGGCGAGTGTTGGTAAAAGGCTCTCCGGTAGACAAGACGGATTTAACGCTATTTTCTTTCGGGGTTCGCGAGAGAGAGAGAGAGAGAGAGAGAGACAGACAGAGAGAGACAGAGAGAGAGAATGAGCGACAGAGAGAAAGAGCGAGAGAGAGAGAGAGAAAGAGAGAGAGAGCGAGAGAGAGAGAGAGAGAGAGAGAGAGAGAGAGAGAGAGAGAGAGAGAAAAAAAAAAAAGAGAAGGAACACAAAGAGAGAGAGAGAGACTTACATAGACTTACATAGATACACTGGCCACACAGACCTTACGATCCAAACGAGGTGGTCAGGACTTAATTCTAGTAGAGATTGCAAAGGAAAGGATAGAAAAGAAGAAAGAAAGAAAGAAAAGAAGAGAGAGAGAGAGAGAGAAAGAGAGAGAGAGAGAGAGAGAGAGAGAGAATGAGCGACAGAGAGAATGAGCGACAGCAAGAATGAAAGACAGAGAGAGAGAGAGAGAGTGAGAATGAGCGACAGAGAGAGAGAGAGAGAGAGAGAGAGAGAGAGAGAGAGAGAGAGAGAGAGAGAGAGAGGTATTTAGAAAAGGAGAGAAAGGGAGAGAGAAAGCGAGAGGGAGAAAAGTCAAATGCTGCTGCAGACGAGAAAGTTTTTGGAGGAATTCCTTGGAAGCTTGCAGTAAAAGTCTTCCAAGATTCAGGTTTAGTCGAATTTATTTTAGGCTATTGGTCAAGAGATTTACACTTTTCTTTTAACCTCCGGATCCGCATTGTACAGGTTGATATGGGGTGAATGGTCTCTTCGTTGATCTTGTTGACTTCAGGGTTGTTATTATTATTATTATTATTATTATTATTATTATTATTTTAGTTTCCTCACTAGGCCTCCAGCAAGCTTTAAACAAATCACCCCCAAGACCCCCCTTCAAGAGAAATTTGTACATTTTTCGATAGAAAAATTTACAGGCCAAAGGCCGGTTCCCCTTAAATTACAGGCTCGCTATCGCTCGCCAGGAAAAAATCGACAACTAAATGACACGAAAAGTCTTAATATCGACAAAGAAATGGGGCGAAAGGTCTTAAAATCGCCAAACTAATGGGCCAAACGCATTCAAATCTGAAAACTAATGAGGTTAAACATGAATAAGAAGGGGACCATAAACACCAGCCATCTCCCCTTAATCTCCACATTATAAGAGGTGAATGGTCTCTTCTTTAATTTTATAAGCTTGATCTATCTTTAATTTTATAAGCTTGATCTATCTTTAATTTTATAAGCTTGATCTATCTTTAATTTTGTAAGTTTGATCTCTCTTTAATTTTATAAGCTTGATCTATCTTTAATTTTGTAAGCTTGATCTCTCTTTAATTTTGTAAGTTTGATCTATCTTTAATTTTGTAAGCTTGATCTATCTTTAATTTTGTAAGTTTGATCTCTCTTTAATTTTATAAGCTTGATCTATCTTTAATTTTGTAAGCTTGATCTATCTTTAATTTTATAAGCTTGATTATCTTTAATTTTATAAGCTTGATCTATCTTTAATTTTATAAGCTTGATCTATCTTTTTACTGTGTGTTTCAGTTGATCATGTCCTTGCTCTGTCTTGGAAAAAAAAAATACAATAGAATAAACATAGTCAATAAAAATAAAAATAGGAAAAGTGGGGATTGGGCCTGAGCATATAGATAGATAGATAGATAGAATAGATGAATATATACAGTACACCATATAAGGAGGAACACTTTATTGACATCGTTTCGCATAGAGTTTCATCTTGGCCTGATGAAACTGTATGCGAAACGTTGTCGATAAAGTGCTCTTCCTCCTCATATATGGTGTTTATAATATTCATTCTGCCAACTTTGCTGAGTTTACAATATTTTATTATCAAATCAGTTTATCAAGTCTACCGTTCGGCGATATCATTAATTTTAGGATGCATTTTATTATTATTATTATTATTATTATTATTATTATTATTATTATTATCATCAACTCTAGCTATCAAATGATCAAAACACATACGGAATAGATTACTTCAAAATGTCTACAGTACGAATATTATCATGTTTTACTCTGGCTAATCGTGGGGGATTCTACTTAGCTTAGACAAGTTATCTCGTAGTCATGTGTATATTTATTTCAGGTATCTATGTTTACTTGCTTGCATGTGTGAGTGAGCGTTCGTATGTGCGTAGGTGATTTTGAATGCACGTGTGTGTGTGTGTGTGTGTGTGTGTGTGTGTGTGTGTGTGTGTGTTACATTGTTTTTGTAGGGCTTCTGTGTGTGCTGTGCTTAGTTGTTGTGTGTGTGTGTGTGTGTGTGTGTTTACTTAGTGTACATATGTGTACAGTATATACACTATATGTGAGTGCTTGCGTGTGTATTGTTTAATTTGCGTATAAATGTGTGCGTGTGAGGGTACATGCGCGTGTGTGTTTGTGTGGCATACTTTTCTAGATAGCGCTCCAGGAAGAATGACCAAAATCATCCCCTTCCTAGGCTGACCCGGACCTACCCCAACCACCCTAGGCCTATGCCCCACCCACCCTAGGCCTATACCCCACCCACCCTAGGCCTATGCCCCACCCACCCTAGGCCTATGCCCCACCCACCCTAGGCCTATACCCCACTCACCCCAGGCCTATACCCCACCCACCATAGGCTTATACCCCACCCACCCTAGGCCTATACCCCACCCACCCTAGGCCTATACCCCACACCCCCTAGGCCTATACACCACCCACCCTAGGCCTATACCCACCCCCCCACCACCCTAGGCCTATACCCCACCCACCCTAGGCCTATACCCCACCCACCCTAGGCCTATAACCATACCCCACCCCACCCTAGGCCTATACCACCCACCCTAAGCCTATACCCCACCCACCCTAGGCCTATACCACACCCACCCTAGGCCTATACACCACCCACCCTAGGCCTATACCCCACCCACCCTAGGCCTATACACCACCCACCCTAGGCCTATACCCCACCCACCCTAAGCCTATACCCAACCCACCCTAGGCCTATACCCCACCCACCCCAGGCCTATACCCCACCTCCCTAGGCCTATACCCCACCAACCCTAGGCCTATACCATACCCACCCTAAGCCTATACCCCACCAACCCTAGGCCTATACCATACCCACCCTAGGCCTATACACCACCCACCCTAGGCCTATACCCCACCTCCCTAAGCCTATACCCCACCCACCCTAGGCCTATACCCCACCTCCCTAAGCCTATACCCCACCCACCCTAGGCCTATACCCCACCCACCCTAGGCCTATACCATACCCACCCTAGGCCTATACCCCACCCACCCTAGGCCTATACCCCACCCACCCCAGGCCTATACCCCACCAACCCTAGGCCTATACCCCACCCACCATAGGCCTATACCCCACCCACCCTAGGCCTATACCATACCCACCCTAAGCCTATACCCCACCAACCCTAGGCCTATACCCCACCCACCATAGGCCTATACCACACCCACCCTAGGCCTATACCACACCCACCCTACCTCTATACCACACCCACCCTACCTCTATACCACACCCACCCTAGACCTACCACACCCACCCTAGGCCTATACCATACCCACCCTAAGCCTATACCACACCCACCCTAGACCTACCACACCCACCCTAGGCCTATACCCCACCCACCCTAGGCCTATACCCCACCCACCCTAGGCCTATACCCCTCCCATCCTAGGCCTATACCATACCCACCCTAAGCATATACCCCACCCACCCTAGGCCTATACCCCACCCACCCTAGGCCTATACCCCACCCACCCTAGGCCTATACCCCACCCACCCTAGGCCTATACCATACCCACCCTAAGCCTATACCCCACCCACCCTAGGCCTATACCACCATATCCACCCTAGGCCTATACCATACCCACCCTAAGCCTATACCACACCCACCCTAGGCCTATACCACCATATCCACCCTAGGCCTATACCACCATACCCACCCTAGGCCTATACCACCATACCCATCCTAGGCCTATACCACCATAGCCTATACCCCACCACCCTAGGCCTATACCCCACCCACCCTAGGCCTATACCACCATACCCCCCCTAGGCCTATACCACCATACCCACCCTAGGCCTATACCACCATACCCACCCTAGGCCTATACCCCACCCACCCTAGACCTACCACACCCACCCTAGGCCTATACCCCACCCACCATAGGCCTATACCATACCCACCCTAAGCCTATACCCCACCCACCCTAGGACCAACCACACCCACCCTAGGCCTACCTCACCCACCCTAGGACTATACCCCACCCACCCTAGGCCTATACCCCACCCACCCCAGGCCTATACCCCACCTACCCCAGGCCTATACCACCATACCCAGGCCTAAGCTCAATCTTAACCCTTTCTATATTAGGACTCCCTTTTATAACTTTAATCAGGCTGTCATTAGAAGCGTGTTTTGAGCTTTGGAAGGCCATTCAGAGTGGTGCTTAACCCTTTGAGTACCAACGACGTCTGTTACATTACATCTTAGCTACAGTTAGACGATTTTATGAAGCTTAGGAAGGATCTGTGGTAGTTAAAAAAGTTGATGGGGATAGTTCGAAGCGTTATAATTGCTAGAGATCCTTCCTAAACTGCAAAAAATCGCCTAAATATACCAAGAATAACATTAAAAAGACGTCGCTGGTACTCAAAGGGTTAAAAATCATGTTACCAAAGTTTACTGGTTCCAAAATATCATTGGGTATTTAGATCTAGTACCCTGATCCACATTGACAGGCCAGATATCGTGACTCCTAACCCCTGTAACTAAAAAAAAAACGGATAGAACAAACAGGCAGGCTGTAAATTTCCATGCCTATTCCTTGGCCGACCCTTCCCAAATGGTAGAAATATACCCTCGATTACTCTAGGCGCTTGTGAGTTGTAGAGGATAATAATCAAGAGCTTTGGCCTACTCAATTGGAACAGGGTATAGCGTATACAAAAGGTCGAGATCGGCTACCTTGATAATAATGTTCTGTCCGTGGTTTTGCATGGCTGGGTATGCAGTTTTCTTCACAATGTATGCTTAGGTGCTGTATATTTGTCATCGGGTATCATATCTATACGTCTGACACATTTATCTGCAGTAATTTAAGGGGACAGTGGTCATTTTTTGGGCTATATTTATTTATATTTTAATTTAAGGGGAGGTTTCTAGTTTGTTTCCTACTCCTCCAGCAATCTTAAAATGTTACCCCCTTGATCCCCTTTCAAGATAAATTTGTACATTTTTCGGTAGAAAAATGTCCCGGCCGAAGGCCGATTACTCTTAAATTACAGGCTCGCTATCGCTCGCCAGGATAAAATCGACACCTAAATGGCACGAAAGGTCTTAAAATTGACAGAATGGGGCGGAAATTCTTAAAAATCACCAAACTAATGGGGCAAACGTCTTAAAATCTCAAAAGCAATGGGGCTAAACATGAGGGAGAAAGGGGTCAAGAAAAAAGTCCCTCAAGTGGATATCTCCCCTTAAAACAACATCCATTAGATCCCCTACTATATTAATGTGCACATTTTTCGGTAGAAAAATGTCATGACCGAAGGCCGGTTCCTCCTCAATTACAGGCTCGCTATCGCTCGCAAGGAAAACAATCGACACCTAAAGGGCACGAAAAGTATTAATATTGACAACAAAATGGGGCGAAAGGTCTTATTATCGATAAACTAATGGGGCAAGCATCTTAAAATCTGAAAACTACAATGGCTAAACATGAGGGAGAAGGGGGTGTAGACAAACGGCCCATCTCCCTTTAAGCCGGTATCACACGAGACCAGTTTTCGTCAACATTTGATGGTAAGCAAGGGGGAGGCAGAATTATTTTATAAACTACCCCATAAGCTGCCAGACCAGTGTTGAGGATATATGTTATGGGAAAAAGCACTCCTGTGATATTGGTTTTGCTGGCTCAGCCCATTAGTTTGGCGATTATATGACCTTTCGCCCCATTTCATTGTCACTGTTAAGACTTTTCGTGTCACGTACGTGTCGATATGTTCCTGGTAAGCGATAGAGAGCTTGCAATTAAATAGATCAGGCCATTTTTCTATCGACAAATGCACAAATTTGTCTCGAAAGGGGGTCTTGCAGGTATTTTGTTAAGCTTGATGGAGGTCTAGGGAGCCAGCTTTAAAAACAATGAAAATAAATAAATACTACTACTACTACTACTACTACTACTAATAATAATAATAATAATAATAATAAACAAACAAATCCCCGGAAAAAAAAATCGAATTTCTGGCTGCCACCGTACCAAGCAAGCACCGGTTCCAGACGATTACCGAACCCATTCATTGCGTGCTTTCCTACGCTGCTATCATGCAACACACCGGAAGTACTACCATCATGCACTGCCGCAAGCACTGTATGACGGAACAGGCAGGTGGGTGTCCTCACATACATACATACACACATACACGCACGCACGCACGCACGCACGCACGCAGACAGTTACGGTGGTACAGACAGAAGAGGAACACCCACCATGACAGATACAGACATACATACTTCCACATACATACTGTACACACAAACACACACATTATTATTATTTGTATTACACACACACATACACAGAACCTTCCTTCCTTCCAATCACATACACTAATATAATTATATGGTAAACATGTATGCATGTACGCTCATAATTACACGTACATAATTGCAACATCCACACACATCATTCCTTCCCCCCTCCCATAGACCCTAATTCATAACACACACACACACAAACACACACACAAACACACATACACACAAACACACACACACAACAGGAAGTTCAACCCTTGTACCAGGTAGAGAGCCTAACTCGTAGCTTACAAAATCACACACATTACAGCCACGTTTTGTTACCGGGTTACAGCGGCTCACGATCACTCACTAACACAAAACACAACTTGGGGAAGAAAATAATACAAACAAAATTAATAAATAAATAAATAAATAGAAAAGTATGTCATGGTTAGTTTTCTGAACTGTTTGTTAAAAGACCAACACATGAAATGAGAACAAAATAGTAATAATCTATTTATTAATTTCACTCCCAACACCAAACACTTTTTAGTGAAATTAATGAAACGTAAGTTATTTCATGGTTTTCATTTTTAGGTGCGTCTCACTACAAAAAGGCAAAATTTGATATGTGTATGCATTTTTTATATATGTATAAATACTCAATATAATTCGAAAACCTCTTAGATTATTAAATAATCCAACTTAATATTTGCCAGATTAAAATAAATAAGACGTCACCCAAAGTCTAAGGAATGATCCTTGAATAAAATCGGCTGGCAGTAGATCAAGCCCAGCACACGATGAACGGGTCTGGTAATAGGCTGGGGTCCGGTACTTGGTTGGTACGGTGGAAGCCATAAATTCACTCCCGGAGCTTTTTTCTGGACCCCTTTCTCCCTCATTAATTTTGAGATGTTAAGACGTTCACCCCATTAGCTTAGCGATTTCTAGACCTTTCCCCTCATTCCTTTGTCAGGAGATACTGCGCTATAATTGTCTTGGAGCATCCGGGACCATAAACCTCTCTGATCACTACCTGGGGGGGCATTGAAATTTCCTCCCACTATTTCTTTTCTTTTCAGGGTGGAGGTGGCTTTCTATTCAATGTGGGGGTTGTAATTTAACGCAGAGAAAAATAGGTACCCCCCCCCCCATTAAACACTGGCTAGGAGGTCAAAGTTATAGCCCCCCTCACCCTCCCCACCTCCAGATCTCCTTCCTACTTTTTGCTTGCTTCCTCCTTCTTCTTTCCGCGCTTTCCCTCCACCTCCTCCGTTTCACCTTACTTTCTCTCCTCTGTCTTTCCTTCCTCCTTCTCCTCCTCCTCGTATTTTTCCAACTGTTTCCACGTCAGCATTAGCTGGAGGGAGTGGTGGGTGGGGAGGAGCCTTCTTCTTTGCTATCCTTTTCTCTACCTCCTAGTCAATAGATTAGTAGTCTTAGATATCCAAGCTGCCCAGTAAAGACCAATAGGTCTGTTGCAGTTTGTTCTCCTTTGTATTCCTCCTCCTCTTCCTCCTCTTCCTCCTCCTCGGTATAAAACTGTACCAGCCAAAGGCCGCTTCCTACTAAATTACATGCTCGCTATTGCTCGCCAAGAACAATTCAACACTTAAATGGCACGAAAGGTCTTAGTATTGGCAAGATTTATGGTGAAAGGTATTTAAATCGCCAAACTTGTGGGGCGAACATATCACAATCTCATAACTGATGGGGCTAACCATGAAGGAGAAGGGGGTCCAGAAAAAAACGAATACCTACCCTTAATTACTGAAGTATTCCTTCAATTAATTCCTTTCCAGTGATTCTCAACTAAAACACTGTATATCAAACATTGAATACAAGATTTATTGAAGGAATTATATATATCACTGAATACGTTGTTAATATTATAATATAAAATCTCTCCTCTCTCTCTCTCTCTCTCTCTCTCTCTCTCTCTCTCTCTCTCTCTCTCTCTCTCTCTCTCTCTCTCTCTCATATGTATATATAATAACTATGCCTAAACCAAAAGGGCAATGTTCTATACGATTTGCGTTAAAAGAAAGCCATACTGTATATACATAAGAAAGCCATACTGTATATACATAAGAAAGCCATACTGTATATACATAAGAAAGCCATACTGTATATACATAAGAAAGCCATACTGTATATACATAAGAAAGCCATACTGTATATACATAAGAAAGCCATACTGTATATACATAAGAAAGCCATACTGTATATACATAAGAAAGCCATACTGTATATACATAAGAAAGCCATACTGTATATACATAAGAAAGCCATACTGTATATACATAAGAAAGCCATACTGTATATACATAAGAAAGCCATACTGTATATACATAAGAAAGCCATACTGTATACATAAGAAAGCCATACTGTATATACATAAGAAAGCCATACTGTATATACATAAGAAAGCCATACTGTATATACATAAGAAAGCCATACTGTATATACATAAGAAAGCCATACTGTATATACATAAGAAAGCCATACTGTATATACATAAGAAAGGAAAGCCATACTGTATATACATAAGAAAGCCATACTGTATATACATAAGTAAGCCATACTGTATATACATAAGAAAGCCATACTGTATATACATAAGAAAGCCATACTGTATATACATAAGAAAGCCATACTGTATATACATAAGAAAGCCATACTGTATATACATAAGAAAGCCATACTGTATATACATAAGAAAGCCATACTGTATATACATAAGAAAGCCATACTGTATATACATAAGAAAGCCATACTGTATATACATAATCAAACCCTTTTGGATTGTTATATCAACCAGGAAATAAAGGGAAGACAGTATCAGAAAGAGAAAGTACCCCTCCCCCCAACACACACACCATCACGTACACACACACACACACACACACACACACACACGCACACACACAGCATCACGTATACACACACACACACAGCATCACGTATACACACACACACACATCATAACGTATACACACACACACACACACACACGCACACGCACACAGCATCACGTATACACACACACACATCATATCGTATACACACACACACACACACACACACGCACACAGCATCACGTATACACACACACACACATCATAACGTATACACACACACACACACACACACGCACACAGCATCACGTATACACATAATCATAAAAGCTTTCCCAGATATCTTAACGCATTTTACAGTTTTCTAGAATTGTGCAAATATGCTTATTTTTACAGGGAAATAAAAGTAAACACACTTTCACAATTTATAAAAGTAAACACACTTTCACAATTTATAAAAGTAAACACACTTTCACAATTTATAAAAGTAAACACACTTTCACAATTTATAAAAGTAAACACACTTTCACAATTTATAAAAGTAAACACACTTTCACAATTTATAAAAGTAAACACACTTTCACAATTTATAAAAGTAAACATACTTTCACAATTTATAAAAGTAAACACACTTTCACAATTTATAAAAGTAAACACACTTTCACAATTAATAAAAGTAAACACACTTTCACAATTTATAAAAGTAAACACACTTTCACAATTTATAAAAGTAAACACTTTCACAATTTATAAAAGTAAACACACTTTCACAATTTATAATTCAACAATAATAAATGTAGAGAAATACGAAAAGGTTTGCAACTGCGTACACACAGACTCTCTCTCTCTCTCTCTCACACACACACACACACACACACACACACACTCACACCCACACACTCACACTCACACACTCACACTCACACCCACACACACGCACACGCACACTATTCTATAAATAATCGTTTAATAGTAGCCAGAAAGTTTAAATGAAATGCGTCATCGTATCCTGAAAGGGTTAAGGGGCTAGTGGCTGTTTTTTGGGTCAATTCATTAATTTATTAATTTATTTTTAGTTTCCTCGCTAGACCTCCATCAAGCTTAGAAAAACACCCCCTAGACCCCCTTCAAGATAAATTTGTAAATTTTTCGGTAGAAAAATGTCCCCTCTTAAAATTACAGACTCACTTTCGCTCGCCAGGAAAAGCTCGACACCTAAATTACACGAAAGGTCTTTAAATTTACAACAAAATGGGGCGAAAGGTGTTTACATCGCCAAACTAAGAGACTGAACGTCTTAAAATCTCAAAATTAATGGGGCTAAGCATGAGGGAGAAGGGGTGCCAAAAAAGCATCTACCCTTAAGGGGGGTGACCTACTTTTTGTTATTTCTGTCATTTTCTCTCTTTCTCTGGCTTGTATCCATTTGGCCCCATTCAGCCAACTATTTTAAGACGTTTATCCCCATCTAGGTGTCGATTTATTCCTGGCGAGCGATAGCGAGCCAGCAGAGAAAGCCAGAGCCAGAGAAAGATAGAAAAGAACAGAACAAAAACAGGTCACCCCCTTAAGTGAGGTCAGACCATCAGAGGAGGAGGAGGAGGAGGAGGAGGATAAGGAAAGAGAGAGCGGTGGGCAAACCCTGGTATGTGTTTGGCATACTGGACATTCTGGAGGGGATGACTAGGACATTTATAAATCCTTTACCCTTAAGATCTTAGCTAGCTTAACGGCTTAAATGGGAAACTATTGGATGTTAAAGCAAGTTGAGTTAAAAGAACAATTGAAACGGGTACGAGATATATTAGACCCATTTTAAGATTGATTTAATCATCATAAAATTGTTAGAATGTAGTGAAACGCTATTCCATGATATACAGAGAAAGTTCGCTGCAACATGTACAGTTTGGTTTCAGTAATTTGTATACGAAAATTTGTATAATTGAATTAGAAGTGTATTTTGTTATGTAATAGTTTAATAACATGACCAACTAACGGTTTTATAGCAAATTTAGGGGAGGCTGGCCGTTTGTTTGGTCTATTAATTTATTTATTAATATATATTTTCAGTTTCCTCCCTAGACCTCCATCAAGCTTAGAAAAACACCCCCTAGACCCCCCTTTCAAGATAAATTTGTAATTTTTTCAGTAGAAAAATGTCCCGGCGGCCGAAGGCCGGCTCCTCTTAAAATTGCAGGTTCCCTATCGCTCGCCAGGAAATAATCAACACCTATTTGGCACGAAAGGTCTTAAAATTGACAACGAAATGGGGCGAAAGGTGTTAAAATCGCCAAACTAATGGGCCGAACGTAATATAATCTCAAAACTAGTGAGGCTAAACACTAGGGAGAAGGGGGGGGGGGGGGTCCAGAAAAACGGTCTGCCTGCCTCCCCTTAATCTTGTAAGTCAATCAGTACACTATGTTTCCTCTCATATTATATAACATCACGGTGGTAGTAGTAGTAGTGGTAGTAGTAGTAGTAGTAGTAGTAGTGGTAGTAGTAGTAGTAGTAGTAGTAGTAGTAGTAGTAGTAATAGTAGTAGTAGTAGTAATAGTAGTAGTAGTAGTAATAGTAGTAGTAGTAGTAGTAGTAGTAATAGTAGTAGTAGTAGTAATAGTAGTAGTAGTAGTAGTAGTAATAGTAGTAGTAGTAGTAGTAGTAATAGTAGTAGTAGTAGTAGTAGTAATAGTAGTAGTAGTAGTAATAGTAGTAGTAGTAGTAGTAGTAGTAATAGTAGTAGTAGTAGTAGTAGTAGTAGTAATAGTAGTAGTAGTAGTAGTAGTAGTAATAGTAGTAGTAGTAGTAGTAGTAGTAGTAGTGGTGCATCCTCCGACCTAATGTGACCGACTGTATGTACACTTTGACTTAAGGGGAGGTTTCCACTTGAAGGACTTTTTTCTTGACCCTTTTCTCCCTCATGTCTAGCCCCATCGCTTTTGAGATTTTAAGACGCTCGCCCACTTTAGTTTGGCGATTTTAAGAACTTTCGCCCCATTTCTGTCAATTTTAAGAACTTTCGTGCCATTTAGGTGTCGATTTTTTCCTGGCGAGCGATAGCGAGCCTGTAATTTGAGAGGAACCGGCCTTCGGCCGGGACATTTTTCTACCGAAAAATGTACAAATTTATCTTGAAAGGGGGTCTAGGGGGTGTAATTTTAAGTTTGATGGAGTTCTAGGGAAGAAACTAAATACTTCCCCTTAAGCCGCTGTCACACGAGCGATTTTTCCGTCAATTTTCCATGAGCCAGTTTTTCCTCGTTATAATTCGGGACTTTTTGGCACTGGTATCGGTAACTAGGCCGAAGGTGGTAGATTATGTTAGGCGGGTGAATTCTGATAAAGTGTCATTTTTGAAGCTGCCAGACCATAATTGCCCGTAAAAATTGCTCGAAAAACGGCCCGTGTGACTCCGGCTTTAGTATTTACGATGAACTAGAATGTGAGTATGCAAAATAGATAGCATAGGCAAACCGGTATTTATCTTGACCACCTCATTCAACATCTCGACTGGTCTGGCATCATCTGAAGGAAAGCATTCTACAAAACCAGGCAACTGTAAGCCTATTAAGGGGAGGTATTTAGTTTGTTCCCTACGTTTTCATCAAGCTTAAAATTACACCCCCTAGACCCCCTTTCAAGATAAATTTGTACATTTTTCGGTAGAAAAATTTCCCGGCCGGAGGCCGGTTGCTCTTAAATTACAGGTTCGCTATCGCTCACCAGGAAAAAATAGACACCTTAATGGCACGAAAGGTCTTAAAATTGACAGAAAAGGGGCAAAATGTCTTAAAATGTCCATACTACTAGGGCGAATGTCTTAAAATGTCCATACTACTAGGGCGAACGTCTTTAAATCACAAAAGCAATGGGGCTAAACATGAGGGAGAAAGGGGTCCAGAAATAAATCCCTCAAGTGGAAATCTCCCCTTAACTATAAGAGGGGCCACAATTCTAGTTAGTTAGTTAAAGTAGGACTTTAGAGGCCATCAACCCCTTGGATTTATTAAGGGGGGTCATCGGCTTTTTTTTCTTATCTTTCTCTCCTTTTCTCTCTTTCCCTGGCTTGTATTCATTCGGCCCCATTCAGCCAACTGTTTTAAGACTTTTATCCCCATCCAGGTGTCGATTTCTTCCTGGCGAGCGATAGCGAGCTAGCGTTGTATGGAGAAATCCGGCTTCGCCGGAGAAATTTTTCTATCGAAAAATGTACAAATTTAGCTTGCTGTCAAAACAAAAATATATATATGCTGGCTCGCTACCGCTCGCCAGGAAAATATTGACACCTGGATGGGGGTAAACGTCTTATAACAGTAGGCTGAATGGGGCCGAATGGATGCAAGCCAAAGAGAGAGGGAGAGAAAGAGAAAACAAAAAGCGAGGTGGGCTCCCTTAAGCCAACACACTAAGTCAAGAACAACGTCAGGACTGGAGCCTCTCTTTAAGAACTCCAGGCCCTTGCCACACTTCTTGACCACAGACCTCTATAGCTCCAATCATACTAGGGTAATCGTCATAGTATTTCTACCATTTGGGAAGAGTCAGCCGGGGAATAGGTGTAAAAATTGACGGCCCATTTGTTCTAGCCCTTTTTGAGTTACATAGGTTAGGAGTCACAATTTCTGGCCTACATGTAAGTAATAGACTCTAATAATTCACTGTTTTCGGTCTAGTAGCCGAATTCAATACACGAGAAGCGAAGTTTAGACAAGCAGGGACATCTCTACTTATGTGTTTGATATAATGAATTAATTTGAACAATAAGCTGCATCTGAGAGACCACATATAAGGGAACTTGACACAACTGTGTACAAATATTAATGGTTACTCATAAAACACACACACACGCGCACAACATACATAGCACGCACAAAGACACACACACACACACACACACACACACACACACACACACACACACACACACACACACACACACACACACACACACACACACCTGCACGAGAGAGAGACACAGCCCTTTCCATCTAACCAGGAAGTAGGGACAAAAACTCAACTGAAGACATGCAGAAAAGAAAGTTGCACCGCCGAGAAAGCAAGTGAGCACTCATACAGTAATTAACAAGATAATTAAAACACAAAAGTTTCATTATATCCTTTCGGTTCTTTGATGCATTTCTTGATTATATTATTCTGACTATCATTAGACGATTTTATTTCGATTATGGAGTAGGGTATACCTCTATAGATAAAAGCCGAAATATTTAATCACAGGATATATTTAATCACAGGAAATATTTAATCACAGGATATATTTAATCACAGGATATATTTAATCACAGGATATATTTAATCACAGGAAATATTTAATCACAGGATATATTTAATCACAGGAAATATTTAATCACAGGATATATTTAATCACAGGATATATTTAATCACAGGAAATATTTAATCACAGGATATATTTAATCACAGGAAATATTTAATCACAGGATATATTTAATCACAGGATATATTTAATCACAAGAAATATTTAATCACAGGATATATTTTGCACCAAACATACTTATACTTAAGGGGCTAGTGGCTGTTTGTTTGGTCTGTTTTAAGGGGAGATTTCCACTTGAGGGATTTTTTTATTGACTCCTTTCTCCCTCATGTTTAGCCCCATTGCTTCTGAGTTTTTAAGATGTTCGCCGCATTAGTTTGTCGATTTTAAGTACTTTCGACCCATTTCTGTCAATTTTAAGACCTTTCGTGCCATTTAGGGATCGATTTTATCCTGGCGAGCGATAGCGAGCCTGTAATTTAAGAGGAACCGGCTCTCAGCCGGGACATTTTTCCACCGAAAAATGTACAAATTTATCTTGAAAGGGGTCAAGGGGATGAAATTTTAAGATTGCTGGACGAGTAGGAAACAAACTAAAAACCTCCCGTTAATTGATGTATTTATATACAGTATATATTAGTTTCCTCGCTGGACCTCCATCAAGCTTAGAAACACACTCCCTAGACCCCCTTCAAGACACTCCCTAGACTCCCTTCAAGACACTCCCTAGACCCCCTTCAAGACACTCCCTAGACCCCCTTCAAGACACTCCCTAGACCCCCTTCAAGACACTCCCTAGACCCCCTTCAAGACACTCCCTAGACTCCCTTCAAGACACTCCCTAGACCCCCTTCAAGACACTCCCTAGACACCCTTCAAGACACTCCCTAGACCCCCTTCAAGATATATTTATACATTTTTCAGTAGAAATTTTTTCCAGCCGCAGGCCGGTTTCTCTTAAAATTACAGGCTCGCTATCGCTCGCCAGGAAAACCCGACACCTAAATGGCACGAAAAGTCTTAACATTGACAACGAAATCGGTCGAAAGGTGTTAAAATCGCCAAATTGATGGGCCGTACGTCTTAAAATTTGAAAACTAATTTGGCTAAACATGAAGGAGAAGGAGAAGGGGGCCCAGAAAAGCGACCCATGTTCACTTAAGGGGAGATCTCCACTCCAGGGATTTTTTTCTTGACCCCTTTCTCCCTCATGTTTAGCCCCATTGCTTTTGATATTATAAAACGTTCGCCCCATTAGTTTAGCGATTTTAAGAACTTTCACCCCACATTAAGACCTTTCGTGCAATTCAGGTGTCGATTTTATCCTGGCGAGCGATAGCGAGCCTGTAATTTAAGAGGAACCGGCCTTTGGCCGGGACATTTTTCTACCGAAAAATGTACAAATTCATCTTGAAAGGGACTCAAGGGGGTGTAATTTTAAGCTTGATGGAGGTCTAGGGAACAAACTAAATACCTCCCCTTAATACAAGAGGGTTGGTTGATTTACAGTCGTGGTAATTCATGCATTTCATTATTATTTTATTCTGGCTATCATTATTCTGGCTATCATTATTCTGGCTATCATTATTCTGGCTATCATTATTCTGGTTATCATTATTATTCTGGCTATCATTATTCTGGCTATCATTATTCTGGCTATCATTATTCTGGCTATCATTATTCTGGCTATCATTATTCTGGCTATCATTATTCTGGCTATCATTATTCTGGCTATCATTATTCTGGCTATCATTATTCTGGCTATCATTATTCTGGCTATCATTATTCTGGCTATCATTATTATTCTGGCTATCATTATTCTGGCTATCATTATTCTGGCTATCATTATTCTGGCTATCATTATTCTGGCTATCATTATTCTGGCTATCATTATTCTGGCTATCATTATTCTGGCTATCATTATTCTGGCTATCATTATTCTGGCTATCATTATTCTGGCTATCATTATTCTGGCTATCATTCTTCTGGCTATCATTCTTCTGGCTATCATTATTCTGGCTATCATTATTCTGGCTATCATTATTCTGGCTATCATTATTCTGGCTATCATTATTCTGGCTATCATTATTCTGGCTATCATTATTCTGGCTATCATTCTTCTGGCTATCATTATTCTGGCTATCATTATTCTGGCTATCATTATTCTGGCTATCATTAGACGATTTTAGTCATATTAGGAAGAAAGGTGGCAGTCAAAGGGATGATTGGGATATTTTGGTTCCATAAGGATTGGGCCCATACGGGATTGGGCCCCTACGGAATTGGGCCCATACGGGATTGGGCCCACGGGATTGGAACCTAACCTAACCTAACCTAACCTAAGTGGGCCCAATCCCGTATGGGCCCAATCCCGTATGGGCCCAATCCCGTGGTCACCGATATTTGTTACCCATTTGGCAGCTAGAGGCCTTCCAAAATTGAATAAAATCTTCTAGTGATAGCCAGGATATATATATATATATATATATATATATAGGGGTCAACATTTTCAGAATACAAGGAAGCTCTCTTTTATTCTGACTATTATTACACGATTTTTGCTTCTTTATACATTTTGGACTCGATACGGTACTTGTCTCTCACTATTCTTACATGATTTTTCTCAGCTTAGAAAGGAAGTCTAGGAATAAGAGAGGGAAGAGAGGTATGCTAACAAATTAAGGAACACCCCGTTCTTAACATTAATCCTTCATTACAAACCGTATATGTACTTGAATAATTAATGAAAGCATAATTATGGTCCTCCCGGGATTCGAACTCGGGACACCACACCCAGAACATAAATATCTAAACCATTACACCACCAACACAGTTAAGGGGAGATATCCACTTGAGGGATTTTTTTCTTGACTCGTTTCTCCCTCATGTGTAGCCCCATTGTTTTTCTAATTTTAAGACGTTTGCCCCATTATTTTGACGATTTTAAGAACTTTCAACCCATTTCTGTCAATTTTAAGACCTTTCGTGCCATTTAGGTGTCGCTTTTATCCTGGCGAGCGATAGCGAGCCTGTAATTTAAGAGGAACCGGCTTTCAGCCGGGACATTTTTCTACCGAAAAATGTACAAATTTATCTTGAAAGGGGCTCAAGGGGGTGTAATCTTAAGCTTGAAGGATATCTAGGGACCAAACTAAAAACCTCCCCTTAAAGGTAATGAAACATTTAAAGAAGCAAAGATCTGGCTATACTATGGAGCCAAGAACTACTTGTGAATGACCTGGATGTGGCCCACGCCTGTGCTTAACCGGGTCAATGTGGTAGGGAGTGCTGGGGGTGGGGGTTGTGGTGGAGTGTGGTGGAGGTGGGGGTGTGGTGTGTTGTGGTGTGTTGGTGTGGAGGTGGTCATGTATTGTGTTGGTGTGGTGGTGTGGTGTGTTGCGGTGGTGGATTGTGTTGGTGTGGTGTGTTGTGGTGGTGTGGTGTGTTGTGGTGGTGGATTGTGTTGGTGTGGTGTGTTGTGGTGGTGGATTGTGTTGGTGTGGTGTGTTGTGGTGGTGGATTGTGTTGGTGTGGTGTGTTTTGGTGTGGAGGTGGTGATGGATTGTGTTGGTGTGGTGGTGTGGTGTGTTGCGGTGGTGGATTGTGTTGGTGTGGTGTGTTGTGGTGGAGGTGGTGATGGATTGTGTTGGTGTGGTGGTGTGGTGTGTTGCGGTGGTGGATTGTGTTGGTGTGGTGTGTTTTGGTGGAGGTGGTGATGGATTGTGTTGGTGGTGTGGATTGTGTTGGTGGAGTGTGTTTTTTGTGGACGTGGTGGATTGTGTTGTTGAGTGGTGGTGGTGTGGAGTGTGGTGGGTGGTGGTGGATTGTGTTGGTGGTGTGGGTTGTGGTGATGGTGATGGTGGTGGAGTGACTTGTGGTGATGGTGATGGTGGTGGAGAGACTTGTGGTGATGGTGATGGAGGTTTGTGATGGTGTGTTGTGTGGTAGTGGTGTGGTGTAGTAATTAAGTATGGTGTGGATGTAGTGATATTCTTGCTGGTGTAATGTAATGTGGTGTTTGGTGGTGGTGGTGGTGGTGTGGGGAGACACTTGTTACAGACAGCTTTGCCTTTTGTCTCCTGCATTTATATAAGCAAGAGATAAATAATAGTAGTAGTGGTGGTGGTGGTGATGGCGGTGGTGAGAGAATGGTGAAAGTAGAAGAGGATACAGCGAGAGAGAGAGAGAGAGAGGCTAGGGTTAATCTCCCCATAGGCCTTGTAGAGAGAGAAAAAAGAAAACACCTTGACACACATAGCCAGTCATTATACAATAGACCCTTCGGTACGTTTTGTTTGGTCCTGAAGAATGCACACACACAAACAGGACTTTCTAGCTAAACAAAAGCCCACAGTTATACAAATAGCCCGATAGAATGGACTATAGACGCTCCATAGCCATCTTTAAGGGGAGGTATTTAGTTTGTTCCCTACTTTTTCATCAAGCTTAAAATTACACCCCCTAGACCCATTTTCAAGATAAATTTGTACATTTTTCGGTAGAAAAATGTCCCGGCCGGAGGCCGGTTGCTCTTAAATTACAGGCTCGCTATCGCTCGCCAGGAAAAAATCGACACCTTAGCGGCACGAAAGGTCTTAAAATTGACAGAAATGGGGCAAAATGTCTTAAAATATCCAAACTACTAGGGCGAAAGTCTTAAAATCTCAAAAGCAATGGGGCTAAACATGAGGGAGAAAGGAGTCCAGAAAAAAATCCCTCAAGTGGAAATCTCCCCTTAAACTCTATCTATATTGCAAACACTGTATATTGCAAACACTGTATATTGCAAACACTGTATATTGCAAACACTGTATATTGCAAACACTGTATATTGCAAACACTGTATATTGCAAACACTGTATATTGCAAACACTGTATATTGCAAACACTGTATATTGCAAACACTGCATATTGTATTATGTGGGAATGGTTATCTTATAAATACATGCTGTACCGCAAGCAGCATGCAAAGACATAGATATATAGAAAGATAGATAGATAGATGGATATGATAGATATATAGATAAATCGCCAGTATGGCTTCCTTAAGGGTCGCTCTACTGGTGATCTTCTTTCATATCTTACTAACTCTTGGTCATCCTCCTTTCGGGACTTCGGTGAGACTTTTTCTATTGCACTAGACATATCGAAAGCCTTCGATAGAGTCTGGCATAAATCTTTAATTTCTAAACTACCCTCCTTCGGTTTCTATCCCTCCATCTGTGCCTTTGTCTCTAATTTCCTTTGCGGCCGTTCCATAGCCGCGGTTGTGGACGGCCATTGTTCACTTCCTCACCCTATAAACTCCGGTGTTCCTCAGGGCTCTGTCCTATCTCCTATTCTCTTTCTAATTTTTATAAATGATCTCCTTAACTGTACCTTAATTCCCATCCATTCATACGCAGACGACTCAACCTTACACTACTCCATTAGTTTTTTCAGAACGCCCCAGCCAGCAATCCCTCAACGACAAACGTAATGAAGCCATACAACTCTTAAATTCTGATCTAAATACTATTTCCAATTGGGGCAGAGAAAACCTTGTTAACTTTAATGCTTCCAAAACCCAATTTCTCCATCTATCTACCCGTCAGGATCTCCCAGCGGACTATCCCGTATTCTTCAACAATACAAAAATCAACCCTTCATCTTCTCTCAATATTCTTGGTGTCTCTTTTTCTTCTGCTCTCATTTGGAAGGACCATATTACCAGTCTTGCTAAGGCAGCCTCCCAGAAGCTGGGTGTGCTCAACCGCCTTAGGGGGTTCTTTTCCCCTGCACAGCTTCTTGCTCTGTACAGGGGCATAGTGCGCCCTTGTATTGAGTATTGTTCACATGTGTGGGGAGGTTCCTCTCACACCGCTCTCCTAGACAAAGTTGAAAGGAAGACCTTTCGTATCATTAACTCCCGTCCACTCACCAACTCTCTGCAATCTCTCTCTCTCCGCCGCAATGTTGCATCTCTCTCGCTATTCTATCGCTACTATAATAATCAGTGTTCCTCAGAGCTATCCCAGTGCATACCACCTCCTTTACGTAGGGCACGTGGTACCCGTCTTGCAACTCAATCCCACCCCTACTCTGTGCAACTCTCCAACCCAAGAGTGAAACGTTACTCTCAAACTTTCTTCTACTCAACAGCTGAGCTCTGGAACTCTCTCCCAGAATCAGTCTTTCCCTCTTCCTATGACTTAAATTGCTTCAAACTCCGTGTGTCCAGGCATTTTGGCTCGAACGTCCCTTGATTTTGGCCCTGTCACTCTTTCAACTATGGGGGAGGCACTCGCTATAGGCAGTTATGCCTTTTGCCTCCCTCAATCACATAGAAAAAAAAAAAAATAGATAGAAAGTTTGATAGGGATGGGTGACAACTAGATAGCCAGGGTAGATATGAGAGAGAGAGAGAGAGAGAGAGAGAGAGAGAGAGAGAGAGAGAGAGAGAGAGAGCAGTAATAGACAACAGGCAGACAGATAACTATAGATACTTCAACACAAAGGTAGATATAGATACATAAACACATACATAGATAAGAGAGTTATATAAGCAGCAACCCAGAAGCATCATTAAAATATCTTACTCCATACCTTTACCTGAAATTTACGATATGCTTAACCTCCCTCCCCCTAAAAATACCTGTGGGAGGCTTATAGACACGGTTGGTCGGCTGCCCTGAGTCATTTCAAGCCAATACCCTTGTTCCAAAGAAGTAGGCCAAAACTCTTGAACATTAACCTCTACGACTCGCAAACGGCTAAAGTAATCGAGCTAATATGTTTATCATTTGGGTTAGGTCAGCCAGGGAATGGGTGTGGAAATTTACAGCCCATTTGCTTTAGCCCGTTTTTATGTTACAGAGGTTAGGGTTCTCGATTTATAGATTACATAAATGATTTGAAACAGTGTATAACATTATCACTCATAAATGTATTCAGTATATATATACAGTATATATATACAGTATATATATACAGTATATACAGGTATATCCCCTTAATAATGGATCAGTTAGCATTAATCAAGTGGTGTACAGGAGCCATTACCTGTCTCCTTTATCTACTAATGTATGTTATGGGGAGATTTCCACTTGAAGGATTTTTGTCTTTACCCCTTTCTCCCTCATGTTTAGCCCCATTGCTTTTGAGATTGTAAGACGTTCGCCCCATTAGTTTAGCGATTTTAACAACTTTCACCCCATTTATGTCACTTTTAAGACCATTCGTGCCATTTAGGTGTCGATTTTTTCCTGGCAAGCGATAGCGAGCCTGTAATTTAAGAGGAACCGGCCTTCGGCCGGGACATTTTTCTACTGAAAAATTTACAAATTTATCTTGAAAGGGGGTCAAGGGGGTGTAATTTCAAGCTTGATGGAGGTCTAGGAAACACACTAAAAACCTCCCCTTAAGGTATGGTCCGGGACTTCTAGCTTAACTCTATCGAAACCGCGGGGGGCCTGTTTTATGCTATATATACTGTAATTATTAACGTTCCAGTGTGTTATCTCATTAACTTGGCCAGTATGAGATGCTGCTCACAATTCACGTGTCCATATATTGGCCTGGCGAACGAGAGTATGCTTGATTATTGAGATGCATTTATTTCCCCCCCCCCCTCCCCCAAAAAAAAGAAATTACTAAAAAATAAAAATAAATAAATAAATCAATACATACAAAAAATAAACTAGAAACAATAGCTTTAAGGGGAGATTTCCACTTGAGGGATTTTTTTCTTGACCCCTTTCACCCTCATGCTTAGCCCCATAGTTTTTCTAATTTTAAGACGTTTGCCCCATTATTTTGACGATTTTAAGGCCTTTCAACCCATTTCTGTCAATTTTAAGACCTTTCGTGCCATTTAGGTGTCGATTTTATCCTGGCGAGCGATAGCGAGCCTGTAATTTAAGAGGAACTGGCTTTTTTTATCTTGAAAGGGAGTCAAGGGGGTGTAATTTAAAGCTTGATGGAAGTCTGAGAAACACACTAAAAACCTCCCCTTAATAGGGGTCTGGGGGCATTCTTTTCGCTTGAATGAGGTCTAGGAGGCAAGTTGATATTTATCGAAAAAAAAAAAATATATATACATCTAAACTTAACAATGATGTTTAAAACCCTCTCTAATACCCTCCTACCCATATATACTTAATATAAATTAATATTTAAATTAATAAATACATTAAAAAATATAATATAACCTCTAATCGGACCCATCTCCACAGTCCATTACCTGAGTCAGTTATCACCCACCGTAATGTATGCTGCCCTATAGCCCTTGGGGGGGAGGGGGGGGGGGGGGGGATGGTCTTTTACTTCTATCATTACCATCCATTAAGGGGGGGTGACCTGCTTTTTGTTAGTTCTGTCCTTTTCTCTCTTTCTCTGGCCCCATTCGGCCCCATTCAGCCAACTATTTTGAGACGTTTATCCCCATCTAGGTGTCGATTTCTTCCTGGCGAGCGATAGCGAGCCAGCATTATATGAAGAAATCCGGCTTCGCCGGAGACATTTTTCTATCGAAAAATGTACAAATTTAGCCTGCTGTCAAACAAAAATAGAAAAAAATGCTGGCTCGCTACCGCTCACCAGTAAAAAATTGACACCTGGATGGGGATAAACGTTTTAAAACAGTAGGGTGAATGGGGCCAAATGGATACAAGCCAGAGAAAGATAGAAAAGGACAGAACAAAAAGCAGGTCCCCCCCCCCCCTTAAGGGAGGATATATAATTGTTTATATCTATTATATCGTATATTAGATCGTATATTAGATCGTATATTAGATCGTATATTAGATCGTATATTAGATCGTATATTAGATCGTATATTAGATCGTATATTAGATCGTATATTAGATCGTATATTAGATCGTACATTAGATCGTACATTAGATCGTACATTAGATCGTACATTAGATCGTACATTAGATCGTACATTAGATCGTACATTAGATCGTATATTAGATCGTATATTAGATCGTATATTAGATCGTATATTAGATCGTATATTAGATCGTATATTAGATCGTATATTAGATCGTATATTAGATCGTATATTAGATCGTATATTAGATCGTATATTAGATCGTATATTAGATCGTATATTAGATCGTATATTAGATCGTATATTAGATCGTATATTAGATCGTATATTAGATCGTATATTAGATCGTGTATATTAGATCGTATATTAGATCGTATATTAGATCGTATATTAGATCGTATATTAGATCGTATATTAGATCGTATATTAGATCGTATATTAGATCGTATATTAGATCGTATATTAGATCGTATATTAGATCGTATATTAGATCGTATATTAGATCGTATATTAGATCGTATATTAGATCGTATATTAGATCGTATATTAGATCGTATATTAGATCGTATATTAGATCGTATATTAGATCGTATATTAGATCGTACATTAGATCGTACATTAGATCGTATATTAGATCGTACATTAGATCGTACATTAGATCGTACATTAGATCGTACATTAGATCGTATATTAGATCGTACATTAGATCGTATATTAGATCGTATATTAGATCGTACATTAGATCGTACATTAGATCGTATATTAGATCGTACATTAGATCGTATATTAGATCGTATATTAGATCGTACATTAGATCGTACATTAGATCGTATATTAGATCGTACATTAGATCGTACATTAGATCATATATTAGATCGTATATTAGATCGTATATTAGATCGTATATTAGATCGTATATTAGATCGTATATTAGATCGTATATTAGATCGTATATTAGATCGTATATTAGATCGTATATTAGATCGTATATTAGATCGTATATTAGATCGTATATTAGATCGTATATTAGATCGTATATTAGATCGTATATTAGATCGTATATTAGATCGTATATTAGATCGTATATTAGATCGTATATTAGATCGTATATTAGATCGTATATTAGATCGTATATTAGATCGTATATTAGATCGTATATTAGATCGTATATTAGATCGTATATTAGATCGTATATTAGATCGTATATTAGATCGTATATTAGATCGTATATTAGATCGTATATTAGATCGTATATTAGATCGTATATTAGATCGTATATTAGATCGTATATTAGATCGTATATTTATGTATTGTTTTATTATTTTTAGTTTCCTCCCAAGACCTCCATCAAACTTTAAAAAATACCCCGATGAGTCCCCTTCGAGATAAAGTTTGTAAAAAAAATATTCAACGCCTAAATGGCACAAAATATTCAACGCCTAAATGGCACAAAATATTCAACGCCTAAATGGCACAAAATATTCAACGCCTAAATGGCACAAAATATTCAACGCCTAAATGGCACAAAATATTTTAAAATCGCCAAACTAATGGGGCTAAACATGAGGGTGAAGGAAGTCCAGAAAAACCAAACGTCCCCTTAAAGCGTACAGTCACTCACAACAGTACCTGGGCCTACTACTACTCCTTGTCTATTTAATGCAAGTACAGCCATTGTGACGGGTTTATTATATTGGTAGAGGTTTATGGAAGGTGGATGGTTAAGGGGAGGCACACCGTTTGTTTGGTCTATCAATGAATTTATTCATATTTTTTTTAGTTTTCTCCCTAGACCCCCTTCAAGATAAATTTTTACATTTTTCGGTAGAAAAATGTCCCGGCGAATGCCGGTTCCTCTTAAAATTGCAGGCTCGCTATCGCTCGCCAGGAAATAATCGACACCTAAATGGCACGAAAGGTCTTAAAATTGACAACGAAATGGGGCGAAAGGTGTTAAAATCGCCAAACTAATGGGCCGAACGTTTTATAATCTCAAAACTAGTGGGGCTAAACATTAGGGAGAAGGGGGTCCAGAAAAACGGTCTGCCTCCCCTTAACTACTGCATAAGATAAACCCTTCCAATCCCATGATACTAATGTTCCCTTCTGTACACCCTTCTCAGAGTGTGTACGTATTTATGTGACCGACCGTACATTTGTTTACACTTCCGGGTTCTCAGTTGTGATGTTCAAGTATGTGGGGTTAGGTCGCTGAGTGTTTGTTTGTTGATGATGTTTACTTTGTTGATGATGTTTACTTTGTTGATGATGTTTACTTTGATGCTGATGTTTACTTTGTTGATGTTTACTTTGTTGATGATGTTTACTTTGTTGTTGATGTTTACTTTGATGCTGATGTTTACTTTGTTGATGTTTACTTTGATGCTGATGTTTACTTTGTTGATGATGTTTACTTTGATGCTGATGTTTACTTTGTTGATGTTTACTTTGTTGATGATGTTTACTTTGTTGTTGATGTTTACTTTGATGCTGATGTTTACTTTGTTGATGTTTACTTTGATGCTGATGTTTACTTTGTTGATGATGTTTACTTTGATGCTGATGTTTACTTTGTTGATGTTTACTTTGTTGATGATGTTTACTTTGTTGTTGATGTTTACTTTGATGCTGATGTTTACTTTGTTGATGTTTACTTTGATGCTGATGTTTACTCTGTTGATGATGTTTACTTTGACGATGATGTTTACTTTGTCGATGATGTTTACTTTGTTGATGTTTACTTTGATGCTGATGTTTACTTTGTTGATGTTTACTTTGTTGATGATGTTTACTTTGTTGATGATGTTTACTTTGTTGATGATGTTTACTTTGTTGATGATGTTTACTTTGTTGATGATGTTTACTTTGTTGATGATGTTTACTTTGTTGATGATGTTTACTTTGTTGATGATGTTTACTTTGTTGATGTTTACTTTGTTGATGATGTTTACTTTGTTGATGATGTTTACTTTGTTGATGATGTTTACTTTGTTGATGATGTTTACTTTGTTGATGATGTTTACTTTGTTGATGTTTACTTTGTTGATGATGTTTACTTTGTTGATGTTTACTTTGATGCTGATGTTTACTTTGATGCTGATGTTTACTTTGATGCTGATGTTTGCTTTGACGATGATGTTTACTTTGTTGATGATGTTTACTTTGTGGTGTGTTTTTATTGTATGTTGCTTATTATAATGGTACTGTTATTTCATATTGCATAGCTTGGTGATATTTGGAAGTATCTTTTGTTTATCATTGATTTTGTATTATGTATCTATTTTATATGGTAATAGAGAGTCTTGATATAGCATAGCTTGGTGATATTTGAAAGTAATGTACATATTGTTATTGCATACTATTGTGATATTTGGTAGATCTGTATACCCGGTACTAATACTTGTAATTTTGGGCAAAGTTTATATGTTCTTCTTTAACACTTTTGTAAACTTTTACCGAATTGATTGATACCCACAACATTTACGTCTACTACAATTTATTACATCTCAAAAGCAAGAGGGAAGGCCAATTTCTACAATATTACTGTAGACAAATCCCCACAATACCTCAAATATTCATTGAGTAGTGCAAATAAACTAAAATAACTACATTAATTAAACAGCAGAACGTTGGACAGTACAACACACACGGTAAGGTCAAATAAAGGACGAGTTTTTATTTTTTCGCTTTGGTAATTTTTCCGTTTTACAAAACAAAATCGTATATTGGAAAATGTTTAAAATACTGAGGTGTTGAGGTGGATGATGTGGAAAATGTCTGGAAAAATGTATTGAGGTGGTATGGTCACATGGAAAGAATGGAGAGCGTGTGGATGGCAAAGAGAGTGTATGAGAGTGAGGGGAAGGGGTCTTAATAGTTCATATATTTATTATTGCTATTGTCAATTGGTTTTGCCACTTTCGAGCAATATGCTTTTAATTGGACCCCTATACTAAAACACGCCTCCCCAGTTTTCCTTCAAACTTAGTAGCGACCCCACACCCTTTTCAATTATATTTTTATATTTTTTTGACCAGAGGCTGGTTTCTCCTAAATTGCAGGCTTGCTATCTATCGCTCGCCCACATTGACACCTGAATGGAGATGAAGCGTCTAGTAATTACCTAACTACTGTAATGAGGTGAAACGCTTTAGAATCTCCAAACAGAGAGAGAGAGAGTGAGATAGTGAGTGAGAGAGACAAGGAGGGTTCAAAAAGACCTCTCTCGCCTCAGAAACGGTCGATAGCTTCTAGTTCCTGGTGCCTTTCACGATTTCTATATTAGGGGAGCCCATGACGTCACTGAGTCATTGTTGGTAGTAGCTCGGTGGGAGAAAGGGAAGAGAAGGGGTAAGGAGGGGTGGGGGTGGGGGGGGGGTGAGAAGGGAGGGGATATATATATATATATATATATATATATATATATATATATATATATATATATATATTATATACTCCGATTAACTTTATTGTACAATTCACTTTTTCAACGTACATATCCACCAACCTTCAATCCAAAGGAGTTTAAGTTAATTTATTATAAGTCTCCAAAAAGTAATTGTTAACACCGTCCTCACCAAGCATAGGAATGGTATAAGAAAGCATTGCAGAAAAGGAATAACATATATTCCTCAATAATGGGAGTTGAATTTTTTTTAATAAGAAAAACATATACCCAAAACCAACAAGAAATAAGACATCAGAAAAACACACATTAAAACAACAATACAAATAACAAAAAATAAGACGTCAGAAAGAAAAAAAACATAACAAAAACAATAAACAAAAACAAGAAATAAGACGTTAGAAAGGAACAATGCAAACAAACACAACAACACAAAGACAAACAAGAAATATGACGTCCGAAAAAAAAAATGGAGGTCGGAGAAACTATGAGATTAGGAAAGACCCAATTAAAGTGTGAAAAAGGAACAGTCTCTTCCCCTCTCCCTCTCCCCCCCCCCCCCCCCTCCCCCTTCACGGAAATAGCTGAATAGAAAGCTTGCAGGGTGAGATGAAGAAAAAGGAGAGAGAGAGAGAGAGAGAGAGAGAGAGAGAGAGAGAGAGAGAGAGAGAGAGAGAGAGAGAGAGAGAGAGAGAGAGAGAGAGGGGAAAAAACTTGCAGGGAGAGATTTACATAGATACACTGGCCACACAGATTTTACGATCCCTGCGAGGTGGCCAGGACTTAATCCTAATAGAGATAGCAACCCTAAGATAAAGTGGAAGGAAAGGATAGCAAAGATGAAGAAAATTAAGAGAGAGAGAGAGAGAGAGAGAGAGAGAGAGATAGATCACGGATGCAGTGACGTGAATAGAAAGGGTTTTGTCGTATTGTATCGGTCATATTTCTGTTCGCCGTAACAATGAGATACTTGGTCTGTGCACTTTCAGCCAAACTCCACCTTTTCACCAAATTCCTGGAAATACCAAAACAAGACAATTATATATAAAATGATTAAGCAAAATTGTAAAAACAAATCTATGAATATATAAATTATTAGATCAATTAACAAATATACAATTAATAACAAATTCTAAAAATGTAGTTTAGTGTCCAAATGTAGCTTTAAGGGGAGGTTTTTAGTTTGTTCCCTAGACCTCCATCAAGCTTAAAATTACACCCCTTTCAGTCCCTTTCACGATAAATTTGTACATTTTTCGGTAGAAAAATGTCCCGGCCGAAGGCCGGTTCCTCTTAAATTACAGGCTCGCTATCGCTCGCCAGGATAAAATCGACACCTTAATTGCACGAAAGGTCTTAATATGGGGTGAAAGTTCTTAAAATTGCTAAACTAATGGGGCAAACGTTTTATAATATCAAAAGCAATGGGGCTAAACATGAGGGAGAAAGGGGTCAAGAAAAAAATCCCTCAAGTGGAGATCTCCCCTTAATACAACAAGATAGTTTTTTTTTTAGGTCAAACAAGCAGATCTGACTGGAAGCGCGTCTTCATATACTGAAAAACTAGATATGAAGAAGTTGACTTTTAATGTAATCAAAATGGCTCGCAGTTGAACCTAGCGAAACTCCAAGCACGAGAAGAGACTGCGTAGGGAAAAGGGTTTATGGGCAAAGAACACCGGAAGGAAGCCTAAAACACACACACACACACACACACACACACACACACACACACAACAGCAGTGGTGTGTTTATGTTAATTCTGCATGCTTACGAGTACATTTGTCGATTTTTAAACCTAAATATAACTATCTAGATCAAACTTAACCTAACGTAACCTAACTTATCTAACCTAACCGAAAACACTCCATTTCAACGTATTTTAAAGAGGTGTGTACACTTAAACTGTCGCCCTTAACCTCATGTACCTGAAAACCTACATATTTAGTCAATTTTGTACCTTTAAGCACACCACCGCTTGTCCACACACACACACACACACACACACACACACACACCACACACACACACACACACACACACATACACACACAACACACACACACACACACACACACACACACACACACACACACACACACACACACACACACACACACACACACACACACACACACACACACACGAGTGATAAACAATACCTTTGAGCTACGCGCTACGCGATCCATAATTGGGAAGATGTACAGTACCAGAGTAAAAAAAAAAAAAAATATATATACCATCGGAGAAATTAAGTGGATCAGGTTATGGAGGGCAGGGGTTTCAAGTCATAACCGGTCACACTCCAAAACGTCCACACTCCAAAACGGCCACACTCCGAAACGGCCACACTCCGAAATGGCCACACTCCAAAACAGCCACACACCGAAATGGCCACACTCCAAAACAGCCACACTCCGAAAAGGCCACACTCCAAAACAGCCACACTCCAAAACGGCGACATTCCAAAAATGGCCACACTCTGAAATGGCCTCACTCCGAAATGGCCACACTCCGAAACGGTCACACTCCAAAGCAGCCACACTCCAAAACGGCCGCACTCCGAAACGGCCACACTCTGGTACGGCCACACTAAAAAACGGCCACACTACGAAACGGCCACACTCCGAAACGGCCACACCCCGAAATGGACACACTCCAAAAGGGTTACACTCTGAAACGGCCACACTCCGAAACAACCAGATTCCGAAACGGCCACACTCTGAAACGGTCACACTCCAAAACGGCCACACTCCGAAACGGCCACTCTCCGAAAAGGTCACACTCCGAAATGGCCACACTCCAAAACGGCCACACTCCGAAACGGCCACACTCCGAAACGGTCACACTCCGAGACTGCCACATTCCAAAACGGCCACACTCCGAAGCGGTCACACTCCGAGACGGTCACACTCCGAGACGGTCACACTCCGAAGCGGTCACACTCCGAGACGGTCACACTCCAAAATGGCCACACTCCGAAACGGTCACACTCCAAAATGGCCACACTCCAAAAGTTTCACACTCCGAAACGGTCACACTCCAAAACGGCTACACTACAAAACGGCCACACTATGAAACGGCCACGCTCCAAAACGGTCACCATCCGGTACGGCCACAACCAGAAGCTCTAGAACGGCCAGTTTTCTAACCAAACCTAATTCAATTGTATCTAACTTTAATATAAAACTTTAAACACATAATTGAAATACAAATATTACACATAAACAATGTTCTTCGGTTCAGGGGGGAGGGATTGGGGGGAGGGGGGGGGAGGGAGGGAGGGTTCAGGTAATGAGGGGGGGGGGGGGGTAGGGGGGGTGGCGGAGAAAGGAAAGAAGGATCTAACATCCGGGTCTGTGTGTGTGTATGTGTGTGTATATGTTCGTGTGTGTATGCGTGTGTGAGTGTTTGTGTGTGTGTGTGTCTGTATGTATGTGTGTGTGTGTGTGTGTTTTTATGTGTGTGTGTGTGTGTGTGTCTGTATGTATGTGTGTGTGTGTGTTTTTATGTGTGTGTCTGTGTATGTGTCTGTGTTTGTGTGTCTGTACGTGTGTATGTGTGTGTTTATGGATATGTGTGTGTCTGTGTGTGTGTATGTGTGTGTTTATGGATGTGTGTGTGTCTGTTGGTGTTTATGAGTTCATGTGTATATACTACTGTATGTGTGTGTGTGTGTGTGATTGTGGGTATGTGTGTTAATGTGCCTCTGTGTTAATTTGTGTATGTGTATTTATATATATGTGTGTGTGTGTGTGTGTGTGTTTGGAAATCTGAGCCTAAATCGAGCTAAAGAGTGTTACATGGTTATAACCTTCCACAGTGCCTTGATGGTTGTACGGAAAGAGATGGCTGAACAAAGAGAGGCTTATACACATAATAATAAAACATATTTTAATTATTATGTAGTAAGATATATACTAATTTGCATATCCCTAACCTTATACAGAAACAGATTAACTTGCTCATGTAGTAATGTATGCACCCTATGAGGTGGATTGTGTTCTTTTATTTCATACATTTTATTTTAGTAAGTATTATTTCCACATAGCGATTTTGATAAGTTATTTTACCTTTATCTTGTATCGTCCCAGTTTTGGTTTGATTGGTTTGCAAGTTTTACATTTTAACAGTATATAGGCTTACATTACGTGTCTGTATCTTTACCTATATAGCTATCTACCTAAAGTGTATCTTTTGTCTATGTTTATCTATCAATCTATATGTGTTGTAGTTATATATATTTATCTATGTATATCTAAGAGAGTTAGCTACACATGGCACCATTACCTGAAGTCACAACGAAGTCTGGCACCCTCCGGCAAAATCAATAAGAGAAGGAGAAAGTGATATATACAGCTATTGTGTGTGTGTGTGTGTGTGTGATGTGTGTGTGTGTGACGTGTGTGTGTCTGTGTGTGTGTGTGTGTGTGTGTGTGTGTGTGTGTGTGTGTGCGTGCAAGCGAGAAGAGGAAGGTCTTGATCGAGTCCATGTGTGTGAATGATGTGTGGGTAGGTGCACACATACACAAACACACACATACACATACATACATACATATATACACACACACACACACACACACACACACACACACACATACACACACACACGGATGCAGTTTAATTAACAAAATAATTTATGTCAGAGTTTTAGATATATAATTTGATATTATTGAAGGAGCTATGAAAAACTGGGAGAAAGGTAATTTATTTCACCAGATAGAGAGAGAGAGAGAGTGAGAGTGTGTGTGTGAAAGTGAGTGAGTATGGTAGGTAGAGAGAGAGAGAGATAGAGAGTGTGAGAGAGTAAGTGAGTGGTAGGTGGAGAGAGAGAGAGATAAAGAGAGAGAGAGAGAGAGAGAGAGAGAGAGAGAGAGAGAGAGAGACGTGATGAGTGTGTGTGTGTTAGGTGGTGCGTGCCCCCTGTATCCGGTTAACAGGGGTTGGAATGTTAAAGAAAGTTTAGAGGGGAGAGGAGGGAAGGCGGGGGGGGGGTGGGGGGGATGTAATTCTTATTAACCCATTCCGTCCCGGCGACATCTTTTTGCTTTCATTTCCTCTACATTTGGACGATTTTACGAAGCTTAGGATGGATATATATGGTAGCTTAAAGGACTAACTGCGATAGTCTGTAGCTTATTAATTGGTAGACGTCCTTCCTAAGCTGAATACAACCCTCTAATAGTTACCAGAATCTAATGAAAAGAACGTCACCGGTATAGAAGGGGCTAATCTGTCGGGGGAGAGTTTTTTAATAGTTAGATATAAGTTTTTTAATAGTTAGATATAAGTTTTTTAATAGTTAGATATAAGTTTTGTAATAGTTAGATATAAGTTTTTTGATAGTTAGATATAAGTTTTTTAATAGTTAGATATCATTTTTTTAATAGTTAGATATCATTTTTTTAATAGTTAGATATAATTTTTTTAATAGTTAGATATCAGTTTTTTAATAGTTAGATATAAGTTTTTTAATAGTTAGATATAAGTTTTTTAATAGTTAGATATAAGTTTTGGTTAGGTTAGGTTAGGTTAGGTTAGGTTAGGTTAGGTTAGGTTAGGTTTTTAATAGTTAGATATCAGTTTTTTAATAGTTAGATATCAGTTTTTTAATAGTTAGATATCAGTTTTTAATAGTTAGATATCATTTTTTTAATAGTTAGATATCAGATTTTTAATAGTTAGATATCATTTTTTTAATAGTTAGATATCAGTTTTTTAATAGTTAGATATCAGTTTTGAATAGTTAGATATCAGTTTTTTAATAGTTAGATATAAGTTTTTTAATAGTTAGATATCAGTTTTTTAATAGTTAGATATCAGTTTTTTAATAGTTAGATATCAGTTTCAGTTTTATATACTCTCTCTTTCTCTTTTTCTCTGCCTGTATGTCTGTGTGACTATCTCTCTCTCACTCTCACTCTCACTCTCACTCTCTGTTGCTCTGACCTTCGATATATATTTTAGTTATTTATTATTGTTTGTTTTGTTTATAGGTAGACTTAAGGGGAGGTATTTAGTTTGTTCCCTAGACCTCCATCAACCTTAAAATTACACCCCCTCGAGTCCCTTTCAAGATAAATTTGTAAATTTTTCGGTAGAAAAATGTCCCGGCCGAAGGCCGGTTCCTCTTAAATTACAGGCTCGCTATCGCTCGCCAGGATAAAATCGACACCTAAATGGCACGAAAGGTCTTAATATGTGGTGAAAGTTCTTAAAATCGCTAAAGTAATGGGGCAAACATTTTATAATATCAAAAGCAATGGGGCTAACCATGAGGGAGAAAGGGGTCAAGAAAAAAATCCCTCAAGTGGAGATCTCCCCTTAATTACTGTTATTTCTAAGATTTCACTAAGCGTAAATTTGTTGATTTTTCTGCAGCTTCGCCCCTCCTCCTCAGTTACCTCCTGACATACATACTGTACACACTAACACACACACACACACACACACATGCACAATAGTACACACACATACACACTAGTACAGACACATGCACACTATTTCAAACCCTCTTTAGAGTACAGGTCCTTCTTAACGGGAGGTCTTTAGTTTGTTTCCTACTCCTCCAGCAATCTTAAAATGTCACTCCTTTGACCCCCTTTCAAGATAAATTTGTACATTTTTCGGTAGAAAAATGTCCCGGCCGAAGGTCGGTTACTCTTAAATTACAGGCTCGCTACCGCTCGCCAGGATAAAATCGACACCTGAATGGCACGAAAGGTCTTAAAATTGACAGAATGGGGCGGACAATCTTAAAATCACCAAACTAATGGGGCAAACGTTTTAAAATCTCAAAAGCAATGGGGCTAGACATGAGGGAGAAAGGGGTCAAGAAAAAAGTCCCTCGAGTGGAAATCTCCCCTTAAACTGCATACAATCGTTTAGTGTTAGCCAGAATCAGAGGTAAAAAGGCGTCATGGTGCCGAAGGGGTGAAGACAGATATTATATGTTTGTTGATCACGTCGTCACTTGCTTGTTGCTATATATCGCATTAATTAACCCCTTCTGCTCCGGTGACGTGTCTTGTGTTATTCTAGCGATGTGTAGATGATTTGCTGCAGTTTAAACCTTATCTGTGGTAGTGTGTAGGGTTAAACGAGATTGTTTGAAGCCTGTTGATTAAACTGAATACAATCGTCTAATAGTAGCCAGAATGAAGTTAAAAGGACGAAACCGGTACTGGAAGGGTTAGAGGAATGCTGCAAGAGAAACTATACAATAATATTATACTCTGGACCCTGAGGAGAACATAGCTACGGGCAAATGTTTGTGAACTCTGGCGATTTTTTTTTACGCAAATGTATCCATTTAGAACTTTAGATTAATGTTCAGATCAAATCAGGTATATATATATATATATATATACTGTATATACATAATAAGTATTTAATTATGTATAGCTGATTTGATCTGAACATCAATCACCTGCCTCACCCACCTCACCCCCCTATCCTGCCTCACCCCCTCACCTGCCTCACCTGCCTCACCTCCCTATCCTGCCTCACCCCCCTCACCTGTGTCACCCCTCAACTTTCTCTGGGGGTGGGGATGTCGGGGGGAGGGAGGGGTGGTTTAAAGGGGGGGGGGGGGGGGGGGTTGAAGGGGAGGATGGTCCACGACCCCGGACCTACTGAGACCATCAACCAGAACCATGTAGATACAGAAACACTCGTTACAGGGAACCTGCCTTTTGTCTTTTTCATATTTTTTTTTTTTAGCATACCGGATTCATTCATATGTATTTAGGATTGTGAGATTTATATCCAAAGTTGAAAATATTAAGCTTAACCCTTTGTAGATCATGACAAAGTTTGACAGTTTATTCTGGCTGTAATTAAACATTTGTATACAGTTTAGGAATGAACTGTGGAAATGAAAATGGTAAAGACTATCTCAATTAACCCTCTGACTTTCATTTACCCTTCCCAATCCAAAGAAAATCGTCTAATAATAGCCAGAACAGAAGTGCATAATTGTATCTCGCAAGGGTTAAGACACGACTTTTGAACGTAACTGTTCCTGGGACCCAAACATTTAGTGGTGGGGGGGAGGGGTGGGGGTGGGGGAGGGGTTTAGGGGGTTTGAACATGATACCCCTCCCTTCTGAACTTTAGGGGCAGACTCCTGCTTCTCACAGCTGCAGAAACAAGTGTAGTACAGATAAATGGTATTACATTCTTATTATTTAGAGTTTTCTATACCTAACAAATCGGTCTCTGATATTGTATTAGTGTTATAAAAATACATATTATGTTTTCTATATATAGTAATAGGAGCAATTACATTTTAATATACCCCACTGAGGATTCGAACACGGTACGGTAAGGGGAGGTAGTGGTAGGAGGATAACGGATTTAGAAGTTTAGCTATCTAGTGCATTTTTCTTGCATTGCGGTAACAGAATAGGCCGCTTGGTTTTGTGTATGTTATAACTATTACCTTTGCGAGTTAAAATGTGGAACGCTTCACGATTTTGCGTGTCATCCTTGCGCAGGGGCCATGCTAATCTTCTCTGTATCGTTCCAATTTTAGTATATGTACTGCCGAAGCAAGTACATTAATGCTAAGAACACTTTCAGGGCCAGTGGTAGGGGTCCAGGAGTAAACAAAAACCCAGTCTGGTGGTTTAATGGTTAAGGTGTCTTAAAATCTGGTTGTGATAACCCAGGTTCGAATCCCGGAGGATCACATATATGAGCTTTCATTAATGTCATTGATGTGTTTGGTGTGGTGAAATTAATAACAAAATAGATTATATGCAGAGTATCATATCTTATATATTGCAGAACAAAATACAATATGGGCTTCAGCAACTACGTTATCCAGAGTGTTGGGTCTTGAACTGAACGACATATAAAGAATATACTGTATATATATAAGACTCTGGAAGCGTTCCCAACCTTTATTTAGGAGCTCCTAAACGTTTGAGTGTAGAAAATGAAGCCTCCTTGTAGAGTTTTCGGGGCAGACTTTTCTTTTCCATGGCTGTAAGAATAGATATGTTTTTAATGATACATAATAACATACTATTATTTCTGTCTTTCTTTCGTAGGTATGTATTCAGTCTTTGAAATGCTGGTAATACCGGAAAAATATTGATAGTAGGTACAAATTACCTGGCTCAGGATTCGAACCCAGCGTAGTAAGGAGAACACTGAGGGGCAATTGATTTGTTGTTATAGTAATCTGATGTGTTTATTCTAGCATTATGGGAACAATATAGTCCAGTTGGAATTTGCGTATCCTTGTTATGACCTTCGCGGATAAAAATGTGGAACGCTTCACGATTTTGCGTGTCATCCTTGCGCAGGGGCCATGCTAATCTTCTCTGTATCGTTCCAATTTTAGTATAATCATGTACTGCCGAAGCAAGTACATTAATGCTAAGAACACTTCAGGGCCAGTGGTAGGGGTCCAGGAGCTAATGAATCGGCCTTGTATCTTAAAAAAAGGATACAAACGCAAGTAAGATCACCTGCCACTGTCCTTAGTTATTAATATTCATTCTGCCTACGTGAATAATACAAATAATAATTATAACAATAATGGTAATACTAACAA
>CM064551.1:28605181-28734913 GCA_032716605.1 Paralithodes platypus
TACTTCTAAGCTCAATTAATGAAATCAACAAATACATGTGGCACTCCAAGGACTCGAACCTAGGATACTCACACCGAAATTCCGCGCATTTATGCATTACGCTATCAAGACAGTTAAAACATTATGCACAAGCCTACGATTTATTATGCAGTTTTGAATCCTGCATATTAATCTGATCATGTACATACATTCCAACTGTGCTATGGTAGCCTACTGTACAAACAAACATACATTGTTGAATTAAACATTCCTCCTAAATTAATAGTCAGATCAAAACTGCTCTTTTGGTTGGAATGCAAATTGGTGTTAGCCAGGGTAATCTGTAGTATTCTCATAACTTCACACACAGCTCTTCTTATACTACTACTATTACTACTACTACTACTACTACTACTACTACTACTACTACTACTACTACTACTACTACTAATATTAATAATAATAATAATAATAATGATAATAATAATAATATTAATACTACTATTAATACCACTACTACTTATAATAATAATAATAATAATACAATACTTTGAACGTTTGTACTAATTATAATCTACGCTATGAATTATCGGGTGATTTATTTGCAAATATATAAGCAAAGTTTTAAAAGTTTTGTTAATGCTGTTTTATGAATGACATGAACCAAGTTAATTTTAGCAAATTAACTTTTGAATTTATATATATATATATATATATATATATATACAGTATATACGGTATATATATATACATGCATATGATAATGCAGTGAAAGTATTGGATGTTATATCAATAAATATATCATACAATTTTTATCAGAGCATAAACCTGACCGGGAACTATAAAGACTGATAACAAACTTATATGTTTTTCCTTTAAGACAGTGTTACACGAGCTCTTTATCCGTCAATTTTTATGGGCAAATGTAGTCTGGCATCTTCAAAATTTAAGCTATACCAGAAATCATCCCCTGGCATAATCCACCTTCAGTCTAGTTTCCGATTCCAATGTGAAAGTCCATCAAAATATCACGAGAAAAAGTGGCTCATCAAAAATTGCCGGAACAATCGTTCGTGTGACACCTGTGTTATGCCTACCGGAGTGTGGTATTAGACCCAGCCAATATAGTCTAGTTTAAATGTTATTATTCAAGAAAATCCTTGTCATTGTTGATGATATCGAAAAAAATCGCCAAGCTTATCATGTATCATAATTATGCAAAATAAGTAATGGTTTCTTGTGTGTGTGTGTGTGTGTGTGTGTGTGTGTGTGTGTGTGTGTGTGTGTGTGTGTGTGTGTGAAATTAACGTCGATATTTATACATAATTAACTATCATAAAGTGCCATCCTATCTGAACACTTCGAATCTTACTAAACTAGAATATCCAAAATTGAATTGGACATTTTAGTTTGCTCCGTAAAACCTCCATCGAATCTTTGCACCCTTTTTGGGGATAAGTAAAGCCTTTGTGGCCATAATGGTTGTTTAGAAATCTTTAGTTAAGGGGAGACTGACCGTTTGTTTGGTCTATTAATTCATTTATTCATATTTTGTTTTTTAGTTTCCTCCCTAGACCTCCACCAAGCTTAGAAAAAAAAACCTAGACCCCCCTTCAAGATAAATTTGTACATTTTTCGGTAAAAAAATGTCCCGGCCGAAGGCCGGTTTCTCTCCAAATTGCAGGCTCGCTGTCGCTCGCCAGGAAAAAATCGACACCTAAATGGCACAAAAGGTCTTAAAATTGACAAACGAAATGGAGCGAAAGGTGTTAAAATCGCCAAACTAATGGGCCAAATGTCCTATAATCTCAAAACTAGTGGGGCTAAACATTAGGGAGAAGGGGGTCCAGAAAAACGGTCTGCCTCCCCTTAAGTTACTTAAACCTTTGTTGTAATTGTGAGATGAAGCTATTTTTATTTGTGAATAATTAATATACGGCAACCCCCGGTGTATGAAAGGGTTGAATAGAGAGCTTTGTATTGATCACATAAAATTATACAATATACAATATACAATTACAATGCAATATACAATTATACAATACTGATAAACATGGTCCAACTAATTACTTCAAACGATATAGCTAAATCTAATATTATTACACAAACACACACACACACACACACACACACACACACACACACACACACACTTTACACCTAACCCAAAACACCTCACCCCCCAAAAAACAAACCACTTAAGCCACAACAATCCACAAACAAAACACAATAATAATAATAATAATAATAACAAATAAATAAAAAATAATATTACACGAAGTTTATTATTACGCCAAGGAACCGTGATGCGTAGAAAGTCGGTATAGAAAGTTTGAGCTAAGAAAGTGGACTGCATTACTAACGGGTCTTTTTGTTGATGGGAGGGAAGAATATACATGCTGGCCCCTGGACTTAGTTCGTGATAGGTTTAGAAAAGGTTTGGTTCTTGTGCTTAGTGAAACTGGAAGGACTTAGGTGTTTTTGTTGTTTAATTCTGGACCCCCTCTCCCTTCTTCTACCTCATGTTTAGCCCCGTTAGCTTTTGAGATTTTATGATTATCCGCTCCATTCGTTTGGCTATTTTAAGACCTTTCGCCTCATTTCTTTCTCAATTTTAAGACTTTCCTTCTCATTTAGGTGTATATTTATTGCCTGGCGCGATATCCAGTCGGCAATTTAGGAGGCAGTTTTCTACAGAAAAATGCACAGTAGGGTCTTGTAATTATTTTGTTAAAGCTTGATATAGGTATAGGGAGCAAACTAAAAAAATATAAAAATAAGTAGATAAAAGAATAACATTATATATACAAGAAAATAACTTAAGGGGGGTCACCGTTTTTTTTTTTATCTTTCTCTCCTTTTCTCTCTTTCCCTGGCTTGTATCCAATCGGTCCCATTTAGTCTACTGTTTTAAGATGTTTATCCTCATCCAGGTGTCAATTTCTTCCTGACGAGCGATAGCGAGCCAGCATTATATGGAGAAATCCGGCTTCGCCGGAGAATTTTTTCTATCGAAAAATTTATAAATGTAACCTGCTGTCAATTTATAAATGTAACCTGCTGTCAATTTTTTTATTTTAAATATGCTGGCTCGCTACCGCGCACCTGGATGGAGATAAAAGTCTTAAAACAGTAGGCTAAATGGGGCCGAATGGATACAACCCAGAGAGAGAGAAAAAAACGAGGTGGGCCCCCTTAAAAGGTGAAGTAGAAAAGCTGCATACAATCATGATGGGTATATTAATAGTTAATTTTAGATATCCATATGTTGCCAGACAGCATGATCCCCTATGGGGTTGACATGAATGAATCGCCTCCATGAACCTCTGTCCTCTGTCAACGAGCGCCCCTTCATCCACTCAACACCACTTTCACTCATATACCTCTCAACTCCATTCTTCCACCTCACTCTCGGTCTGCCTATCCTTCCACCAGCTCCCCTTCATCCACCCAACACCACTTTCACTCATATACCTCTCAACTCCATCCTTCCACCTTACTCTCAGTCTGCCTCATCTTCTCTGCCCTGCCACCTCACTCTCGTACACTCTCTTAGTCATTCTCTCGCTCCCCTTACGTTCCACATGGCCGAACCATCTCAAGGTGTTTCTCCAATACATCAACATCCACACCACAACGCTTTCGTACTTCCTGATTTGTCGGTCTATCTCTCCACGTAACTCCACACGCACCTCTCAACTAAGTCATTTCCACCTCTCTCACTCTTGATTTATGTATCTTATCTTAAGGAGGGTCACCGGCTTTGTTTGATCTTTCTCTCTTTTTCTCTCTTGCCCTGGCTTATATCCATTCGGCCCCATTCAGCCAACTGTTTTAAGAAGTTCATCCCCATCCAGGTGTCGATTTCTTTATGGCAAGCGATAGCGAGCCAGCATTATATGGAGAAATCCGGCTTCGCCGGAGAAATTTTTCTATCGAAAAATGTACAAATTTAGCTTGCTGTCAAAACAAAAATATATATATGCTGGCTCGCTACCGCAAAATACAAATGCACACACATGACCTGAAAATATGAATTATCCTTCAGGGGAGGTTTCTAGTTTGTTTCCTACTCCTCCAGCAATCTTAAAATTTCACCCCCTTGACCCCCTTTCAAGATAAATTTGTACATTTTTCGGTAGAAAAATGTCCCGGCCGAAGGCCGATTACTCTTAGATTACAGGCTCGCTATCGCTCGCCAGGATAAAATCGACACCTAAATGGCACGAAAGGTCTTAAAATTGACAGAATGGGGCGGAAATTCTTAAAAATCACCAAACTAATGGGGCAAACGTCTTAAAATCTCAAAAGCAATGGGGCTAGACATGAGGGAGAAAGGGGTCAAGAAAAAAGTCCCTCAAGTGGAAATCTCCCCTTAACACTTTTATTTTACAGTGCCGGTGCTATATACCCTGTACCAAATAACTAGGCCAAAACTCTTCAACATTAACGTCTATAACTCACAAAGGTAATCTAGCTATTATTAGTGCCCATTGGGAAGAGTGGGCAGCCGGGGAATAAAGGTACCAGCCTATTTGCTCTAGCCCTTTTGAGTTACAGAGGTTAGGGTCCACAATGTCTGGCTTACCTACTTGGAACAGGGTATATAGAGTTCCAGGGCAGAAGAAGCCAAATATATTACCACAGACAAAATGCCGATCATAAGCTGCTTGAACAATCGGTCGCAGGTGAGACTAACATATATATTCGGTGTCACACGAGCGATTTTTCCGGCAATTTTCGAGGGCCAAGGTTTTTTCTAGCAATATTTTGAGGCTCTTTCACATTGGAATCGGATACTAGATTGAAGGTAGATGATGTGAGGTGGCTGATTTCTGGTAAAGCTTAAATTTCGAAGGTGCCAGACTACAATTGCCCGTAAAAATCGCTGGAAAAAAGAGCTCATGTGACCCCGCTTGAAGGCATTAGGTCAGTGGCTCGAACCGCTTGCACACAAAAACCTGACCACGGTGCGAGTCTAGGCTGGATCTGTGCTACTTAGGTGCTGGCCCAGGGTATACCTCACTTACTTATATAAAGGTGTGTGTGTGTCTGTGTGTGTGTGTGTGTATGTGTGTGTGTGTGGGGGGGGTGGGGTGGAGGGGGGTATAGTTCGTTTATTTATAGAGTACGTGTCACACAATTCCTAGATATTTATGTTGGCTTTCTGCTTCTTTTGTTATTGTATTTTATGATCTGATTTATTTCATGATTTTATTTATTTTGTTTCACTTTGATATTTTGACTTTCTTATTATTATTATTATTATTATCGTGTTGTTGTTTTATTTTTATTTTGTTTTCGTCCATTTGAAGACCGGCTGACACTACGGGATTTTACTCAGCTTACGAACGACCTCTCGGATTCCCAGGGGGTAAGAACAATATATATATATCAGTCATGGTAAACTTAAAGCCCCATATTGAAAAAAACAAACAGTTGTTCACCTTTTTTACTACCGATGCCGTCATGTTAAGGGGAGATTTCCACTTAAGGGATTTTTTTTTCTTTACCCCCTTCTCCCTCATGTTTAGCCCCATTGCTTTTGAGATTTTAAGACGTTCGCCCAATTAGTTTGGCGATTTTAAGAACTTTCACCCAATTTATGTAACTTGGAAGACCTTTCGTCTCATTTAGGTGTCGATTTTTTCCTGGCGAGCGATAGCGAGCCTGCAATTTAAGAGGAATCGGCCTTCGGCCGGGAAATTTTTCTACCGAAAAATGTACAAATTTATCTAGAAAGGGGGTCAAGGGGGTGTAATTTCAAGCTTGATGGAAGTCTAGGAAACACACTAAAAACCTCCCCTTAACTTTATCCTGGCTATTATTGAATGATTGTATTCAGTTTAACAAGGCCCGCCAATAATTAACAGGCTTCGAACTGTTTCACTTAACCCTTTTTACTACCACAGATCCTTCTTAAACTGCATTGTCTGAATATAGCTAGAATATGATTAAAAGGACGTACAGAAAGGGTTAAGGGGGGTGACCTGTTTTTGTCCTGTCCTTTTCTATCTTTCTCTGGCTTGTATCCATTTGGCCCCATTCAGCCTACTGTTTTAAGACGTTTATCCCCATCCAGGTGTCAATTTCTTACTGGTGAGCGGTAGCGAGCCAGAATGTTTTTTATTTTTGTTAGACAGCAGGCTTAATTTGTACATTTTTCGATAGAAAAATTTCTCTGGCGAAGCCGGATTTCTTCATATAATGCTGGCTCGCTATCGCTCGCCAGGAAGAAATCGACACCTAGATGGGGATAAACGTCTTAAAATAGTTGGCTGAATGGGGCCGAATGGATACAAGCTAGAGAAAGAGAGAAAAGGACAGACATAACAAAAAGCAGGTCACCCCCCTTAATGCAAAGACACAACAGATCTGCAGTAAGAATAGATCAAATGAAAGTCAGCGATGAGACTTGTGGGCGAAACGAACCTAAACGTCTCCGAGCTAGATATAATAATTACGTAGAAGCTTGAGCAGGTTATCATTGGAGGAGAAGTGGTCAAGCTACTGGAGGTCAGAGGTCAGGGTCAGGGATGGGATACCTGTATTGAGCAGTAATAATGACCTATATTGTCTTAGTTTGATCAGGTTATTATAGGAAGAGTGGTCAAGCTACTGGAGGTCAGAGGTCAGTAATAATGACCTATATTGTCTTAGTTTGATCAGGTTATTATAGGAAGAGTGGTCAAGCTACTGGAGGTCAGAGGTCAGGGATGGGAGCCTGTATTGAGTAGTAATAATGACCTATATTGTCTTAGCTTGATCAGGTTATTATAGGAGGAGGAGTGGTCAAGCTACTGGAGGTCAGAGGTCAGGGTCAGGGATGGGAACCTTCACTGAGTATATATAGTCGGTTTCATTTCAGCTGATGGTAAATTGAATCCATTAGCAGCTGATTTCTTGATAGTTAATGCAAATATATGAAACTATTATGTCTCTGTGTCTTATCACCGACAAGTTCTATTAATAAACACCATATTTCACTGAAAATTGCTAAATTTTTCAATAGACAAATTTTATGGTCGCAGGTAGATTTCTTCTAAGTAACAGGCTCGCTATCGCTCAACCAGAACAAATATCGACACCTGAGGTGAGGGAAAGCACATCTGGTTGTGGTTTTGAAAGTTTGGAAAGCCCCCCCTATTAGGTTGAAGGCAGGTTACTAAAGTTGGGCCAAATTCATAGCAACCTCGTCTCCAGAACCTGTTACACCCGAGCTGACGAGATAAGATGGTTTAAATAATAATACAAACAAAAATAATAATAAGAAAAACCAAGATAATATGAAAAAAAAAATATATAATTTATATATAAAATTAATAAATGATAAACTGTTCGTGTGACTCGGCTATAAGGTTACTATAATATTAATCAGCCAACATTTTTGTTTTGTTTGGATAACTCCTATTTTGAAGTACAGTAGTAGGTACTTTCACTCCGATAACTCCTATTTTGAAGAGTAGTACCTATTTTGAAGTACAGTAGTAGGTACCTTTCACTCCGATAACTCCTATTTTGAAGTACAGTAGTAGGTACCTTTCACTCCGATAACTCCTATTTTGAAGTACAGTAGTAGGTACCTTTCACTCCGATAACTCCTATTTTGAAGTACAGTAGTAGGTACCTTTCACTCCGATAACTCCTATTTTGAAGTACAGTAGTAGGTACCTTTCACTCCGATAACTCCTATTTTGAAGTACAGTAGTAGGTACCTTTCACTCCGATAACTCCTATTTTGAAGTACAGTAGTAGGTACCTTTCACTCCGATAACTCCTATTTTGAAGTACAGTAGTAGGTACCTTTCACTCCGATAACTCCTATTTTGAAGTACAGTAGTAGGTACCTTTCACTCCGATAACTCCTATTTTGAAGTACAGTAGTAGGTACCTTTCACTCCGATAACTCCTATTTTGAAGTACAGTAGTAGGTACCTTTCACTCCGATAACTCCTATTTTGAAGTACAGTAGTAGGTACCTTTCACTCCGATAACTCCTATTTTGAAGTACAGTAGTAGGTACCTTTCACTCCGATAACTCCTATTTTGAAGTACAGTAGTAGGTACCTTTCACTCCGATAACTCCTATTTTGAAGTACAGTAGTAGGTACCTTTCACTCCGATAACTCCTATTTTGAAGTACAGTAGTAGGTACCTTTCACTCCGATAACTCCTATTTTGAAGTACAGTAGTAGGTACCTTTCACTCCGATAACTCCTATTTTGAAGTACAGTAGTAGGTACCTTTCACTCCGATAACTCCTATTTTGAAGTACAGTAGTAGGTACCTTTCACTCCGATAACTCCTATTTTGAAGTACAGTAGTAGGTACCTTTCACTCCGATAACTCCTATTTTGAAGTACAGTAGTAGGTACCTTTCACTCCGATAACTCCTATTTTGAAGTACAGTAGTAGGTACCTTTCACTCCGATAACTCCTATTTTGAAGTACAGTAGTAGGTACCTTTCACTCCGATAACTCCTATTTTGAAGTACAGTAGTAGGTACCTTTCACTCCGATAACTCCTATTTTGAAGTACAGTAGTAGGTACCTTTCACTCCGATAACTCCTATTTTGAAGTACAGTAGTAGGTACCTTTCACTCCGATAACTCCTATTTTGAAGTACAGTAGTAGGTACCTTTCACTCCGATAACTCCTATTTTGAAGTACAGTAGTAGGTACCTTTCACTCCGATAACTCCTATTTTGAAGTACAGTAGTAGGTACCTTTCACTCCGATAACTCCTATTTTGAAGTACAGTAGTAGGTACCTTTCACTCCGATAACTCCTATTTTGAAGTACAGTAGTAGGTACCTTTCACTCCGATAACTCCTATTTTGAAGTACAGTAGTAGGTACCTTTCACTCCGATAACTCCTATTTTGAAGTACAGTAGTAGGTACCTTTCACTCCGATAACTCCTATTTTGAAGTACAGTAGTAGGTACCTTTCACTCCGATAACTCCTATTTTGAAGTACAGTAGTAGGTACCTTTCACTCCGATAACTCCTATTTTGAAGTACAGTAGTAGGTACCTTTCACTCCGATAACTCCTATTTTGAAGTACAGTAGTAGGTACCTTTCACTCCGATAACTCCTATTTTGAAGTACAGTAGTAGGTACCTTTCACTCCGATAACTCCTATTTTGAAGTACAGTAGTAGGTACCTTTCACTCCGATAACTCCTATTTTGAAGTACAGTAGTAGGTACCTTTCACTCCGATAACTCCTATTTTGAAGTACAGTAGTAGGTACCTTTCACTCCGATAACTCCTATTTTGAAGTACAGTAGTAGGTACCTTTCACTCCGATAACTCCTATTTTGAAGTACAGTAGTAGGTACCTTTCACTCCGATAACTCCTATTTTGAAGTACAGTAGTAGGTACCTTTCACTCCGATAACTCCTATTTTGAAGTACAGTAGTAGGTACCTTTCACTCCGATAACTCCTATTTTGAAGTACAGTAGTAGGTACCTTTCACTCCGATAACTCCTATTTTGAAGTACAGTAGTAGGTACCTTTCACTCCGATAACTCCTATTTTGAAGTACAGTAGTAGGTACCTTTCACTCCGATAACTCCTATTTTGAAGTACAGTAGTAGGTACCTTTCACTCCGATAACTCCTATTTTGAAGTACAGTAGTAGGTACCTTTCACTTCGATAACTCCTATTTTGAAGTACAGTAGTAGGTACCTTTCACTCCGATAACTCCTATTTTGAAGTACAGTAGTAAGTACTTTTCACTCCGATAACTCCTATTTTGAAGTACAGTAGTAGGTACCTTTCACTCCGATAACTCCTATTTTGAAGTACAGTAGTAGGTACCTTTCACTTCGATTACTCCTATTTTGAAGTACAGTAATAGGTACCTTTCACTCCGATAACTCCTATTTTGAAGTACAGTAGTAGGTACCTTTCACTCCGATAACTCCTATTTTGAAGTACAGTAGTAGGTACCTTTCACTCCGATAACTCCTATTTTGAAGTACAGTAGTAGGTACCTTTCGCTTCGATAACTCCTATTTTGAAGTACAGTAGTAGGTACCTTTCACTCCGATAACTCCTATTTTGAAGTACAGTAGTAGGTACCTTTCACTCCGATAACTCCTATTTTGAAGTACAGTAGTAGGTACCTTTCACTCCGATAACTCCTATTTTGAAGTACAGTAGTAGGTACCTTTCACTCCGATAACTCCTATTTTGAAGTACAGTAGTAGGTACCTTTCACTTCGATAACTCCTATTTTGAAGTACAGTAGTAGGTACCTTTCACTTCGATAACTCCTATTTTGAAGTACAGTAGTAGGTACCTTTCACTCCGATAACTCCTATTTTGAAGTACAGTAGTAGGTACCTTTCACTCCGATAACTCCTATTTTGAAGTACAGTAGTAGGTACCTTTCACTCCGATATCTCCTATTTTGAAGTACAGTAGTAGGTACCTTTCACTCCAATAACTCCTATTTTGAAGTACAGTAGTAGGTACCTTTCACTCCGATAACTCCTATTTTGAAGTACAGTAGTAGGTACCTTTCACTCCGATAACTCCTATTTTGAAGTACAGTAGTAGGTACCTTTCACTCCGATAACTCCTATTTTGAAGTACAGTAGTAGGTACCTTTCACTCCGATAACTCCTATTTTGAAGTACAGTAGTAGGTACCTTTCACTTCGATAACTCCTATTTTGAAGTACAGTAGTAGGTACCTTTCCCTCCGATAACTCCTATTTTGAAGTACAGTAGTAGGTACCATTCACTCCGATAACTCCTATTTTGAAGTACAGTAGTAGGTACCTTTCACTCCGATAACTCCTATTTTGAAGTACAGTAGTAGGTACCTTTCACTCCGATAACTCCTATTTTGAAGTACAGTAGTAGGTACCTTTCACTCCGATAACTCCTATTTTGAAGTACAGTAGTAGGTACCTTTCACTCCGATAACTCCTATTTTGAAGTACAGTAGTAGGTACCTTTCACTCCGATAACTCCTATTTTGAAGTACAGTAGTAGGTACCTTTCACTCTGATAACTCCTATTTTGAAGTACAGTAGTAGGTACCTTTCACTTCGATAACTCCTATTTTGAAGTACAGTAGTAGGTACCTTTCACTCCGATAACTCCTATTTTGAAGTACAGTAGTAGGTACCTTTCACTCCGATAACTCCTATTTTGAAGTACAGTAGTAGGTACCTTTCACTCCGATAACTCCTATTTTGAAGTACAGTAGTAGGTACCTTTCACTCCGATAACTCCTATTTTGAAGTATAGTAGTAGGTACCTTTCACTCCGATAACTCCTATTTTGAAGTACAGTAGTAGGTACCTTTCACTCCGATAACTCCTATTTTGAAGTACAGTAGTAGGTACCTTTCACTCCGATAACTCCTATTTTGAAGTACAGTAGTAGGTACCTTTCACTCCGATAACTCCTATTTTGAAGTACAGTAGTAGGTACCTTTCACTCCAATAACTCCTATTTTGAAGTACAGTAGTAGGTACCTTTCACTCCGATAACTCCTATTTGGAAGTACAGTAGTAGGTACCTTTCACTCCGATAACTCCTATTTTGTAGTACAGTAGTAGGTACCTTTCACTCCGATAACTCCTATTTTGAAGTACAGTAGTAGGTACCTTTCACTCCGATAACTCCTATTTTGAAGTACAGTAGTAGGTACCTTTCACTCCGATAACTCCTATTTTGAAGTACAGTAGTAGGTACCTTTCACTCCGATAACTCCTATTTTGAAGTACAGTAGTAGGTACCTTTCACTCCGATAACTCCTATTTTGAAGTACAGTAGTAGGTACCTTTCACTCCGATAACTCCTATTTTGAAGTACAGTAGTAGGTACCTTTCACTCCGATAACTCCTATTTTGAAGTACAGTAGTAGGTACCTTTCACTCCAATAACTCCTATTTTGAAGTACAGTAGTAGGTACCTTTCACTCCAATAACTCCTATTTTGAAGTACAGTAGTAGGTACCTTTCACTCCGATAACTCCTATTTTTCCTGCCACTTATTACACGATTTTAATCATATTACGAATACTAATAATAATAATAATAAAAATAATAATTATTATTATTCAGTTAGCATTTTACAATGTTGGTACCACATAATATGTTACAAATATGACATGTACCAGCTTTGCATAATTCCAACTAAGGATAACTTAATAAGGCCGTTAGGCGTATTTCCATTGGGGGTCCTTGTGGGATTAGGTTGGCTGGGGAAAAAGGGGAGGATAAAAAAAAGTAGATACTTTAGAGAAAGTATTTCTAGGGGGTTATATTAAGATACCTTACATTCTATAGTTGGACTGGTCAAAATATTGCCCCCTTTGATTCCCAGAGGTCCTGCCGAAGCTGAAGAAAATCCTATATTGATAATTAGATTATAGAAAGGGTTAAAGGAGGGGTTTTTAATTGTTTCCCTAAACCTATATCAATCTTTAAAACATAAACCCAAGTAAACTGTCCCGGCCGATGGTCGCTTCCTCCTAAATTACAGGCTTGCTGTCGCTTGCCAGGAAAAATAACCCTCTAAATGGCACGAAAAGGTTTTATAATTGACAGAAATGGGGCGAAAGTTTATAAAACCGCCCAACTAAGGGAGCGAACATCTTCAAATCTCAAAAACGTACAGGGCTACACATGTGATAGAAGGGGGCCCAGACCAAAAAAACTCCAGTGAAAATCTCTCCTTAACACAGATCTCGGGCGTGGTATCTAGAAAAGCCTGTTGTTCAGAAAGCAACCGTAAAACGTTATCTGAGAAAACAACAATTGTGGCAGGATTTATTTATATTTATTAATTCGCCAAACTAGGCTCAAGTGCAGCATCCATCTTATAAGTATCTACTCTCCACTCTCTCTCGCTCACTTTATTTCTCTCTATGGTGGTTGGGGAGAGAGCCATCTGCTTTGCTATCCTTACCTTCCACTTTGTAGAAAATTGTATGTTATCATTAACTCCGGACTGCCTAGTAGTAGTAGTAGTCTGTGCAGACTGTGCATTTATGTAACTCTATGTAATTATATCTCGCTCATTCTCTCTCTCTCCTAACAAACCTCTTAGACTTCTTCCACGATATCCTCAACCTCTACGATGAGAGTAAAGCTGTAGATATTATATACCTTGATTTTCAAAAGGCCTTTGACAAAGTTCCCCACAAACGTTTACTGCTAAAACTAAAAGCGCATGGAATACAGGACGGTGTGTTGAAATGGATAGAAAATTGGCTCAGCAACAGAAAGCAAAGAGTAGTCATAAACGGTAAGGCATCTAAATAGACCAATGTAAGTAGCGGGGTACCCCAGGGATCGGTACTAGGACCAATTCTTTTTCTAATTTACATCAACGAAATAGACGAGGGTCTCACCTGTACAATCTCAAAATTTGCTGACGATACAAAAATTGCAAATAGCGTACTCTCAAAAGAACAAGTTGACGATATGCAACACAATCTAGATAAATTGTCATGTTGGGCCCAAATTTGGCAAATGAGTTTCAATGCGGATAAATGTAAAGTACTACATATCGGATACCTAAATGAGAAAGCAAACTATTCGATGAATGGCACTCAGCTTAAGAATGTAAACAGAGAAACCGATCTGGGAGTAACAATATCGAGTAACCTAAAACCGAGTCAACAATGTTCAGAAGTTGTTAAGAAGGCAAACAAAATAATTGGCTTTTTAGGCAGGTCATTTGAGCATAAATCCAAAGAAGTTATCCTAACCCTTTACAATTCCTTAGTCCGCCCTCTTCTGGAATACTGCGTTCAATCCTGGTGCCCTTATTACCAAAAAGATATAAACAAGCTAGAACGAGTTCAACGTAGAGTTACCAAAATGATACCTAGCCTAAAGAACAAACCATAGGAAGAGCGTCTTAGAGAATTAAATCTATTTCCTTTAACCCAGCGCAGATTAAGAGGTGACTTAATTCAAGTGTTCAAAATCATCAAAGGCATCGACAATATGAACTGTAGTAAGTACTTCACTATCGACCAATCTAATTACACGCGGGGAAACGGTTGCAAAATTATTGGTAAATCTTTTAACTCGCACGAATCTAAGAATTTCTTCTTCAATCGAGTTGTCAACTTGTGGAATGGGCTTCCCCGAAACGTTATAGACTGCATCACTGTTGATTCATTTAAATTCCTCCTAGACAAATATCTCGCATCAAACCCGCGACTGACTGCGTTTGTAAATGAATAACTTTATTTTATCCCCCCCTCAGTTACTAACCCATCTGTCCTCTACTAACTTCCTAATCCTGCCACGGACATTAGTTCCAGGGCAGTAATTCCCTTTCCAATGTTCCCTTACCCACTCTAAACCACTGTTTGGACACTTGATCCTCAGTGTTTTGGAGGACAAGCAACCTAGAAGGGTCACTAGATCTGTTATTGCTTGATTTCCTTTGTACTCCTTTGTACTCTTACATCAAGAGAGATGTATTGGGGACATCCACTTTTTTACTGGGCTCTGAGGCAAAACTTAAATGTTTTTTTGTGTCGCCCAGAACTTGTAAAGGAGTTTCTATAATGGAGAAAGGAACTGGTAACTAGACCAACGCAAAAACTGTGTATATACTGTAGTGCTAGAAGTGGATATGCGTGCGAGGATTGAGATATGAGGTGTGTACATAAAGTGGGTTATCAGGCTCATATTATATGTTTACATGTACAGTACAGTTATTGTTTACATGTACAGTACAGTTATTGTTTACATGTACAGTACAGTTATTGTTTACATGTACAGTTATTGTTTACATGTACAGTTATTGTTGTTTTCCTATGTCTTAACCTCCAGACTGTATGCTGTTCAGTAGCCTTAAACTAACTCTTAAGAGGCCCCGAGATCATCGATTGAAGTTTCGAGATGATGAGTGCTTCATGTGTCGCACTATAATAGATGGTAACAGTGGAGCTGCAAGGTGTTGGTTACTTCGTTTCTGCCTTATTGATACAAGTCACTTGATTAGAGAGAGCAGCTATACGGTCGTTCACAGCATCTTCGAATACGGTTGGGCATCTTCTATGAATTAGTGACTTTATAGGGGGTATTTTCTTGACGTGTCGGTGTAGCCAGAATTCTTGTAGAAAAGTAGGGACGATCAAAGCACCTCGGGAAAAAAAAACTGATGTTTGGCGTGGACTCGAGCTGAGGTCCCTTTGGTCTGCAGTTCACGAGACTATCCACTGTGCTATCACCTTACCCACATAAGTTCTGTTCCTCGTTGTGATCTTACGTATGAAAGTTAAATAGCAGGAATGAATTACGAGTGTGGTTTCTTTGATATAATACTTGACTAATCAGAAGACTTAAGGGGATGTTTTTAGTGTGTTTCCTAGACTTCCATCAAGCTTGAAATTACACCCCCTTGACCCCCTTTCAAGATAAATTTGTACATTTTTCGGTAGAAAAATTTCCCGGCCAAAGGCCGGTTCCTCTTAAATTACAGGCTCGCTATCGCTCGCCAGGAAAAAATCGACACCTAAATGGCACAAATGGTCTTAAAAGTGATATAAATGGGGTGAAAGTTGTTAACATCGCCAAACTAATGGGGCGAACGTCTTAAAATCTCAAAAGCAATGGGGCTAAACATGAGGGAGAAAGGGGTAAAGAAAAAAATCCCTCAAGTGGAAATCTCCCCTTAACCACGGCATAGGAAACTACACTCGTAATTCCATGATGCTCATCCATATATAAATGAATGAATAGATAAATAAACAAATCAATAAGTAACTCAATAATAATTATACACTATCCTCCTCTTCACAAAAACATTAGGATATTGAAAACCGCATAGCTGGCGACCCTCACCTCTTTATTGCAGCGAATCACATGTAAATATTGTATCCTGTGTTACCCTCTTCACTCCTAGCCTCATATGTACCCACGATAGTGATCATAAATATTCATATATATATTTTATGGAAGAACAAGTTTATAGATATATTTTATATATATATACAGTATAGTGTATATATAAAGAACGCCATTTGATTATATAATAAATGGTTATAATTGGTCTATAATTTGCACGTTAATTCACTGTTATCATAAATTCACATCCAGTCGTATCCGTTCAAGTTAATTAAATTAATTAAGTGCATAATATTGTATGTACCTGTCTATTAATACAGCACCTTCCTCAACTAGATATAATAACTCACCAGTAGATGTACGCTTAACTTAAGGGGAGATTTCCACTTGAGGTTTTCTTTTGTCTTGAGCCCTGTCTCCCTCTTGTTTAGCCCTATTGCTTTTGAGATTTTAAGACGTTCACCCCATTAGTTAGGCGATTTGAAGAACTTTCACCCCATTTCTGTCAATTTTAAGACCTTTAGTGTCATTTAGGTTTTGATTCTTTTGCTGGCGAGCGATAGCAAGCCTGTAATTTAAGAGGAACCGGCCTTCGGTCGGTAAATTTTGCTACCGAAAAATGTACACATTTATCTTGAAAGGGGGTCTAGGGGGTGTAATCTTAAGCTTAATGGAGGTATAGGGAAAACACTAAAAACCTCCCCTAAACATGCTTTAAATCTCTTAACTTTTAACTTATTCTATTTTGAATACACTGTTGCGTATAATTCTAGGAACTTAGGTATTGGGAACATACATTTTAGTTATAACTATAACTATTACCGGGTATATTAAACTACACATAGGCCTTTGAATATGTATATCTTAAAATACATATGCATTACTGTATATACCTCTGTTCTAATACCATCTAATTAATTTTTCTATTGTGTAGAATTATATTTTGAGTGGAACTATATTAGTTTAACTGGTATTATAATGCTATCCCTCTCACTATTCTGAGTTATATTTTATTATTATTATTATTATTATTATTATTATTATTATTATTATTATTATTATTATTTTTAATATTATCATGTTTATATAATAATTATTATTTATTATAGTTGAAATGTACAGTAGTAAGTTATAATGTGAGCAAAATATTATATTTAGTACTGTATAGGTAATTCCTTCCATGGGTTTTCAAAAATTTAAGTTATCTTCATCAATACATCCTTATAATTATAAAGTGCCTGGTTCACATTTTTCCTTTCAAAGCTTCTTGAATCGTAATTATCTAGGGCGCATTTTCGAGCTTTCAAATAAGTCAATGGAACTCAAAGCTATCCTGTCTAACCCACTTGTGAACCCAACCGGCTTGCTTGGAGTCAAATGTGAGGATTGACTTTGGTTTGGTTTGACTTGTGATCGGTAGAAAATGCACCCTTTAGCCGAGATGGAGGTAAGGAGGGTGGGGAGTTACTGGTGACTTCTTAGTTTTTCTTGTAGACTGTGGAAGAAAGAAGGAAAATTATTAGATAGGTGTGTGTATATGTGTGTGTGTGTGTTTGTGTGTGTGTGTGTGTGTGTCTGTTTTTTGAAGTGCATGTGTAGCCTAAATGTAATATATCAGCCTTTGTACAGAAATATTTACTCTTTCAGTGCAGGCATTTTGGCCAAAATTGACCTTCATTCCCTGCTCATTTTCATGCATTAACAAGAGCCAAAATGTAATACAATAATATATCCGTAAAAAATACAGTAATACAGCTTTCCAATGACACCTGCATCATCTCATTACCACGTCTGGTTGTGTTGCAACGATCTTGCAAAGGTCGGCCAAAATCGCTAAACATGAGCGATTTTGAGCTGATTCGCTATGTGTACCGCTAAGCAATCATGTGAGAGACATCTCTGAGTTACCTCAGTGCTGGCCCAAACTTGGTGGGCGACGGATGAAGGTGTCCAACGCTGCATGCAACAGCTTGCCTCGCTCCCAGTCTACATAATAAGCGGATTTTGGCGTCCGTCTGGTGACGGGAGCCGCAACTTATGCGTTGAATACAAATATATTGTTCTTAAGCTAAGCGCTAAATATGTTCATGAAGTTAATAAATCTTACAATATAAACAGTATAGCTTTAATCCTATGTACAATTCCTGGACTCTTACCGACAGCATATAGTTTGAATCCCTTATACTGTTTGGTGGTCCCGGTGTGGAAGGTGACGGTCATGTAGTTATCGGCGGAGAGCAGTGCGTCGCGAACCACGGGTGGAGGTAGCCTAGTGCCGCACATCCTGGGGGGCGGGACAAATATTATACAGTGTTATAATTCTTCCCTGATGTCTAAGATTACAGGACAGGTACAAATCTATATATGTGTTGGGTAAGGGCTGGTTCTATCCAGAGTGAGGTTTGGCATCCTCTACCCAACCTTAGCCGTTTCTGTTTGTCTCTTTTACTGTCCCACTTTTCCTTCAGGGGGTAGGGGGCTAGGAGTTCTCCTCCCCTTGTAAAATTCTACTCATCACGACTGAGAAAGGGGCGAGGGAACGTGAAAGGGGTCCCGGACCCTGAGAATAAGAACCCTTGAATGTTGTTTCTGTTCAGGCTCTGTCTCGAGTCGGCCACCCACAGCAATGGGGTGTATGCCTAAGTATATACATACATACTGTACATACAAATTTATATCGAGAGGGAGTCTCGGTTGTTTTTTGTGTAACTTGCTGGAAGTCTAGGGAGCAAACGGTAAGCCTCCCCTTAACCCCTTCACTGCCGTGGATGTCTTTGGTCTCATTTCAGTTATATTTGGACGATTTTATGCAGATTAGGAAGAATCTGTGGTACTTAGATGGGTTAACAGAAATCGTCTGAAGCCTCTTAATTGCTACACGCCAGTCGTAAGCTGAATAAAACCGTCTAACAATTGTCTTAATATAACAAAAAGGACGTCAACGGTACTGAAGGTGTTAATACATGCGGCTCACAGGTAAAAGGGAGCTAACTCTAAGCGATTTTAAGGAAGCCCACCTCGCTTTTTTTTCTCTTTCTCTCCCTCTCTCTTTGGCTTGTATCCATTCGGCCCCATTCAGCCTACTGTTTTAAGACGTTTACCCCCATCCAGGTGTCAATATTTTCCTGGCGAGCGGTAGCGAGCCAGCATATATATATATTTATATATTTGTTTTGACAGCAAGCTAAATTTGTACATTTTTCGATAGAAAAATGTCTTCGGCGAAGCCGGATGTCTCCATACAATGCTGGCTCGCTATCGCTCGCCTGGAAAAATCGATACCTGGTTGGGGATAAACGTCTTAAAACAGTTGGCTTAATGGGGCCGAATGGATACAAGCCAGGGAAAGAGAGAAAAGGAGGGAAAGATAAAAAACAAAACGGTGACCCCTCCTTAACGAGCTGGAAACGCCTCTACTTACTTGACCCCCGCATAGCCGGCGTCGAGATTCATAACCTGGATATAGTCTTCGGTGCAGGACACCTTGTACTCCACCTTCAGGGAGTCGAACATCAGCTTAATCTGGCTGTCTGCGGGCGCCTGTAGGGGAGAGAGAGAGAGAGAGAGGTGGTGGTGGTGTTTGTTGTTGTTGTTGTTGAGAGAGAGAGAGAGAGAGCATATATAAGAACTTAAAATATGGGAATCTGTAAAATGCCGATATGGCCCACACTAGGCAGATCCGTCTCACTCCCAAGAGTAAGAGAGAGAGAGAGAGAGAGAGAGAGATAGAAAGAGAAAGAGAGAGAGAGAGAGAGTATTCAAGTGAGAGCAGGAAAGGTAGGGACAGACATTCCAATTAAGGCCGTATGTATAAGGAGGATGACCTAGAAATATTTACATAGATTTACATAGACAGTGAAAGGAAAGGATAGCAAAGAATATCAAAGAGAGAGAGAGAGAGAGAGAGAGTGAGTGGGTGAGATATAATATTCAAGTGTGAGCAGGAAAGGTAGGGACAGACATTCCGACTGAGGCTGCATGTTGAGGGAGGATGACCTAGAGAGAGGAGGATAAATAAAGTCAGAGAGAGAGAGAGAGAGAGAGAGAGAGAGAGACTGAAGTTAGATGATGTTAGGCGGCTGAATTCTGATAAAATGTCTTTTTGAAGCTGCCAGACCATAATTGTCCGTAAAACATGCTCGAAAAAGGGCTCGTGTGACTCCGGCTTTACCTTCGTAGACCTATGACGGCTGGTTGTCTCCTCCTGGCCCATTGCAACTCTGGCTTATCGAAGTTGCATTGCCACTGTCTCGCTGTCTCATCTCACAATCTCGAACACTCCTCTCTCCCAAACGCCACCTATTGAGCTGTTTACTCTATAGGCACTGCACCCATAGTATATGCTGAATAATGGAATATTCACACAATGTTAATTCATTGGGAACAGCGATGGTATTAAGGGAAGGCAGTTGGTTTTTCGAGTCCTCCTCCTCCCTCATGTTTAGCCCTATTAGTTAGTTATGAGATTACAAGACATTCGCCCCATTAGTTTGGCGATTTTCAGACCTTTTTCCCCATTTCTTTGCCAATATCAAGACCTTTCGTACCATTTAGGTGTCGATTTTTTTTCTGGCGAGCGATAGTGAGCCTGTATTTGAAGAGGAATCGGCCTTCGGTCGGGACATTTTTCTACCGAGAAACGTACAAATTTATATCGAAGGGGGGTCTTGTGGGTGTTTTTTAAAAAGTTTGATGGAGGTTTAGAGAGCAAACTAAATCCCCTCCTTAAACCATTGAGCCGAACCAGTAACTTATGCTGCACAATACCGTCTGAGCTCCCTTAATATGGCGTGTTGGTGGGTTTTGTGATGGTGCACTGAAACTAAGTACAGCACAGATTTAATTCCATTCCAATATTATCTTCCCATTAACACATCGGCATTTTAACCCAGGACCATAAGATTATCAGTCCAGTAACTAGACCACTTCACCACTTCTTCCCTTAATGGCGTTCTGAAGGTAAATATTCTAGAGGAATAGTTATTTTTAGAGTATGATGGTGTATGTTGAAAACATTATCTGCCGTGCTTGAATTCTGTGACTTTTTCAGTGTTTTGATTTTATATACAAAGCAAAAATATTTGTTCTATTTTTGACTTGGTAAGAAGCTAGAATTCGGCATGTGCTGACTTACCATATGCTTCTTCTATAGGAAGACTCACTTTCACACTCTCTCTCTCTCTTTCTCCCTCTCTCTCTCTCTCTCTCTCTATATATATATATAATTATATATAATGGCATAAATGGAATCTAACCGTAATGTTGAATTCGCAGTGGTAGTCATTAGGATACAGGTGAGGGTAGTTAGGTGAAGAGACCACCTTGACAGGGTCAGCATTAGACAGGACCACCTCGGTACACGGGGAGTCTGAAACATAGCATGGGTTAGGTGATGCAGGTAGGTGAAGTACTAATCAACCTGTCTTAATTATAATAAAAAAACAATAATAACTACTCAATCTAATGGGTTACCAGATTCAAAGTACTGTAATATGTGTTATGATATGGTTGAACAAAATCGAAAATTAAAATTCTACATCAACTTATTTTCCCTCTTATGTTTTTTTTTGTGTTTTGTGTTTTGTTTAACTCAGAATAATGGACTCCGATGCATTTGTTCGCTCTAATAACTCAAATGACTCTTGGACGTACCTGTGGAAGGTTCGGTGGATGTGGTGGTGCTGGTTTGGGTGGTTGTTGTGGTTTGAGTGGTGGTGGTGGTGGTGGTAGGAGTCGTCGTTGGGGTGGTAACTGCAAACGTTGTAGAGAAACATAGATATAGTAATTGATAATATCGTACAATGATTTATACATTGAAGCTAAACATTGACACATTGAAAGTATATATACTGTATATATATATATATATATATATATATATGGAGGTAAAATCACAAATACGTGTGATCAAATTATGTAGTAAAACTCGCTAGGAAAATTGAAACAATGGAACACCAAGCTTTCGTCTATTATCTCAAGACATCTTCAGGGTAATACAAGAAAAGAGGGGGAGAGTGAGGCTTAAATACCCGTCCTAAATCATCTGTGAGTTGCTAACTAGCATATAAATACAAAAAGTGTTGCCAGCCTACTGTCTGTTGCCATATTTTTAGGAACATACTTATTTTATATACAAAATATATGTACATATATACATTGAAATATGCCTAACAATACAATCTAATCATATATACAATTTGATACACATCAATGAACTTGCAGATCCCTTTCAAACTGTTATCGTAACTTATGTAAATATGAAGAAATACATATACCTGTAGAAATACATATAATTACATATACATACACATATACATGCATACTGTACACACGCATACATTACATACATACAAATAAAAATTACATATATAAGAACAAAAGAAAAAATGGGAGTCTGCAGAAAGCCGATTGGTCACACAAGCCAGATCCTTCCCACACCCAACCCTAATTATAAGGCCGAATTATAGGCCCAACTCACTAATACTATGGACCCTGGGGACTGACCTTCCCAAAATGGTCAGATCAACATAAGGATAAAAGGAGTCTGTAGAAAGCCGAATAGCCCACACCTGGCATATCCCCCTCACAACTAAACAGTATATAAATTATACATAAACACACATATATACACATATTTACGTAAGTTACGATAACAGTTTGAAAGGGATCTGCAAGTTCATTGATGTGTATCAAATTGTATATATGATTAGATTGTATTGTTAGGCATATTTCAATGTATATATGTACATATATTTTGTATATAAAATAAGTATGTTCCTAAAAATATGGCAACAGGCAGTAGGCTGGCAACACTTTTTGTATTTATATGCTAGTTAGCAACTCACAGATGATTTAGGACGAGTATTTAAGCCTCACTCTCCCCCTGTTTTATTGTATTACCCTGAAGATGTCTTGAGAGAATAGACGAAAGCTTGGTGTTCCATTGTTTCAATTTTCCTAGCGAGTTTTACTACATATATATATATATAATTGCAAACCATTAATGTTACGTCTGTGTCCTATATAGTCTTATGGTCTGTTGTTTATACTATGGCCTACTGTTTATGTTATGGTTTGTTGCATATTTTAAGTTCTCCTGTTTTTATGGTCTTTTGTATATTTTATGATCTACTGTTTGTATTATGGCATGATGTTTATGTTATGCTCTGCTGTTTATTGTAATGTCTGCTGTTTATTTTATGGTCTGTGTTTTATTTTAATGCCTGCTGTATATTTCATAGTCGGCTCCTTATTTTATGGTATGTTGTTTATTTTATGATCCGCTGTTTATTTTATGATCTGTTGGTTTTATTGTCGTCTGTCTATTGTAATGTCAGGTCTTTATTCTATGGACTGCTGTTGATTTTATGTTCTGCTGTGTATTTTATGGTCTGCTGTATATTTTATGGTCTGCTGTTTATTCTATGGTCTGCTGTTTATTTGATGCTGTTTATTGTAATGTCTACTGTTTATTCAATGGTCTGCTGTTTATTTTATGATCTGTAATTAATGTTATGGTTTGCAGTTCATTTTATGTTCTGTATTTTTTATGGATCGCTGTTTATTCTATGGTCGGCTGATTATTTTATGATTTGTTGTATATTTTATGAATTGCTGTTTATTCTATGGTCTGCTGATTATTTTATGATTTGTTGTTATATTTTAAGGTCTGCTGTTTATTTTATGGTTTGCTTATATTGTTATGTCTGCTGTTTATGTTTTTGGTCTGGTTGTTATTTTATGGTGTGTTGTTTATTTTATGATCTACTGTTTATCGTAATCTCTGCTGTTTATTGTAATGTCTGCTGTGAATTGTATTGCCTGCTGTTTATTTTATGATCTGTTTATTTCATGGTGTGGTGTATATTTTATAAACAGTCTATTTTATGATCTGCCGTTTATTGCAATGTCTGCTGTTTATTCTATGGTCTGCTGTATATTTTATGGTTTGCTGTTTATTATTATCCCTGCTGTTATTTTTTGGTCTGACATTTATTGTAATATCTGTTATTTTATGGTCTGATGTTTATTGTAATATCTGTTATTTTATGGTCTGCTGTTTATTGTAATCTCTACTGTTATTTTATGGTCTGCTGTTTATTTTTTGGTAAACTGTATATTTTACGATTTTTTGTTTATGGTCTACTGTTCATTGTACGGTCTACTACTGTTTATTTGATTTAAATTAAATTGATAGTGTTTATTGGCCTGTTTATTATACGGTTTAATACTGTTTATGTTATGGTGTTCTTTATGATCTGTTTGCTTTATGATCTGCTGTTATTCTATGGTCTGCTGTTTATTTTATGATCTGCTCTTTATTTTGTGGTATGCTGTCTATTGTTATGTCTGTTGTTTATTGTAATATCTGCTGTTATTGTATGGTCTACTGTTTACTGAACGATCTAATACTGTTCATTTGATTTCAATTTAATTCAAAACATTTATTGACCTGTTCATTTTACAGTTTACTACTGTTTATTTTATGGTATTCTTTTTGTTATTCAGTCTACTACTGTTTATCTATACTCTACTGTATATATTAAGGCCTTTTACTGTATATAATACGGTCTTCTACTGTTTATTTTAAGGTCTACTACAGTTTAGTTTACGGTCTCCTGTTTAGTTTATGTTCTATTACTGTTTATTGTGTAGATCTTTGTTTACAGTGTTGCTATAACTAGTAATACAGAAGAAACGATGAGCTGATATTTATATGATTTGATATAATAACTGTTGGAGCTTTATCTGAAAGACCCTGTGGTGGGTGTGGTAACTCTCTCTCTCTCTCTCTCTCTCTCTCTCACACATATATCATACAGAGCAGCTCTACTCACTAATGGTTGAGGTAGAAGAACTGATGGAGCTGCTGGAGCTGGAGCTGGAGCTGGAGCTGCTAGAACTGCTGGAGCTCTTTGAGCTGCTCGAACTGCTGGAGCCTGGGAGTAAGAGAGAGTGAGAGTGGGATATAAAAGAAAAAAGAAGGAAATAGGGAAAGAGAGGAAAGGAGAAGAAAAAGAAAGATAAGAACAAAACAATGTTATTATTATCCCCTATTAAAACCTTTCAACTTATTTAGCAAGCTCAATAATGATATATCTCGGCCCATTCACATTGTAATAAGTCTTTTTCAGCTTATCCTGGTTAACAGTAGTCGAAGTAAGTGATCTTTAGAATCATCTTTCGTAATCACGGGTAAACACATTTTTTTGAGTAATTCCATTAGTCAGATGCAATTGTATAACTCCAATTCACATGTTAGATATCAGTTTTTCACTTTTTTTTCTTTTTTTTAAAGAGACAATGAACGGAGGAAGGAAAAACACAGATAAAACAAAAAGGTCCATGTGCCTAAAGGCATCCTCCATTCATAAAATGTTTGTAACAACTGGATTTAAACATTTGTAGATTGTAAGTTTGTGGAAAGCAATTCGAGGGAAGTGAATTCCAAAGAGTAGTAGCTCTGGGGATAAATGAATTCTGATAAGCAGAAGTTCTGCATTGTGGAGGAGAAAGTGTAAATTCATGGGCGCTCTCAGCTGCCCTAGTTCTACGGGGAAAGATGTGGAGAGGCGGCACAATTGAAGCAAGTTCCTCGGAACAATTGCTGTGAAAATATCTGTAGAATAATGCAAGGGATGCAACGTTTCTTCGTATGGATAATGTAGGAAGGTCCTGTGTGATTGCAGGGTTATTGATTAATCTAATAGCTTTATTTTGAATTTTGTCCAACTGACTCAATGCAACCACCCCACAGAGGTGAACAGTAATCCATCTGAGAACGCACATGACTTTTATATATTACGGCCAACTGCTCGCCAGTGAAGAATTCTCGAACTCTGTACAGGAGTCCCAGTTTTTTAGAGGCATTCTTAGCAATGCTTCTAACATAATGTGTCCAGCTCAAGTTAGTAGTTAATGTTACACCGAGAATGTCAATACTAGGGGAAGTGGGAATATTTACATCATTAACAAATATATGGGAGTCAGTGAGATTCTGTCAGTTAGAAAATTGAATGTACTTGGTTTTCTGTGCATTAAAGGAATCTAGATTCTTTTGTCCCCATCCATTAATTCTAGAAAGGTCCTGGTTCAGAGAAATTGCAGTGTTTATTTTTGAATTTATAAGATCGGGTTGGGTGAAAGAATTGGTAAATGTGAAGGAACTGTGGAGTGTTGAGTCATCTGCGTAGGAATGTATTGGATTATGAGTGGTAGATATGAGATCATTGATATGAATGAGGAACAGAATTGGGGCCAAAACTGATCCCTGGGGAACACCAGCATTTATTGAGTGAAATTGAGAATAAAGGCCATCTACCATTACACGTATTTTTCTGTTATGAAGATAAGAAGAAATTAGTGGAACTAATGATGCAAGGCCGTAGTGTGACATCTTCGACAATAAGGATTGATGCCAGACTCTATCAAATGCCTTTGATATATCCAGTGCTATTGTATGTGTTTCACCATGTTGGTCTGTAGCTTGGTTGATTTGATGCGTAAGAAGGCAAAGAATGTCTGCAGTTGATCGACATCGTCTAAAACCATATTGCCTATCACTGATTAATTTATTATTCTCAAGATGCTTAATTATGTGATTATTTAATATAATTTCAAAGACTTTACCAAGAGTGGAAGTTATAGCTATTGGTCTGTAGTTTGATGGATCTGAAGAGGCACCTTTATTAGGAACTGGATGAATGTTTGCTTCTTTCCATGGTACTGGGAAGCATGAGGTATGAGTACACAGACGGAAAAAATGTGCCAATACAGGACCGAGCACCAAGGAACAATTCTTAAGAACTATTGGAGGAATTTCATCTGGACCAGGAGCCTTATCTACTGAGAGATTCTGCAAAATAGTTTTGACATGTCTGGTGTGGATCTTAAGTGAGGGAATTTCAGGCGAATTAAAATTAAGTACAGGGACATCTTGATTTATTTCATCTAAGGTTGAGTTGGTGGAGAAAATATCCGCAAGAAGGTTAGCTTTACCTCGTGGGTCACTTACAAGATTGCCAGTCGGAGATTTTAATGGTGGAATGGATGAAGCAGTAGTGAAGTTGGATTTGAATGAGTTAAAAGTAGACCAAAATATTTTGTTATCATTTGGATTATTTAGAAGTTTATTTGCCTGCTTGTGGAGAAAGTTTGATTTAGTTAGGTTTTGGCATGATTTCTGATGTTTCTAAAGTAATTAAAGGCTTCATGTGTTTTTTATCTTGTGTATGCATTGTAGGCTATTGCTTTTTGTTCAGTTACTCTAGCACAATTATGGTCAAACCATTTAGGTGAATTAGATCTTTTACTGTACTTTTGATGAGGAATAAAAGTTTCCATTCCAATTTTTACAAAATCTTGTATGTGGCTCAAGGTGGAGTGTGCATCATTAGAAAAGAAAGAGGTCCAGGGAATATCAATAAAGAAACCTTGAAGACCCTCCCAGTCTGTCCTATCGTAATGCCATTTAGTCACCAAAACAGGTTCAGAGTGAGAAGGTGTGGTAGGTGATAGACAGGTGGCCTGTATCAGACAGTGATCAGAAGATCCAAGCGGGGACCTCACTGTAACATCATAATTTTCTGAATTGGTTGTTAAAAATAAGTCCAGTAGGTGGGAATTATGATTAGGATTATCTGGTACACGGGTGGGTTGGTTGACTAGTTGAGTGAGATTAAATGAGTAAAACATATTTCTCTGGATGAGAATGTGTTAAAAGGAGGGTACCACCTACTCTCCGCAAGGGAAAGCTTTGAATAACACTGGTTATTGTAATAGCGGTTGTTGTTATTGCAGTAGCCCCTAGATGCCCTTTGTGGGTATCCTGCGGCATCCTGGTAGTCCCAGCCTCCCAGGAGCCGCATCTCCCCGGGTGGAGATAGGGTATAGTGTACTGTATAGTATAGGGGCCGTGGGGGAGGAGTTGTTTCCTCCATCCCCAGCTCTCCAGCAGCACCACCATTGTAGGTGGATCTCATCCACAGTAGAAGAGAGAGATACAACATTGAGGCGTAATGAGAGAGATTTGAGAGAATAAATAGGAGGTGGGGAGTTGATGAAATGGTTGAGCAAACATTTACTTATGGGAAGCTGTTTTAGCAATAATGGTAATATGGCCTTTCCATAAAAAATAAGAAGAAAAAGAGACACCAAGAATATTGAGAGAAGACAAAGGGTTAGTTTGTGTGTTATTGAAGAATAGTTGTGTGGAAGAGTGTTATGGGTAGATTGATGGAGCAAATGAGTTTTGGAAGAGTTGAATGCAATAAGTAACAGCATGAAAGGTCAATGTGGAAAGCTACTTGAATAGTGTAGGGTAGAGTCAGCGGCATTCAAGCGAATAGAACTAAAAGTGCAGGTGAGATAATCATTTATGATTATTAGAAATAGAACTGGAGATAGGACAGAACCCTTAGGAACACTGGAGTTGCTTAGGAAGTGAGCGGCGGCCGTCCACAACCACGGCTATAGAACAGACAGAAAGGAATTGGAGATAAAGCTACAGAGAGAGGGACGGAAATTGAAGAATGCTAGTTTAGAAACAAGGGATTTATGCCAGACCCTATCGTATAAATGGAAAAACTAAAACCAGAACAAGATTATATGGAAATAAAAAACACAAAATATATCTCACTTGAGCTGCTGGAGACCGAAATACTGGAGGAACTGCTAGAACTACTGGAACTAGAACTTGAACTTGAACTTTTAGAGCTTGAACTACTTGAACTGGAGCTGCTGGAACTTGAACAGAATGAGCTCGAACTGCTTGAACTTGAACTACTAGAACTTGAGCTGGAACTCTTCGAGCTTGAACTTGAACTACTTGAACTTGAGCTGGAACTCTTCGAGCTTGAACTACTAGAGCTGGAGCTGCTGGAGCTTGAACAGAATGAGCTTGAACTACTTGAACTGCTAGAGCTTGAGCTGGAACTTTTTGAACTTGAACTGCTAGAGCTGGAGCTGCTGGAGCTTGAACAGAATGAGCTTGAACTACTTGAACTGCTAGAGCTTGAGCTGGAACTTTTTGAACTTGAACTGCTAGAGCTGGAGCTGCTGGAGCTTGAACAGAATGAGCTTGAACTACTTGAACTGCTGGAACTTGAGCTGGAACTCTTCGAGCTTGAACTACTAGAGCTGGAGCTGCTGGAGCTTGAACAGAATGAGCTTGAACTACTTGAACTGCTAGAGCTTGAGCTGGAACTTTTTGAACTTGAACTGCTAGAGCTGGAGCTGCTGGAGCTTGAACAGAATGAGCTTGAACTACTTGAACTGCTAGAGCTTGAGCTGGAACTTTTTGAACTTGAACTGCTAGAGCTGGAGCTGCTGGAGCTTGAACAGAATGAGCTTGAACTACTTGAACTGCTAGAGCTTGAGCTGGAACTTTTTGAACTTGAACTGCTAGAGCTGGAGCTGCTGGAGCTTGAACAGAATGAGCTTGAACTACTTGAACTGCTAGAGCTTGAGCTGGAACTTTTTGAACTTGAACTGCTAGAGCTGGAGCTGCTGGAGCTTGAACAGAATGAGCTTGAACTACTTGAACTGCTAGAGCTTGAGCTGGAACTTTTTGAACTTGAACTGCTAGAGCTGGAGCTGCTGGAGCTTGAACAGAATGAGCTTGAACTACTTGAACTGCTAGAGCTTGAGCTGGAACTTTTTGAACTTGAACTGCTAGAGCTGGAGCTGCTGGAGCTTGAACAGAATGAGCTTGAACTACTTGAACTGCTAGAGCTTGAGCTGGAACTTTTTGAACTTGAACTGCTAGAGCTGGAGCTGCTGGAGCTTGAACAGAATGAGCTTGAACTACTTGAACTGCTGGAACTTGAGCTGGAACTCTTCGAGCTTGAACTACTAGAGCTGGAGCTGCTGGAGCTTGAACAGAATGAGCTTGAACTACTTGAACTGCTAGAGCTTGAGCTGGAACTTTTTGAACTTGAACTGCTAGAGCTGGAGCTGCTGGAGCTTGAACAGAATGAGCTTGAACTACTTGAACTGCTAGAGCTTGAGCTGGAACTTTTTGAACTTGAACTGCTAGAGCTGGAGCTGCTGGAGCTTGAACAGAATGAGCTTGAACTACTTGAACTGCTAGAGCTTGAGCTGGAACTTTTTGAACTTGAACTGCTAGAGCTGGAGCTGCTGGAGCTTGAGCTGCTGGAGCTACTAGAGCTTGAGCTGCTTGAACGACTGGAGCTGCTAGAACTTGAGCCTATAAAGTAATAATAGATTTAAGATAAAGCAACAGACAGTAGTTTTCAGTGCACTATTATAAGAAAATATAAACATTCTTCTGTCCTCAATGTCCTCAAAGGGTCTCCAGTCCTGACGTTATTTTTTACTTTTAAGTGTGCTGGCTTAATAATCCAATAGGGTTGATAGCCTCTGAAATCCTATTTTAACTAACTAATTCTCTCCTTCTCAACAATTTTATGGAATGTGAAGTCTTTCCTTCCGATGAAAGAAATCAAATATAATTATGTCCTCCCTCCCTTCCACTGTTGGCAGAAGGTGGAATGAGGGAGGGGGGTCGTGGAGGTGGGTGCAGCTCTGTAAAGCCACGAGGAACGAAATATTTGTGATATATATACTGTACATAATATTTTTAGATCTGCTTTATATTGACGTGATTAATTATATGATTTTATACTGTTCTAGCATTGCATTGTATGGATTTCGTCAACAGCCTAAGGGAGAGAGGGTGGGGAAGAGCTTTTTTTGGACCCCTTTCTCCCATTTTTTTTCTTCTATATTCCAACTACTCCCTCTCGGGCATAGGCTGAGAGGCTGCACACTCTACCGCTGAACACGGTGAGGCCCGTGAGGTCTTGTTCCAGTCTAGGGAGTGAGACATGCGAAGCACCCACTCATGGCTCGAAGCAACTCCATCTCTGAAGCCGCTTCGCCTCTGCGCTTCAACGTCTCACACCACAGACTCGGACCCTCACTCTCAGAACGCCACCTATTGAGCAATTAACTCACTGGGCATTGCCCCCCTGTAGCATATTTTGAATATGGGAATATTCATACAGTGCTATTTAATTAGGGAACTATGAGGGTATTTTTTTTTGGCATTTCGGTGTGCTGTGGTAATGCACTGAAACTAGGTACAGCACAAATTCCATCCCAATAATATTTCCCCATTGACATATTGGGATTCGAACCCGGGTCCATTGGATTACCAGTCCAGTGGCAAGACCACTCTGCCACACCTCCCCATTTGTTTAGCAACATTTGTTTTTAGATTTTAAGACATTCGCCTAAATAGGTTGGTTATGGTAAGACCTTTTTGCCCTATTTCTTGGTCAATTTTAAAACCTTTCGTGACATTTAGGTGTTGATTTTTTTCTAGGCGAGCGTGAGAGTGTCTGCAAAGGTCGGAGAACTTTTCTGCCGAAAATTGTTCACATTAATTTCGAAGGAGGGTTTATGGAGTATGTTTATACGCTTGACGGAGGATTAAGGAGGAAACTAAAATTAGATTTGATAGAAAAGAAGAAAACAAATTAATTACTGCTTACCTTTGTACTTTTGCCCTCATGAATTCACAATATTATGTATGGAAGTCAAAGTGGCATGACTGACGTACAATCTACCAACATTCCAACTGGGTCAGGCTTCTTTTATATAGGCTTTTATAGAGTAATAAAATTGAGTAATGGAAAACTATATATATACAGACTTAACCTACACACTAGTTTATTCATTTCTGTCTTTTGCATTCTCATTTTTATATCTGTAAATAGCTTAACCCCTACTGTACCATAGGGTACTAGCATAAATGTACCCCCAGTTCCAAGCAATGTGGCTAAAATTGCTTCAGAGGCAAGATATAAGAACCTCCCACCTCAAAAGATGGAGGAATACTGCCTCTCCCAGCCTCTGGGGCTTGGATATAAGCTGGGCAGTGTTGTCAAGGTCTTAGAGTAGTGCTCAAATGTCGTGGTACCAGGTACTGCCTGATACTGGCAGTTACACGGATCGTTTATTACCGACGGCTGATAGCCGTCGCTGGGACTGGGGAGTGATGTATATGCTGACGTCTCTGCCGTCTCTGGTATTGGGCGGGTTAACCCTTTCAGTGCGGCAAGTTCTATAGGGAAGTATATGGTCTGGTGGGGAATTGCCCGCTGTTTTTGCTCAATATACATTGCTCTAGCACCATATCCATAGCCCTGACCGATTTCAAACGAGTTCCAATGGAAATGTCATGTCGAATTATCTCTATTAATGTCTACTTCATTCATTCATAGCTCTCGTGGCCCTGACAATATTGGAGTAGAACTTTCCTTGTTTACAGCGAGCAGCCAGACCCTGGAGCAGGCGTATTATCACTCTCTCTCTCTTTCTCTCTCTCTCTCATAACTCTATGAAATATACTTATTATATCTAGTTGTATGTTTAGAAGACGGTATGAGTCATGAACTGTACTGTGAAATGAACCTCAAGGGAATTAAATAATAACTGTTTATAATTTTAATGAAGTCTTTGCCAAACAAAATAAGACCGTGTTTTTAATGACCATCAGGGTGAGTCTCCATTATTAGGAATGATGTGTAAATAACTCTGAAACAATCAAGACTCACCTCGATGGTCATAGAGTAACATGGTCTTAATTTGTCTGGATAATACATCATTTAGGGGTGCTCTTTTCTGGAACCCCTTCTCCCTCACATTTAGCCCCATCAGTCTTGAAATTTCAAGATGCTCGCCCATTGGTTTGGCTATTTTATGACCTTTCGCCCAATTTTGTTTATTCAGTTTATGAGCTTTAATATTACTCTGTGTCAATTTATTCCTGGCGAGCAATAGCGAGCCTGCAATGTAGGATACATTTTTTGTGTACCGACAAATACACAAATGTATCTTGAAGGTGGATTTTGGGGTATTATTATAAGCTTGATGGAGGTCTTGAGAGGAAACTAAAATAAAGAAATATATATAATAATTCTCCCCTTAAAAGTCTGACCTCAAGTTTTGAATACTCCTGTATTATGGGGGCAACTGACGACTTCTGAGCATGAGTGGAGGATTGCACTTACTGCTTGAACTGCTTGAGCAAAAGCTGCTTGAGCTGCTGCTGCTCGAACTACTGGAACTTGAGCTGGAACTCTTACTGCTTGAGCTGCTGGAACTGGAGCTACTGGAGCTTGAACAACTTGAACTGCTGGAACTTGAGCTTGAACTGCTAGAGCTGGAGCTGCTGGAGCTTGAACAGAATGAGCTTGAACTGCTTGAACTGCTGGAACTTGAGCTTGAACTGCTAGAACTTGAGCTGCTGGAAGTCGAACAGCTTGAACCTGTAATGAAGTAATAGTATTGTTAAGTTAGTCATTGTAAAGTATTTTTTTTTTCTGACTCCTAAACCACATAATTTGCCGGAGAGCGGTTTTTTTGTTCGTTTTTTTTTTGTTTAAAGAATCCAATAGTTTTTGTTATGGTTTTATCTCCGTTTTTCTTATTATTCACTTTAACCCCTTAGGAGCACAGTTCGATATATTTGGATGTGGTGAAATTCCCCAAACCACTGGTATTAGGAGGGGGACACGGCCCTTTGAAGTTGCAAAAATCACTCTTATTGATTGTATTATTCCTGTAAACTCTGTGCCATGCCTTGAGTGCATATATGTGTGTGTGTGTGTGTGTGTGTGTGTGTGTGTGTGTGTGTGTGTGTGTGTGTGTGTAAGGCGGAGTAGTGGGTCTCTCTCTCTCTCTCTCTCTCTCTGTCTTTAAAACGTTGCTCACAAATGTAGCCATTTTTTCTTCTTCACCACTTTCATATTAAATATCAATGTCATTATTTACCATCCTAAAAAACAAACATGCAACTAAAGGAGGTGAGGGGAGCAGAGAGCTTAACCGTACAACCTCCCTCTGCTGTGTCTGAAATGTTACTGAGCTATATTCACCCATTCAGTACCGGTGACGTCCTTTTCATTATATTCTGTCAACAATTAGACGACGTTTTTCAACTTAGGAAGGACGTCTACACATTAAAAGGCCACATACTATCTCAATTAATCCTTTAAGCTACCATATATTTGTCCTAAGTTTCATGAAATCGTCTAAATGTAGCTGATATGGAATAAGACAGACGTCACCGGTACATTACCCCTTTGAGGATCATGACGCGATTTAGCAGTTTATTCTGGTTATCATTAGGCGATTTTATGCAATTTAGTAAGGATATCTAGGAATCAATGGGGTAAATACTGTCTCGAATAACTCTATCTTCCACAAGTTTTTCCTAAGCTGAATAATATCGTCTAATGACAGCCAGATTCAACTGTCAAAATGCTTCATGATCCTCAAGGGGTTACTGACAAATATTGTTTTTGGAGCAAGGGAGATAAAGAGGAAGTGGGGAGAGAGGTAGGGAAGAGTTACCAGAAGGGTTTAATCCTTTCTGTACCGGCGACGTCTTTTTAAGTTTATTCTAGCTATATTATAGACGATTTGTGCAGCTCAAGAAGGATGTATGGCAGTGAAAAGAGTTAAGTAAGACAGTTCGAAGCCTGTTATTTGCTGGACGCCCTTTTTAAACTGAATATAATCGTCTAATAGTAGCAAGGATAAAATTATAGAGACGTCGCCGGAACAGAAGTGGTTAAAGTACATAATGAACACACACACACACACACACACACACACACACACACACACACACACACACACGCACAAACACCGGTAACATAATAGTATTTCTAGTTTATGATGATGCATTAAGTTTCATCTACAATCGAATTTCTTCTTACACCAATTATTTGGTATTATGGGAAGTTACAGGAATTTGGCAGTTATTTTATCTTAACAACAGCGTGAAAATATGGGTAATAATTATATATTAAATGATAATATAAACAGAAGTGACGATCTGTTGTTTTGCCTATGTATAATCATTCTAAACTATAGTGAAAACCTCCTATCGGTATAATTTTTGCCATGGTAGCTTTTCACCTGCTGTAAAAGTTCACTGTTATCATTTCTCGTGCTGACAGTTTTGGGACGGGGGTAGGGCTGTCACCAGTGTCTGCATAGATTAATGTGTATATGTATTTGCTTTTGACTATGTGTGTATGAGCTTGTGTGTTAATGTCTGTGAGTGTATTTCTGACTAAGTATGCATGTGTGCTTGTGTGAGCATGTTTGTGTGTTAGTGTGTGTTTGTCACTGTGTGTATCTAAGTGTGTGTTTACTACTATATGTGTGTGGATGGTTTTATGTGTGTTTACGTTTGTCTGCCCTTTACTTTACGCAGAACAGATGTGGCATAGAAGCTCTAAGGAATTTCCTCTGTATCTATCGAGGTGGATGCAGGTCAAATTCTGGCTATCATTAGACGATATCACTCGGCATTGGAAGGACAACCATGAATCAAAGGGGTACAACCTATTTCAATTAAACCTCTAACTCCTACTGGTCCGTCCTAAACATAGTAAAATCGTCTAATCATAGCCAGAATGTGAGTAAAAACATTTAGTCGTATCTTGAAAGGGTTAAGCATTTTAGTATTGAAACCAGACATAGAATATATGGCTGAATAATATGTTCTTTACATACTTTCTCATAATGCTTATCTATCTAAAGCCGGTGTCACACGAGCGCTTTTTCCGGCAATTTTCGATGAGCAAGTTTTTTCTCGTGATATTTTGAGGCTTTTTCACATTGGAATCGGGAACTAGACTGATGGTAGATTATGTTAGGTGGCTGATTTCTGATATAACTGAAATTTTAAGCCTGCCAGACTACAATTGCCCGTAGAAATTGACGGAATAATCGCTCGTGTGACACCGCCTTAAGACAGACTTGAACTGCTTGTGCTTGACAAATTTAAGCTACTTGAACTTGAAGAACATAAGCTACTTAAAGTTGAGAAACTTGAACTTGAAGAACTTGAACTGCTTGAACTTGAAGAACTTCAATTCTTGAACTTGACCAGCTTGAGCTACTTGAACTTGAGGAACCTGAACTGGTTAAACTTGAAAATCTTGAGCTACTTGTGCTTGAACTTGAAGAACTTGAACTGCTTGAACTTGAGCTGCTTGCACATGAAGAACTGGAACTGCTTGAAATAGATGAACTTAAGCTGCTTGAACATGATGAACTTGATGAGCTTGAACTTGATGAGCTTGAGCAACTTGAATATGTTGAAATTTAACTGCTTGAACAAGATGAAATTGAACTGCTTGAACAAGATGAAATTGAACTACTTGAACATAATGAATTTTAGCTACTTGAACATAAAGAACTTGAGTTGTAAAAACGTGATGAACTTGAGATGGCTGAGCTTGATGAACTTGACCTACCTGAACATGATGAGCTTGACCTACCTGGACTTGATGAGCTTGAGCTTGAAGAACTTGACGAACTTGAACTTGAAGAACTTGAGCTGCTTGAAATAGAAGAGCTAGAAAAGCTTGATGAAATAGAAGAGCTTGATGAACTAGAAGAGCTTGATGAACTAGAAAAGCTTGATGAGCTAGAAGAGCTTGATGAACTAGAAGAGCTTGATGAACTAAAAGAGCTTGATGAACTAGAACAGCTTGATGAACTAGAGGAGCTTGATGAACTAGAAGAGCTTGATAAACTAGAAGAGCTTGATAAACTAAAAGAGCTTGATGAGCTAGAAAAGCTTGATGAACTAGAAGAGCTTGATGAGCTAGAAAAGCTTGATGAACTAAAAGAGCTTGACGAGCTAGAGGAGCTTAATGAACTAGAGGAGCTTGATGAGCTAGAAGAGCTTGATGAACTAGAAGAGCTTGATGAGGTTGAAGAGCTTGATGAACTATAAGAGCTTGATGAACTAGAAGAGCTTGATGAACTAGAAGAGAATGAGGAACTAGAAGAGAATGAGGAACTAGAGGAGCTTGATGAACTAGAAGAGCTTGATGAACTAGAAGGGAATGAGGAACTAGAGGAGCTTGATGAACTAGAAGAGATTGGTGAGGTAGAAGAGAATGAGGAACTAGAAGAGCTTGATGTGATAGAAGAGCTTGATGAACTAGAAGAGCTTGATGAGCTAGAAGACCTTGATGCACTAGAAGAGTTTGATGAACTAGAAGAACTTGATGAGCTAGAAGAGCTTGATGAACTAGAAGAGGTTGATGAGCTAGAAGAGAATGAGGAACTAGAAGAGCTTGATGAGCTAGAAAAGCTTGATAAACTAGAAGAGCTTGATGAACTAGAAGAGCTTGATACACTAGAAGAGCTTGATGAACTAGAAGACCTTGATGAACTAAAAGAGCTCGATGAGCTAGAAGAGCTTGATGAAGTAGAAGATAATGATAAACTAGAGGAGCCTAATGAACTAGAAGAGCTTGATGAACTAGAAGAGCTTGATGAGCTAGAAGAGAATGAGGAACTAGAGGAGCTTGATGAACTAGAAGAGCTTGATGAACTAGAAGAGCTTGATGAGCGAGAAGAGCTTGATGAGCTAGAATACCTTGATGAACTGTAAGAGCTTGATGAACTAAAAGAGCTTGATGAACTTGAAGAGCTTGATGAACTAGAAGAACTTGATGAACTAGAAGAGCTTGATGAACTAGAAGACCTGGAGGAACTAGAAAAGCTTGATGAACTAGAAGAGCTTGATGAACTAGAAGAGCTTGATGAAATAGAAGAGCTTAATGAGCTAAAAGAGCATGAGGAACTAGAAGAGCATGATGAGCTTGAAGAGCTTGATGAACTAGAAGAGCTTGATGAGCTAGAAGAGATTGATGACCCAGAAGAGCTTGATGAACTAGAAGAGCATGATGAACTAGAAGAGCTTGATGAACTAGAAGAGCTTGATGAGCTAGAAGAGCTTGATGCACTAGAAGAGCTTGAAGAACTAGAAGAGCTTATTGAACTAGAGGAACTTGATGAACTAGAAGAGCTTGATGAAATTGAGCTACTGGAACTTGGGGAGCCTGAACTGCTTGAACTTGAGGAACTTGAACTGCTCAAGCTTGAACTACTAGTACTTGAGGAACTTGAACTGCTTAAGCTTGAACTACTTGAACTTGAAGAGCTTGAGCTACTTGAACTTGAGGAACTGGAACTGATTAAGGTTGAACTACTAGTACTTGAGGAACTTGAACTGCTTAAGCTTGAACTACTTGAACTTGAAGAGCTTAATCTACTTGAACTTGAGGAACTTGAACTACTTGAACTTGAAGAACATGATGTGCTTGAACTTGAGGAACTGGAACTACTTGAACTTGATGAGCAAGAAGAGATTGAGGAACTAGAAGAGCTTGATGAAGTAGAAGAACTTGATGAACTAGAAGAGCTTGATGAACTAGAAGAGCTGGAGGAACTAGAAAAGCTTGATGAACTAGAAGAGCTTGATGAACTAGAAGAGCTTGATGAAATAGAAGAGCTTAATGAGCTAAAAGAGCATGAGGAACTAGAAGAGCATGATGAGCTTGAAGAGCTTGATGAACTAGAAGAGCTTGATGAGCTAGAAGTGATTGATGACCCAGAAGAGCTTGATGAACTAGAAGAGCATGATGAACTAGAAGAGCTTGATGAACTAGAAGAGCTTGATGAGCTAGAAGAGCTTGATGCACTAGAAGAGCTTGAAGAACTAGAAGAGCTTATTGAACTAGAGGAACTTGATGAACTAGAAGAGCTTGATGAAATTGAGCTACTGGAACTTGGGGAGCCTGAACTGCTTGAACTTGAGGAACTTGAACTGCTCAAGCTTGAACTACTAGTACTTGAGGAACTTGAACTGCTTAAGCTTGAACTATTTGAACTTGAAGAGCTTGAGCTACTTGAACTTGAGGAACTGGAACTGATTAAGGTTGAACTACTAGTACTTGAGGAACTTGAACTGCTTAAGCTTGAACTACTTGAACTTGAAGAGCTTAATCTACTTGAACTTGAGGAACTTGAACTACTTGAACTTGAAGAACATGATGTGCTTGAACTTGAGGAACTGGAACTACTTGAACTTGATGAGCAAGAAGAGATTGAGGAACTAGAAGAGCTTGATGAACTGGAAGATATTGATGAACTAGAATAGCTTGATGAGCTAGAAGAGAATGGGGAACTAGAAAAGCTTGATGAGCTTGATGATCTAGAAGAGCTTGATGAACTAGAGGAGCTTGATGAGCTAAAAGAGCTAGAAGAGAATGAGGAACTAGATGAGCTTGATGAACTAGAAGAGCTTGATGAGCTAGAGGATAATGATGAACTAGAAGAGCTCGATGAACTAGAAGAGAATGATGAGCTAGAAGAGCTTGATGAACTAGAAGAGCTCGATGAACTAGAAGAGCTTGATGAGCTAGAAGAGCTTGATGAACAAGAAGAGCTTGATGAAGTAGAAGATAATGATAAACTAGAGGAGCCTAATGAACTAGAAGAGCTTGATGAACTAGAAGAGCTTGATGAGCTAGAAGAGAATGAGGAACTGGAGGAGCTTGATGAACTAGAAGAGCTTGATGAACTAGAAGAGCTTGATGAACTGGAAGAGATTGATGAACTAGAAGAGCTTGAGGAACTAGAAGAGCTTGATGAACTAGAGGAACTTGATGAGCTACAAGAGCTTGATGAACTAGAAGAGCTTGATGAACTAGAAGAGCTTGATGAACTAGAAGAGCTTGATGAACTAAAAGTGTTTGGTGAACTAGAAGAGCTTGATGAACTAGAAGATAATGAGGAACTAGAAGAGCTTGATGAACTAGAGGAACTTGATGAGCTACAAGAGCTTGATGAACTAGAAGAGCTTGATGAACTAGAAGAGCTTGATGAACTAGAAGAGCTTGATGAACTAAAAGTGTTTGGTGAACTAGAAGAGCTTGATGAACTAGAAGAGCTTGATAAACTAGAAGAGCTTGATGAACTAGAAGAACTTGATGAACTGGAAGAGCTTGATGATATAGAAGAGCTTGATGAACTAGAAGAACTTGATGAACTAGAAGAGCTTGATGAGCTAGAAGAGCTTGATGAGCTAGAAGAGAATGAGGAACTAGAAGAGCTTGATGAACTAGAAGAGCTTGATGAGCTAGAAGACCTTGATGCACTAGAATAGCTTGATGAACTAGAAGATATTGATGAACTAGAAGAGCTTGATGAGCTAGAAGAGAATGAAGAACTAGAAAAGCTTGATGATCTAGAAGAGCTTGATGAACTAGAAGAGCTTGATGAGCTAGAAGAGCTAGAAGAGAATGAGGAACTAGATGAGCTTGATGAACTAGAAGAGCTTGATGAGCTAGAGGATAATGATGAACTAGAAGAGCTCGATGAACTAGAAGAGAATGATGATCTAGAAGAGCTTGATGAACTAGAAGAGCTCGATGAACTAGAAGAGCTTGATGAGCTAGAAGAGCTTGATGAACTAGAAGAGCTTGATGAAGTAGAAGATAATGATAAACTAGAGGAGCCTAATGAACTAGAAGAGCTTGATGAACTAGAAGAGCTTGATGAGCTAGAAGAGAATGAGGAACTAGAGGAGCTTGATGAACTAGAAGAGCTTGATGAACTAGAAGAGCTTGATGAGCGAGAAGAGCTTGATAAGCTAGAATAGCTTGATGAACTGTAAGAGCTTGATGAACTAAAATAACTTGATGAACTTGAAGAGCTTGATGAACTAGAAGAACTTGATGAACTAGAAGAGCTTGATGAACTAGAAGAGCTGGAGGAACTAGAACAGCTTGATGAACTAGAAGAGCTTGATGAACTTGAAGAGCTTGATGAAATAGAAGAGCTTAATGAGCTAAAAGAGCATGAGGAACTAGAAGAGCATGATGAGCTTGAAGAGCTTGATGAACTAGAAGAGCTTGATGAGCTAGAAGAGATTGATGACCCAGAAGAGCTTGATGAACTAGAAGAGCATGATAAACTAGAAGAGCTTGATGAACTAGAAGAGCTTGATGAGCTAGGAGAGCTTGATGAACTAGAAGAGCTTGAAGAACTAGAAGAGCTTATTGAACTTGATGAACTAGAAGAGCTTGATGAACTTGAGCTACTTGAACTTGGGGAGCCTGAACTGCTTGAACTTGAGGAACTTGAACTGCTCAAGCTTGAACTACTAGTACTTGAGGAACTTGAACTGCTTAAGCTTGAACTACTTGAACTTGAAGAGCTTGAGCTACTTGAACTTGAGGAACTTGAACTGATTAAGGTTGAACTACTTGAACTTGAAGAGCTTAATCTACTTGAACTTGAGGAACTTGAACTACTTGAACTTGAAGAACATGATGTGCTTGAACTTGAGGAACTGGAACTAATTGAACTTGATGAGCAAGAAGAGATTGAGGAACTAGAAGAGCTTGATGAACTGGAAGAGATTGATGAACTAGAAGAGCTTGATGAACTAGAAGATAATGAGGAACTAGAAGAGCTTGATGAAGTAGAGGAACTTGATGAGCTACAAGAGCTTGATGAACTAGAAGAGCTTGATGAACTAGAAGAGCTTGATGAACTAGAAGAGCTTGATGAACTAAAAGTGTTTGGTGAACTAGGAGAGCTTGATGAACTAGAAGAGCTTGATAAACTAGAAGAGCTTGATGAACTAGAAGAACTTGATGAACTGGAAGAGCTTGATGAAGTAGAAGAACTTGATGAACTAGAAGAGATTGATGAGCTAGAAGAGCTTGATGAGCTAGAAGAGAATGAGGAACTAGAAGAGCTTGATGAACTAGAAGAGCTTGATGAGCTAGAAGAGCTTGATGCACTAGAACAGCTTGATGAACTAGAAGATATTGATGAACTAGAATAGCTTGATGAGCTAGAAGAGAATGAGGAACTAGAAAAGCTTGATGAGCTTGATGATCTAGAAGAGATTGATGAACTAGAAGAGCTTGATGAGCTAGAAGAGCTAGAAGAGAATGAGGAACTAGATGAGCTTGATGAACTAGAAGAGCTTGATGAGCTAGAGGATAATGATGAACTAGAAGAGCTCGATGAACTAGAAGAGAATGATGAGCTAGAAGAGCTTGATGAACTAGAAGAGATCGATGAACTAGAAGAGCTTGATGAGCTAGAAGAGCTTGATGAACTAGAAGAGCTTGATGAAGTAGAAGATAATGATAAACTAGAGGAACCTAATGAACTAGAAGAGCTTGATGAACTAGAAGAGCTTGATGAGCTAGAAGAGAATGAGGAACTAGAGGAGCTTGATGAACTAGAAGAGCTTGATGAACTAGAAGAGCTTGATGAACTGGAAGAGATTGATGAAGAAGAGCTTGAGGAACTAGAAGAGCTTGATGAACTAGAGGAACTTGATGAGCTACAAGAGCTTGATGAACTAGAAGAGCTTGATGAACTAGAAGAGCTTGATGAACTAAAAGTGTTTGGTGAACTAGAAGAGCTTGATGAACTAGAAGAGCTTGATAAACTAGAAGAGCTTGATGAACTAGAAGAACTTGATGAACTGGAAGAGCTTGATGATATAGAAGAGCTTGATGAACTAGAAGAACTTGATGAACTAGAAGAGCTTGATGAGCTAGAAGAGCTTGATGAGCTAGAAGAGAATGAGGAACTAGAAGAGCTTGATGAACTAGAAGAGCTTGATGAGCTACAAGAGCTTGATGCACTAGAACAGCTTGATGAACTAGAAGATATTGATGAACTAGAAGAGCTTGATGAGCTAGAAGAGAATGAGGAACTAGAAAAGCTTGATGAGCTTGATGATCTAGAAGAGCTTGATGAAGTAGAAGATAATGATAAACTAGAGGAGCCTAATGAACTAGAAGAGCTTGATGAACTAGAAGAGCTTGATGAGCTAGAAGAGAATGAGGAACTAGTGGAGCTTGATGAACTAGAAGAGCTTGATGAACTAGAAGAGCTGGAGGAACTAGAAAAGCTTGATGAACTAGAAGAGCTTGATGAACTAGAAGAGCTTGATGAACTAGAAGAGCTTAATGAGCTAAAAGAGCATGAGGAACTAGAAGAGCATGATAAGCTAGAAGAGCTTGATGAACTAGAAGAGCTTGATGAGCTAGAAGAGATTGATGACCCAGAAGAGCTTGATGAACTAGAAGAGCATGATAAACTAGAAGAGCTTGATGAACTAGAAGAGCTTGAAGAGCTTGATGAACTAGAAGAACTTGAAGAACTAGAAGAGCTTATTGAACTAGAGGAACTTGATGAACTAGAAGAGCTTGATGAACTTGAGCTACTTGAACTTGGGGAGCCTGAACTGCTTGAACTTGAGGTACTTGAACTGCTCAAGCTTGAACTACTGGAACTTGAGGAACTTGAACTGCTTAAGCTTGAACTACTTGAACTTGAAGAGCTTGAGCTACTTGAACTTGAGGAACTTGAACTGATTAAGGTTGAACTACTTGAACTTGAAGAGCTTAATCTACTTGAACTTGAGGAACTTGAACTACTTGAACTTGAAGAACATGATGTGCTTGAACTTGAGGAACTGGAACTACTTGAACTTGATGAGCAAGAAGAGATTGAGGAACTAGAAGAGCTCGATGAACTGGAAGAGATTGATGAACTAGAAGAGCTTGATGAACAAGAAGATAATGAGGAACTAGAAGAGCTTGATGAACTAGAGGAACTTGATGAGCTACAAGAGCTTGATGAACTAGAAGAGCTTGATGAACTAGAAGAGCTTGATGAACTAGAGGAGCTTGATGAACTAGAAGAGCTTGATGAACTAGAAGAGATTGATGAACTAAAAGTGTTCGGTGAACTAGAAGAGCTTGATGAACTAGAAGAGCTTGATAAACTAGAAGAGCTTGATGAACTAGAAGAACTTGATGAACTGGAAGAGCTTGATGATATAGAAGAGCTTGATGAACTAGAAGAACTTGATGAACTAGAAGAACTTGATGAGCTAGAAGAGCTTGATGAGCTAGAAGAGCATGAGGAACTAGAAGAGCTTGATAAACTAGAAGAGCTTGATGAGCTAGAAGAGCTTGATGCACTAGAACAGCTTGATGAACTAGAAGATATTGATGAACTAGAAGAGCTTGATGAGCTAGAAGAGAATGAGGAACTAGAAAAGCTAGATGAGCTTGATGATCTAGAAGAGCTTGATGAACTAGAAGAGCTTGATGAGCTAGAAGAGCTAGAAGAGAATGAGGAACTAGATGAGCTTGATGAACTAGAAGAGCTTGATGAACTAGAAGAGCTTGATGAGCTAGAAGATAATGATGAACTAGAAGAGCTCGATGAACTAGAAGAGAATGAGGAACTAGAAGAGCTTGATGAAGTAGAAAAGCATGATGAGCTAGAAGAGCTTGACAAACTTGAAGAGCTTGATGAGCTAGAAGAGCTTGATGAACTAGAAGAGCTTGATGAGCTAGATGAGCTTGATGAACTAGACGAGAATGAGGAACTAGAAGAGCTAAAAGAGCTTGATGAACTAGAGGAACTTGATGAACTAGAAGAGCTTGATGAACTAGAAGAGCTTATTGAACTAGAGGAACTTGATGAACTAGAAGAGCTTGATGAACTAGAGGAGATTGAAGAACTAGAAGAGCTTATTGAACTAGAGGAACTTGATGAACTAGAAGAGATTGATGAACTTGAGCTACTTGAACTTAGGGAACCTGAACTGCTTGAACTTGAGGAACTTGAAATGCTTAAGCTCGAACTACTTGAACTTGAAGAGCTTGAGCTACTTGAACTTGAGGAACTTGAACTGATGAAGCTTGAACTACTTGAACTTGAAGAGCTTGAGCTACTTGAACTTGAGGAACTTGAACTGATTAAGCTTGAACTACCTGAACTTGAAGAGCTTGAACTTCTTGAACTTGAGGAACATGAACTACTTGAACTTGAAGAACATGAGGTGCTTGACCTTGAGGAACTTGAACTACTTGAAGTTGATGAGCAGGAAGAGATTGAGGAACTAGAAGAGCTTGATGAACTAGAAGGGAATGAGGAACTAGATGATAATGAGGGACTATAAGAGCTTGATGAACTAGAGGAACTTGATGAGCTAGAAGAGCTTGATGAACTAGAAGAACTTGATGAACTAGAAGAGAATGAGGAACTAGAAGAGCTTGATGAACTAGAGGAGCTTGATGAGCTAGAAGAGCTTAATGAGCTAGAAGAGAATGAGGAACTAGAAGAGCTTGATGAACTAGAAGAGCTTATTGAACTAGAGGAACTTGATGAACTAGAAGAGCTTGATGAACTTGAGCTACTTGAACTTGGGGAGCCTGAACTGCTTGAACTTGAGGAATTTGAACTGCTCAAGCTTGAACTACTAGAACTTGAGGAACTTGAACTGCTTAAGCTTGAACTACTTGAATTTGAAGAGCTTAATCTACTTGAACTTGAGGAACTTGAACTACTTGAACTTGAAGAACATGATGTGCTTGAACTTGAGGAACTGGAACTACTTGAACTTGATGAGCAAGAAGAGATTGAGGAACTAGAAGAGCTTGATGAACTGGAAGAGATTAATGAACTAGAAGAGCTTGATGAACTACAAGATAATGAGGAACTAGAAGAGCTTGATGAACTAGAGGAACTTGATGAGCTACAAGAGCTTGATGAACTAGAAGAGCTTGATGCACTAGAAGAGCTTGATGAACTAGAAGAGCTTGATGAACTAAAAGTGTTTGGTGAACTAGAAGAGCTTGATGAACTAGAAGAGCTTGATAAACTAGAAGAGCTTGATGAGCTAGAAGAACTTGATGAACTGGAAGAGCTTGATGATATAGAAGAGCTTGATGAACTAGAAGAACTTGATGAACTAGAAGAGCTTGATGAGCTAGAAGAGCTTGATGAGCTAGAAGAGAATGAGGAACTAGAAGAGCTTGATGAACTAGAAGAGCTTGATGAGCTAGAAGACCTTGATGCACTAGAACAGCTTGATGAACTAGAAGATATTGATGAAATAGAAGAGCTTGATGAGCTAGAAGAGAATGAGGAACTAGAAAAGCTTGATGAGCTTGATGATCTAGAAGAGCTTGATGAACTAGAAGAGCTTGATGAGCTAGAAGAGCTAGAAGAGAATGAGGAACTAGATGAGCTTGATGAACTAGAAGAGCTTGATGAGCTAGAGGATAATGATGAACTAGAAGAGCTCGATGAACTAGAAGAGAATGAGGAACTAGAAGAGCTTGATGAAGTAGAAAAGCATGATGAGCTAGAAGAGCTTGACAAACTTGAAGAACTTGATGAGCTAGAAGAGCTTGATGAACTAGAAGAGCTTGATGAGCTAGAAGAGCTTGATGAACTAGACGAGAATGAGGAACTAGAAGAGCTTGATGAGCTAAAAGAGCTTGATGAACTAGAGGAACTTGATGAACTAGAAGAGCTTGATGAACTAGAAGAGCTTATTGAACTAGAGGAACTTGATGAACTAGAAGAGCTTGATGAACTAGAGGAGATTGAAGAACTAGAAAAGCTTATTAAACTAGAGGAACTTGATGAACTAGAAGAGATTGATGAACTTGAGCTACTTGAACTTAGGGAACCTGAACTGCTTGAACTTGAGGAACTTGAAATGCTTAAGCTCGAACTACTTGAACTTGAAGAGCTTGAGCTACTTGAACTTGAGGAACTTGAACTGATTAAGCTTGAACTACTTGAACTTGAAGAGCTTGAGCTACTTGAACTTGAGGAACTTGAACTGATTAAACTTGAACTACCTGAACTTGAAGAGCTTGAGCTTCTTGAACTTGAGGAACATGAACTACTTGAACTTGAAGAACATGAGGTGCTTGACCTTGAGGAACTTGAACTACTTGAACTTGATGAGCAGGAAGAGATTGAGGAACTAGAAGAGCTTGATGAACTAGAAGAGCTTGATGAACTAGAAGGGAATGAGGAACTAGATGATAATGAGGGACTATAAGAGCTTGATGAACTAGAGGAACTTGATGAGCTAGAAGAGCTTGATGAACTAGAAGAACTTGATGAACTAGAAGAGAATGAGGAACTAGAAGAGCTTGATGAACTAGAGGAGCTTGATGAGCTAGAAGAGCTTAATGAGCTAGAAGAGAATGAGGAACTAGAAGAGCTTGATGAACTAGAAGAGCTTAATGAGCTAAAAGAGCTTGATGAACTAGAAGAGCATGATGAACTAGAAGAGAATGAGGAACTAGAAGAGCTTGATGAACTAGAAGAGCTTAATGAACTAGAAGAGCTTAGTGAACTAGAATAACCTGAGGAGCTAGAAGAGCTTGATGAACTTGTAGAACTTGATGAACTAGAAGAGCTTGATGAACTAGAGGAGCTTGATGAGCTAGAAGAGCTTGATGAACTAGAAGAGTTAGGTGAACTAGAAGAGCTTGATGAATTAGAAGAGCTTGGTGAACTAGAAGAGCTTGATGAAATAGAAGAGCTTGATGAGCTAGAAGAACTTGATGAACTAGAGGAGCTTAATGAACTAGAAGAGCTTATTGAACTAGAGGAGGTTGATGAGCTTGAAGAACTTGAGCTACTTGAAGTTGAGGAACCTGAACTACTTGAACTAGAAGAGCTTGATGAACTAGAAGAGCTTGATGAACTAGAAGTTGAGAAACAAGTGAAGCTTGGTGAACTAGACGAACTTGATGAGCTTGGAGAGATTGATGAACAAGAACTGGATGAGCTTGAAGAACTAGAGAGGGAGCTAGAAGAACTTGATGACCTAGAAGAACTAGAGAGGGAGCTAGAAGAACTTGATGAACTAGAAGAACTGGGCAAGGAGCTAGAAGAACTTGATGAAATAGAAGAACTGGACAAGGAGCTAGAAGAACTTGATGAACTAGAAGAACTAGAGAGGGAGCTAGAAGAACTTGATGAACTACAAGAAGAGGACAGGGAGCTAGAAGAACTTGATGAACTAGAAGAACAGGACAAGGAGCTAGAAGAACTTGATGAACTAGAGAGGGAGCTAGAAGAACTTGATGAACTAGAAGAACTGGAGAGGGAGCTAGAAGAACTAGATGAACAGGAGAAGGAACTAGAAGAACTTGATGAACTGAAAGAACTCGACGAGCTTGTGGAACTTGAACTTGAAGAACTTGAACTTGAGGAACTTGAACTTGAAGAACTTGAACTTGAGGAACTTGAACTTGAGGAACTTGAACTTGAAGAACTTGAACTTGAGGAACTTGAACTTGAACTTGAGGAACTTGAACTTGACGAGCTTGAGGAACTTGAACTTGAAGAACTAGAACTTGAGGAACTTGAACTTGAAGAACTTGAACTTGACGAACTTGAAGAACTTGAACTTGATGAGCTTGAGGAACTTGAACTTGACGAGCTTTTGGAACTTGAACTTGAAGAACTTGACGAGCTTGAAGAACTTGAGCTTGAGCTAAATGAACTAGATGATGAACTTGATACGGAACTTGAACTTGACGAGCTTGAAGAACTTGAACTTGAGCTAAATGATGGACTCGATCTTGAAGAACTTGAACTTGACGAGCTTGGCGAGGGGGTCTTGGAGCTTGACGACGAGGAGCTTGAGCTTATGGAACCTAGAAATGACAAATCTTGGTTATTATCTTGGCTTGAACGGAATAAAACATTTTGCTATCGCCTTTTTATTTTGTTGTCTTGTGTTTTCAGGTGGGATTGTGCGGGTATTGTATTTGCCAGTAATATTGTTAATAATGAGTTGAACAATAAGGGGAGGGTTTTTGTATTTTTCTGAACACCTTTTTCCCTCATGTTTAGCCTAATTAGTTTCGATATTTTAAGTTTGGCCCATTACTTTGGCGATTTTAAGACCTTTCGCTCAATTTCTTCGCAATACTTAGGCATTTTATGCCACTTCAAATTCTTTTTGGTATATGATTAAGCTTGAAAAGGTTTAAGGGATCAAACTAAAAAAAAAAAAAAAAAAAAGTAATACTGTAACAAATAAAAGATATATATACAGTATATATATATATATATATATATATATATATATATATATATATATTTTTTTTTTTTTTTTTTTTTTTTTAATAAATCCTTCACGAGGAAAGGTATTGGACATATAATGAGTCTTAATCATGTTTTTCCTTTAAGGGGAGATGGTTTATTTATCAGTTTATTATGGTTTTAGTTTCCTCCCTAAACCTCCATCAAGCTTATATATTAACCTCAAGATCCCCCTTCGAATTCAATCTGTACATTTTTCGGTAGCAAAATATCAAGGCCAAAGGCCAGATCCTCCAAATTCCAGACTCGCTATTGATCGCCAGGACAAAATTGACACCTAATTGGCGCGAAAGATGTTGCTATTGATAAAGAAATGGGATAAAAGATCTTCAAATCGACAAATTAGTGGAGTGAACGTCTTATAATCTCAAAACTAATGGGGCTAAACTTGAGGGAAAGGGGGGTCCAGATAAATCAACTCTCCCCCCCCCCCTCCTTAAATAAAATCAGTGTTCTCATTCGTCTTGATTAAATAAATTCGTCTTGAAATTTAATTCAAATCAATGGCGAATACTTTCCCAAATAGTTTTCTTTTTAAGCTTGCCAACTAAATCGAACGGCATATACTGTGTTTGTACATAATTATGTCATAACTTTTCGATTTTAGAAACTAACTATACTCGATTCATTATAAGTAGGCCAACACACGTTACTCCAAACCTCTGTAACTCAAAAAGGGCTGTACATTTCCACACCTATTCCCTGGCTGACTCTTCCTCAAATGGTAGAAACATCAGCTCGATTACTCTAGTCAGGTTTAAGGAGGTTGTGCTCTTTTGTTGGTCTATATACTGTATATATTTATCGATTTATTGTTTAGTTTCCTCGCTATACCTCCATCAAGCTTAAAAACATGCCCCTTAGACCCCCCTTTCAAGATAAATTTGTAAATTTTTCGGTAGAAAAATGTTCCTTCTAAAATTATAGGCTCGCTATCGCTCGCCAGGAAAAAAAACGACACCTAAATGACACGAAAGGTCTTAATGTTAACAAAGAAATGTGGCGAAAGATATAAAAATCGCCAAACTAATGGGCCGAACGTCTTAAAATCTGAAAACTAATAGGGCTAAGCATGAGGGAGAAAGGTGTCCAGAAAAACGACCCGTCTCCCTTTAAGTTAGAGGTTAGTGGTCATCATATTTGGCCTGTCTATAATGAACAGACTATACTCATTCATAAATCATAACCCCTATCCTCTGTAACTCAAAAAGGGCTGTAGCAAATGGGCTAGAGAACACACATGGCTATTCTTCCTCTACTTTGGAAGTGAATAATACATCATCATCGAGTATCGAATCATGAATATACCTATACCTATTGTAATATTCCTGATTCATTGTCTTGATAGTACCCTTTCTCTTGTTTCTATAATTTGAGTAAGCTTTCTCTTGGTCGAAAACTAAAGGTGACATTTCTTGGCCTGATTCTTGAGTATATTATTTCTCAACATATTAACCTTCTTGCAGCGTAGCATAGCTCTTCAATACATTCTTCATTCTATATATCTTGCAAAGAACAACATCAATCTTGAATTATCGAGCATCAACAATAGGAAACTTCATATTGTTTAAGAGACTCATTTTTCTTTCACACAGCAATAAGAACTCTTCAAAGCTTCTTCATGTTAATCTTGTTGGGGATACCATTCTTGAATCCTACAGTATCAAAACATCATCAAAATATCTTCATGAAAAGTAACAATCACTATATCTTGAACTACAAATTTGTCTTGAATAATTTAGGCACTTGATTCGATCTTGACTTAAATATCTTGATTAGTTTAGGTACTTGTTTCGATCTTGATTTTAATATCTTGAATAGTTTCGATACTTGATTCGATCTTGACATTAATGTCTTGAATGCTTTAGGTACATGATTCGATCTTGACTTTAATATCTTTAATAATCTAGATACTTGTTTCGATCTTGAATTAAATATCTTGAATAGTGTAGATACTTGTTTCGATCTGGACTTAATTATCTTGAATAGTTTAGGTACTTGATCGATCTTGACTGGAAATAGATTTATGTGTTTCATTTCAAACTTGTTCGAATTACTTCTTGAGTCTTGGTACAGTTCAAATACAGTACTTACTACACAAGGTAGACTCTCCGTCACACATACAATCGTAGGAAGAGCCTGGGAATGGCGGGGTGCTAGTGGAGGTGGAGAGTCCTGTGAGATAGTATTCTAAATAATAAATAAAAATCATGTACAATGGGCTAGCACGTATTAAGGTAATGTGATAAAATACTTCAAAGATTTACAGGTATTTACATTTTAGATCTAACTGTAAAATAGACCATGTAAAATAGACCATAGAATAGACCATAGGCCATGGTAGAATAGACCATTTTACACAACTACAACGTCACATGCTGCTTTGGGAATTCAGAATATTACACTTACCATATGAATAAAAACATAAATATATACTGTATATATATATATATATATATATATATATATATTATATGCATAATTTTCAATCACAATAGTAATACTGTATATTCATATTGTTTTATCTGAAGTATTTTCTATAATCTTAGGAGGGTATACTTGAGTTAAGATGAGTTAAAATGCCATTCTAAGAGAACTAGCCATGACTATTGTATATAAATATGTTATGGTAAAATCTACTTTGGTAAATTAACATTTGTTTCAATATCAAATAGAAAATTGTGATATATGAAGTTAATATATATATATATATTTTCCCTAGGCTACATATAATTGACTATTAATTGAGTTCTGAGGTTTGATCAGTCTAGCTATATTAACCCCTTCTGGACCGGCGACGTTTTTTTAATTGTATTCTAGCAATATTTAGACGATTTTGTGCAGTTGGCGAAGGATATGTGGTAGTGAAAAGGGTTAAGGGAGAGAGTTTGTAGCCTGTTAATTGCTGGAGGCCCTTTTTAAACTGAATATAGTCGTCTACTAGCAGCCAAAATAAAGGTATAAGAACGTCACCGGTATTGAATGGGTCAAAGACTAGGTTGGTCGGAAAACAACCACTGGACCAATTCAACCAGTATCTCCCAACCCGCCTAACCTAACCTAGTCTATTCGCTGTAAGTAGTCGAGAAATCATGACCTCTATCCTCTGTAACTCAAAAAGGGTTAGAGCAAATTGGCTGTAAATTTCCACATCTATTCCTTGACTGACTCTTCCCAAATAGTAGACAAATTAGCTCGATAACTCTAGTCGTTTTTTGAGTTACAGAGGTTAGAGGTCATGATTTTTCGCCTATTTACAGTGAACAGACTATAACAGTATATTATCAACAATGTAGGCTTTAACTTACTGGAAGACGAAGAGGAAGAACTGCAACTTGAACCTGTGAATATATTAGGGTAAAAGATTAGAATATGAGAATACCAAGACGTTTCGGTCAAGATGAGATGGACTACAATAATTTGTCTACCTGATTACTCTATGCTGAGGAATGATAGGCATTTCGTTATTAAAAATCGTATTGTATTGATAAAACTCAATGAAAACTGGCATCCTATCAATTAAATGTATAAACTTCTCATTAATAGAATTTCAGCCGTGTATATATATATATATATATATATATATATATATATATATATATATATATATATACTGTGCATATACTATATATATATATGTATATATATACAGTATATGTATATATAAATATACAGTATATATATATATATATATATATATATATATATATATATATATATATATACTGTACATATACTATATATATATGTATACAATTATATGAACTTATTGTTTTATATATGCCTCTGAATTTTAATCCTAGGGATTTTCGGCTATATTTCAACCAAACATGAATTTAATTTCCTTAATTCCTTTATAATCATAAGCCTTACCTGCTCCTCACCAGTATTTGCCCCTTCTGAACGAGGGCGTAATAGTAATTAATTATGTTTATAGGGTGTTGTTTTTTCCAGCTGATGGTAAATTGCAATACTCCCATTTATTGTAATCGGTTATTATGAAGATTTTATAGGGAAATATATTGTCTATTATTAAAACTTAGCAACACTATGATACAGAGACATACTAGTTTCATATTTCTTCTTTAAATATCAGCTGTTAAGGGAATCAATTTAGCATCAGTAGATATAAAACCAAGTTAATCTGATCAATTACACTAATTTTAGAAAGGACTGCTATGAATCAATGGAGTGAATATATATATATATATATATATATATATATATATATATATATATAGGCCTATATATATTTATTTATTTATTTATTTGTGTATTTATTTTATTTTATCTTATTCTATTTTATTTCATTCTAGTCTATTTTATTGTATTTATTATTATTATTATTATTATTATTATTATTATTATTATTATTTATATATTGTTATGGCACCGTAACCACTCGGCCATGAGTGGCCGAGTGGTTACGTTGCCCAACTCTCCCATATATACCTGGAGTGAGTGGGTTCGAATCCTGGTCAAGACATTATCATGAAATGTACTGTATTTAGATCTATCGACATTATTTTTAGATCTAGCGGCATAAATTCTAACGATATAGATCTAGCAACATTAGTTTTACATCTAGCGGCATCAATTCTAAAGATATTCTGGAGTTGGGAGCCATTCTGTGCGATACTCAAGAGATTGTGACATTATTCAAGTGATTCTCAGCTTTTATTAGCCATCTATCGGCCTTCTAGCGATTTTTAAGAACTGATCTAGCAGTATCTTATGCTTACCCACCCTATTCTACATTTGACAGACATTAAGGAAACTTTTTGTTTTCTCTTTCTCTCTCTCTCTCTTTGGCTTGTATCCATTCGGCCCCATTCAGCCTACTGTTTTAAGACTTTTACCCCCATCCAGGTGTCAATATTTTCCTGGCGAGCGGTAGCGAGTCAGCATATATATTTTTGTTTTGACAGCAAGCTAAATTTGTACATTTTTCGATAGAAAAATTTCTCCGGCAAAGCTGGATTTCTCCATACAATGCTGGCTCGCTATCGCTCGCCAGGAAAAATCGACACCTGGATGGGGATAAACGTCTTATAACAGTTGGCTGAATGGGGTCGAATGGATACAAGCCAGGGAAAGAGAGAAAAGGAGCGGAAAATAAAACAAAAATAGTGACCCCTCTTAATACAGCACAGATCGAGCCAAACGTAGGGACAACTGAGCCTTGACTTATTAGCGCCACCGTACAGTCATGAACCATAATACCTACACACACACATTTCAATCTTTAAGGGGAGATTTTCACTCGAGGGATGTAACTGGCCTTCGGCCGCGACATTTTTATACCGAAAAATTTATAAATTTATCTTGAATGGGGGTCTAGGGGGGGGGGGTAATTTTAAGCTTGATTGAGGTCTAGGGAACAAACTAATAACCTTGGATATGCCGCAATATGAACTAGTAAGGCTTTAGCGTATTCGTATTCGTATTAGTAGTATTCAATATAAGGGATATTAATCGTGATTATGTGCTGAACCTTTAACTGTCTTGGTGGTGTAATGGTTAGAGTGTTGAGTTCTGCCTGTGGTATCCCAGGTTCGAATCCCGGGAGGATCACATGCTCTCCATAATTTAATTTGGGGTTTATTGGTGTTAAGGACGATTTTAATGACTAACTAATGTAAATAACAAAAAACTGACAACTTAAGTACTTACTACTGGAGCTACACACTGAGAACACTTCTGAGCTACTTGTGGAGCATGAGCACGAGCACTTCTCTGACGAACTTGAAACAACACTTGAAACGGACTCCATAATGGATGAACTTGCGCTACTTGAAATGGACTCAAGGGTCGAGGAGGAGCTGGAGGAGCTTGAGCATGAGCTTATAGAACTGCTACTGGAGGAGCTGCTTGAACTGGAGGAGGAACTACTGAAACTTGATGAGGACGAGGAGGAGGAGGAAGAAGAGCTACTGGATTTACTTGAACTGGAGGAAGAACTACTAGAACTTGATGATGAACTACTTGAAGAACTGCTAGAACTTGATTGGCTTGAACTGGAGGAAGAACTACTAGAACTTGATGATGAACTACTTGAAGAACTGCTAGAACTTGATTGGCTTGAACTGGAGGAAGAACTACTAGAACTTGATGATGAACTACTTGAAGAACTGCTAGAACTTGATTGGCTTGAACTGGAGGAAGAACAACTAGAACTTGATGATGAACTACTTGAAGAACTGCTAGAACTTGATTGGCTTGAACTGGAGGAAGAACAACTAGAACTTGATGATGAACTACTTGAAGAACTGCTAGAACTTGATTGGCTTGAACTGGAGGAAGAACTACTAGAACTTGATGATGAACTACTTGAAGAACTGCTAGAACTTGATTGGCTTGAACTGGAGGAAGAACTACTAGAACTTGATGATGAACTACTTGAAGAACTGCTAGAACCTGATTGGCTTGAACTGGAGGAAGAACAACTAGAACTTGATGATGAACTACTTGAAGAACTGCTAGAACTTGATTGGCTTGAACTGGAGGAAGAACTACTAGAACTTGATGATGAACTACTTGAAGAACTGCTAGAACTTGATTGGCTTGAACTGGAGGAAGAACAACTAGAACTTGATGATGAACTACTTGAAGAACTGCTAGAACTTGATTGGCTTGAACTGGAGGAAGAACTACTAGAACTTGATGATGAACTACTTGAAGAACTGCTAGAACTTGATTGGCTTGAACTGGAGGAAGAACAACTAGAACTTGATGATGAACTACTTGAAGAACTGCTAGAACTTGATTGGCTTGAACTGGAGGAAGAACTAGAACTTGATGATGAACTACTTGAGCTTGAGCTTGAGGATGAACTGCTGCTGCTACTTGGCTCACACAGGCAATCAATACTTGAGGATATACTGCTACTCGGTTCACAGAGACAGTCTAGGCTTGGAGGGACAAAACTACTGCTAGATGGCTCACAAAGACAGTCTATTGAATCTACTACAGGGGATGAGGGTAATTCTTCTTCACATAAGCAATCTGGAACACTTGGTGCCACAATTGTGGTAGGCATAGGGGTAGTAGCCACTGGGGCGTTAGCCGCATTCATAATCTTCGGTTGACAGTAACAATCTTCGCTATCGGACTCTGAGCAATAGCACTCTTCCGCTTCTTTAAACTCACCGACGTAGCTTTCTCCAGGTGAGGGAGAAGAGAAGCTAGAAGAAGAACCTCCATTTCGACACCCACTAAGCTTACTGTCCCAGCTCTCCGGCCACCAGGGAGCTGGATGAATCTCTTTGCAGGAGAAAGCCGAGGGAGCTGAAGAAGACGACACTACCCGCGTGTTGGCGTCTTCCCTCCACACCTCCCTGGAAGCCGGTTCACAGTCCAGTCGCACCAGAGAGCCGGCAGTTCTTGGAGATACGGAGTACTGTAGTCGCGCCACACATCGCAGGAGCTGTCCACCTTCGACCCTCTTGTAGAATACCACATCGTCCTCATACGGATGCTGTCAATAAGAAGCACAAAGAGATTAACAACACCTTGAAGATTCTGACGCATTGTTCGTAGTTTATTCTAGCTATCATTAGATGATTATATTTAGATTAGGATGAGTTAATGGAAGTTAGATGGTTTATTGAGACAGTCTTTACACTTTTAATTCCCAAACATCCTTTCTAAGCTGCATAAAATCTTCTAATAATAGCCAAAATATACTGTCAAAACACGTCATGAACCTCAAGAGGTTAATATTACATGTATCCTTATCATGTTGTCAAACGAAAGCCAAGGTCATTCTTTTCAGTCATTTAGTATTGTATGTGGAACGATACTCGTATATTTGATCTGTGCTCGATATAGGGTTGGTAGCACCTTGGTAGCCCCCTCTTCACGTATTTTAATATTACGGGAAGTGTAAAATTTGTATAGAGACCCCTGCTCTCCTTCAGTAGGGATGGGCGTATTTATTTCCTGTCTTGATAGCGTAATGCATAAGTGCGCGGAATTTCCATGTGAGTATCCTAGGTTCGAGTCCTTGGAGTGCCGCATGTATTTGTTGATTTCATTAATTGAGTTTAGAGGTGAAGTTGGTTGTTGGAAAAAACATAATAATTATATATATTTTTTTATTATTTTTTTAGTGTCCTCCCTAGACATCCATCAAGCTTCAAGAAACATCTCTCCAAGACCCTCCTTCAAGATATATTTCTACATTTTTTATAGAAAATTGTCCCGGCTGAAGGCCAGTTCCTCTTAAATTACAGGCTCGCTATCGCTCGCCAGGAAAAATCGACACCTAAATGACACGAAAAGTCTTAATATTGACCAAAATATGAGGTGAAAGGTCTTAAAATCGCTAAACTGACCGGCCGAACGTCTTAAAATCTGAAAACTAATGGGACTAATCATGAGTAAGAAGGGGACCGGAATAGCGCCACGATGGTGATGGGCTGGTCTGTCAGAATGAGAACTGAGCGATCTCTGCCATACCCATAGCTTACTCTGACTGTTCCTTTTACTTATATATTTTCTAGATCTCAAGTGACGGCGTCTCTTCCGTGGATTGACCTCCCAATCTACCAAGATTGGAAGCCAAAGCGTCACATTTTTCCTTTGCCCTTCAACTTTCTCTCCATAGTTGATGAGGGGCACAGGGCCCTGGCTGGGGCTTTGGTTTCCCGGGCGTTTCCGCACCCTCCTCAGCTCCCCGCCATGGAGTGGCTTCGGACACCCAGGCTTTATTGTGGTAGGCAGGGAGGGTTCTGTGGGGGCGCTCAGTTATGGCCTTGGCCTTGCTCGGGGCCTTGGGGCTGTGCGGCCAGGCAGCTTGGGGAACAACAACAACAACAACAACAACAACCCCTTTGAGACCCGATGATGCATTTTTTTTTTCTTTTTTTCTGGGTATTATTAGTCAATTTTAGTTTGATTAGGAAGGGTATATGGGAGTCAGAGGGTTAATTGAGATAGTCTTTGAGTCGCGTGAAAAATGGCTTGAAGAACATCGCATTTGTTTACTGAGCCCGTTCAGACTACATTTGTTTTCTTTCATATTCGGTATCTCTCACCATTCGGGTGCATCACCTTTGAGATATTATCTATTCTTTGTAACTCTCTCTCTCTCTCTCTCTCCATGAATGTGATACAGACGTAGAGATGATAGCTGTGTTCGCCGTGCAGCTCCCCCCCCCCCCTCCCATCCATCACTCAAGCACGAGAGCATCCGCTAGACCTACCGACCTCGTAAACTAAAGACAGATTTTGGTTTCTTCTGGACCCCTTTTCCCTCATGTTTAGCCCCGTTAGTTTTGAGTTTATAAGACGTTCGCCCCATTAGTTTAACGATTATATAACCTTTCGCTCCATTTTTTTGCCAATATTCAGACCTTTCGTGCCATTTAGGCGTCGATTTTCTCCTGAGGAGCGATAGCGAGCCCGTAATTTAGGAGAACTGGCCTTCGGTCAGGATCTCTTTCTACAGAATAATATAAAAAAAAATCTCGGAGAGGCGTCTTTATTTTTTTTATTTTTTTTATTTTTTTTATTTTTTTCAAGCTTGATGGAGGGCTAAGCAGGACACAAACAAAAATAATCAATTGGTAATAGATAAATAAACAAATATATCAAGATCGCCCCTTAATATCGGTGCCCCCTCGCCCCCCCCCCCCCCCACCTCACCCCCCTCCATCACCCAAGCACGTGATCACCTGCCGACCTCATAATTCACCAGGAATGCCGTCGCTGGGCCGGATGTTGCTGTTGCTTCTGCTACCGTGCTCCAGAAAGACACCCTAACCCCCAACACCCCATACCCCCCCCCCCCCCCCCTCCAACCTCCGACCACCATACCCCCCTCCCCCTCCCCATACCCCCATATACGGGGGTACGCACGCACGCACGCACGCACGCACGCACGCACCGACCCTTTTTTTGTTCGTAAACTTTTCGTAAACTAGAAAGGGGGCTACGGTCTCATGTAATTGAATTCCTCCGACAACACATACACAAAGAATACAAAGGAAGGCAAGCAACAACATCCTAATGGTCCTTACTAGGCTGCTTGTAAAAAAAATAAAAAATAAATAATAATAATAATAATAATAATAACAATAATAATAATAAAACAAAAGAAGAAGAAACAAATTGCCAAAAACATCAACTGAAGGGCTTCAGCTCCAAAAAATACTGTGGTCAGAAACCTAATGATAATACTTTTATATTAAGTATATAATAATGATAATACTTGTTTTCATATTAACGCAGTGAAATACCAACTTGCCATACAGGTGAGATAGAACAGGATTTATAGAGCCAGATTAGCAAGTTTATATGACTGACTTAATTAAGGAGCCCAGACGGTATTGTGCAGCATAATTTACTGGTTCAGACTGGTTTAAGAAAGGGGTTTAATTTGCTCTCTAAGCCTCTATCAAACTTAAAAAAATCACCCACAAGACCCTCCTTCGATATAAATGTGTACATTTTTCGGTAGAAATATGTCCCGGCCGAAGGCCGATTCCTCTTCAAATATAGACTCGCTATCGCTCGGCAGGACAAAAATCAACACCTAAATGGCACGAAAGGTCTTAATATTGGCAAATAAATGGGGCAAAAGGTCTGATAATCGCCAAACTAATGGGGTGAATGTCTTGAAATCTCATAACTAATAGGGCTAAACATGAGGGAGGAGGAGGACTCGAAAAAAAAACTGCCTCCCCTTAAGGGTAGATTTTTAGTTTGCTTCCTAGACCCCCATCAAGCTTTAAAATTATACCCCTAACACCCCCCTTCGATATAAATTATACCCCTAACACCCCCCTTCGATATAAATTATACCCCTAACACCCCCCTTCGATATAAATTATACCCCTAACACCCCCCTTCGATATAAATTATGCCCCTAACACCCCCCTTCGATATAAATTATACCCCTAACACCCCCCTTCGATATTAATTATACCCCTAACACCCTTCTTCGATATATATTATACCCCTAACACCCCCCTTCGATATAAAATTATACCCCTAACACCCCCCTTCAATATAAATTATACCCCTAACACCCCCCTTCGATATTAATTATACCCCTAACACCCCCCTTCGATATAAATTATACCCCTAACACCCCTCTTCGATATATATTATACCCCTAACACCCTCCTACGATATAAATTATACCCCTAACACCCCCCTTCGATATAAATTATACCCCTAACACCCCCCTTCGATATAAATTATACCCCTAACACCCCCCTTCGATATAAATTATACCCCTAACACCCCCCCTTCGATATAAATTATACCCCTAACACCCCCCTTCGATATAAATTATACCCCTAACACCCCCCTTCGATATAAATTATACCCCTAACACCCCCCTTCGATATAAATTATACCCCTAACACCCCCCTTCGATATTAATTATACCCCTAACACCCCTTCGATATATATTATCCCCTAACACCCCCATTCGATATAAATTATACCCTAACACCCCCCTTCGATATAAATTATACCCCTAACACCCCCCTTCGATATTAATTATACCCCTAACACCCCCCTTCAATATAAATTATACCCCCTAACACCCCCCTTCGATATAAATACCCCTAACACCCCCCTTCGATATCAATTATACCCCTAACACCCCCTTCGATATAATTATAACCCCTAACACCCCCCTTCGATATCAATTATACCCCTAACACCCCCCTTCGATATAATTATACCCCTAACACCCCCCCTTCGATATAAATTATACCCTAACACCCCCTTCGATATTAATTATACCCCTAACACCCCCCTTCGATATAAACTATACCCCTACCCCCCTTCGATATAAATTATACCCCTAACACCCCCCCTCCATATTAATTATACCCCTAACACCCCTTCGATATAATTATGCCCCCTAACACCCCTCTTCGATATAAATCCCTAACACCCCCCTTCGATATAAATTATACCCCTAACACCCCCCTTCGATATAAATTATACCCCTAACACCCCCCTCCGATATTAATTATACCCCTAACAACCCCCTTCGATATAAATTATACCCCTAACACCCCCCTTCGATATAAATTATACCCTAACACCCCCCTTCGATATTAATTATACCCCTAACACCCCCCTTCGATATAAATTATGCCCCCTAACACCCCTCTTCGATATAAATTATACCCCTAACACCCCCCTTCGATATAAATTATACCCCTAACACCCCCCTTTGATATAAATTATACCACTAACACCCACCTTCGATATAAATTATACCCCTAACACCCCCCTTCGATATAAATTATACCCCTAACACCCCCCTTCGATATTAATTATACCCCTAACACCCCCCTTCGATATATATTATACCCCTAACACCCCCCTTCGATATAAATTATACCCCTAACACCCCCCTTCGATATAAATTATACCCCTAACACCCCCCTTCGATATTAATTATACCCCTAACACCCCCCTTCAATATAAATTATACCCCCTAACACACCCCTTCGATATAAATTATACCCCTAACACACCCCTTCGATATAAATTATACCCCTAACACCCCCCTTCGATATCAATTATACCCCTAACACCCCCCTTCGATATCAATTATACCCCTAACACCCCCCTTCGATATCAATTATACCCCTAACACCCCCCTTCGATATAAATTATACCCCTAACACCCCCTTCGATATTAATTATACCCCTAACTCCCCCCTTCGATATAAACTATACCCCTAACACCCCCCTTCGATATAAATTATACCCCTAACACCCCCCTTCGATATTAATTATACCCGTAACACCCCCCTTCGATATAAATTATGCCCCTAACACCCTTCTTCGATATAAATTATACCCCTAACACCCCCCTTCGATATAAATTATACCCCTAACACCCCCCTTCGATATCAATTATACCCCTAACACCCCCCTTCGATATAAATTATACCCCTAACACCCCCCTTCAATATAAATTATACCCCTAACACCCCCCTTCGATATTAATTATACCCCTAACACCCCCTTCGATATAAATTATACCCCTAACACCCCCTTCGATATAAATTATACCCCTAACACCCCCCTTCGCTTTTAATTATACCCCTAACACCCCCCTTCGATATAAATTATACCCCTAACACCCCCCTTCGATATAAATTATACCCCTAACACCCCCCTTCGATATAAATTATACCCCTAACACCCCTCTTCGATATAAACTATACCCCTAACACCCCCCTTTGATATTAATTATACCCCTAACACCCCCCTTCAATATAAATTATACCCCTAACACCCCCCTTCGATATAATTATACCCCTAACACCCCCCTTCGATATAAATTATACCCCTAACACCCCCCTTCGATATAAATTATACCCCTAACACCCCCCTTCGATATTAATTATACCCCTAACACCCCCCTTCGATATAATTATACCCCTAACACCCCCCTTCGATATAAATTATACCCCTAACACCCCCCTTCGATATAAATTATACCCCTAACACCCCTCTTCGATATAAACTATACCCCTAAACACCCCCCTTTGATATTAATTATACCCCTAACACCCCCCTTCGATATAAATTATGCCCCCTAACACCCCCCTCGATATAAATTATACCCCTAACACCCCCCTTCGATATAAATTATACCCCTAACACCCCCTTCGATATAAATTATACCCCTAACACCCCCCCCCTTCGATATAATTATACCCCTAACACCCCCCTTCGATATAAATTATACCCCTAACACCCCCCTTCGATATTAATTATACCCCTAACACCCACCTTCGATATATATTATACCCCTAACACCCCCATTCGATATAAATTATACCCCTAACACCCCCCTTCGATATAAATTATACCCCTTACACCCCCTTCGATATTAATTATACCCCTAACACCCCCCTTCAATATAAATTATACCACCTAACACCCCCCTTCGATATAAATTATACCCCTAACACCCCCCTTCGATATCAATTATACCCCTAACACCCCCCTTCGATATAAATTATACCCCTAACACCCCCTTTCGATATCAATTATACCCCTAACACCCCCCCTTCGATATAAATTATACCCCTAACACCCCCCTTCGATATAAATTATACCCCTAACACCCCCTTCGATATAAATTATACCCCTAACACCCCCATATCGTATAAACTATACCCCTAACACCCCCCTTCGATATAAATTATACCCCTAACACCCCCCTTCGATATTAATTATACCACTAACACTCCCCTTAGATATTAATTATTCCCCCTAACACATCTCTTCGCTATAAAGCCCTAACACCCCCCTTCGATATAAATTATACCCCTAACTCCCCCGTTCGATATAAACTATACCCCTAACACCGCTCTTCGATATTAAATATACACCTAACACCCCCTTCGATATAATTATACCCCTAACACCCCCTTCGATATAAATTATACCCCTAACACCCCCCTTCGATATTAAATTATACCCCTAACACCCCCCTTCGATATAAATTATACCCCTAACACCCCCCTTCGATATAAATTATACCCCTAACACCCCCTTCGATATAAATTATACCCCTAACACCCCCCTTCGATATAAATTATACCACTAACACCCCCCTTCGATATAAATTATACCCCTAACACCCCCCTTCGATATAAATTATACCCCTAACACCCCCCTTCGATATTAATTATACCCCTAACACCCCCCTTCGATATATTATACCCCTAACACCCCCCTTCGATATAAATTATACCCCAAACACCCCCCTTCGATATAAATTATACCTCTAACACCCCCCTTCGATATTAATTATACTCCTAACACACCCCCTTCGATATAAATTATACCCCCTAACACCCCCTTCGATATAAATTATACCCCTAACACCCCCCTTCGATATAAATTATACCCCTAACACCCCCTTCGATATCAATTATACCCCTAACACCCCCCTTCGATATCAATTATACCCCTAACACCCCCCTTCGATATAATTATACCCCTAACACCCCCCTTCGATATAAATTATACCCCTAACACCCCCTTCGATATTAATTATACCCTAACACCCCCCTTCGATATAAACTATACCCCTAACCCCCCCCTTCGATATAAATTATACCCCTAACACCCCCCTTCGATATTAATTATACCCGTAACACCCCCCTTCGATATAAATTATGCCCCCTAACACCCTCTTCGATATAAATTATACCCCTAACACCCCCCTTCGATATAAATTATACCCCTAACACCCCCCTTCGATATCAATTATACCCCTAACACCCCCCTTCGATATAATTATACCCCTAACACCCCCCTTCAATATAAATTATACCCCTAACACCCCCCTTCGATATTAATTATACCCCTAACATCCCCTTAGATATAAATTATACCCCTAACACTCCTCTTTGATATAAATTATACCCCTAACACCCCCCTTCGATATAATTATACCCCTAACACCCCCCTTCGATATAAATTATACCCCCTAACACCCCCCTTCGATATAAATTATACCCCTATCACTCCCCTTCGATATAAATTATACCCCTAACACCCCTCTTCGATATAAACTATACCCCTAACACCCCCCTTTGATATAATTATACCCCTAACACCCCCCTTCGATATAAATTATGCCCCCTAACACCCCCCCTTCGATATAAATTATACCCCTAACACCCCCCTTCGATATAAATTATACCCCCTAACACCCCCCTTCGATATAAATTATACCCCTAACCCCCCTTCGATATAAATTATACCCCTAACACCCCCCTTCGATATAAATTATACCCTAACCCCCCTCTTCGATCTCAATTATACCCCTAACACCCCCCTTCGATATAAATTATACCCCTAACACCCCCTTCGATATAAATTATACCCCTAACACCCCCCTTCGATATACATTATACCCCTAACACCCCCCTTCGATAAAAATTATACCCCTAACACCCCCCTTCGATATTAATTATACCCCTAACACCCCCTTCGATATAAACTATACCCCTAACACCCCCCTTTGATATAAATTATACCCCTAACACCCCCCTTCGATATTAATTATACCCCTAACACCCCCCTTCGATATAAATTATGCCCCCTAACACCCCTCTTCGATATAAATCCCCCTAACACCCCCCTTCGATATAAATTATACCCCTAACACCCCCCTTCGATATCAATTATACCCCTAACACCCCCCTTCGATATAAATTATACCCCTAACACCCCCCTTTCGATATAATTATACCCCTAACACCCCTTTTCGATATTAATTATACCCCTAACACCCCCCTTCGATATAAATTATACCCCTAACACCCCCCTTCGATATAAATTATACCCCTAACACCCCCCTTCGATATTAATTATACCCCTAACACCCCCCTTCGATATAAATTATACCCCCTAACACCCCCCTTCGATATAAATTATACCCCTAACACCCCCCTTCGATATAAATTATACCCCTAACACCCCCCTTCGATATAAATTATACCACTAACACCCCCCTTTCGATATAAATTATACCCCTAACACCCCCCTTCGATATAAATTATACCCCTAAGACCCCTCTTCGATATCAATTATACCCCTAACACCCCCCTTCGATATCAATTATACCCCTAACACCCCCCTTCGATATAAATTATACCCCTAACACCCCTCTTCGATATCAATTATACCCCTAACACCCCCCTTCAATAACAAATATACCCCTAACACCCCCCTTCGATATAAATTATACCCCTAACACCCCCCTTCGATATAAATTATACCCCTAACACCCCCCCTCCATATAAAATATAACCCTAACAACCCTCCTCCATATTAAATATACCCCTAACACCCCCCTTCGATATAAATTATACCCCTAACACCCCTCTTCGATATCAATTATACCCCTAACACCCCCCTTCGATATAAATTATACCCCTAACACCCCCCTTCGATATCAATTATACCCCTAACACCCCCCTTCGATATAAATTATACCCCTAACACCCCTCTTCGATATCAATTATACCCCTAACATTATAAATTTGAATATATCTTTTGGTAGACGACAAAAATCGTCAATAATAGCCAGAAAACAGAAAATAAATGTGTATCGGTTATTGAAAGGGTTAATGTAACTATAGCCATTAAGGGGAGGTTTTTAGTGTGTTTCCTAGACCTCCATCAAGCTTGAAATTACACCCCGTTGACTCCCTTTCAAGATAAATTTGTAAATTTTTCGGTAGAAAAATTTCCCGGCCTAAGGCCGGTTCCTCTTAAATTACAGGCTCGCTATCGCTCGCCAGGAAAAAATCGACACCTAAATGACACGAAAGGTCTTAAAAGTTAAATAAATGGGGCGAAAGTTCTTAAAATCGCCAAACTAATGGGGCGAACGTCTTAAAATCTCGAAAGCAATGGTGCTAAACATGAGGGAGAAAGGGGTAAAGAAAAAAATCCCTCAAGTGGATATCTCCCCTTAACAGAAATCCTGACCACTAGACTTTGTAACTAAAAAAAACACTAGAGTAATCGAGCTAATACATCTCTACCACTTGGGAAGAGTCAGCCAGGTGATAGGTGTGGAGATTTACAGCCCATTTGCTCCAGCACTTTTTGAGTTACAGAGGTTAAGGGTTACAATCTCTGGCCTACCTATACTGAATGGGGCATAGTTTATATTTACAGTGTAATTGGGCCTGAGTAGATAGATAGATAGGTAGATAGATAGATAGATAGATAGATAGATAGATAGATGGATAGATTTACAGCGTTCTAATTAACATATGTTGACATTAACCCCTTTTGTACCAGCGACGTCATTTTGATTATATTATGGCTACTACTAATCGATTATATTCAGTTTAGGAAGGATCTTTAGCAATTATAAGGCTTCGTACTATCTCAATCAACCCTTTTAGCTACCACAGTTCCTTCCTAAGCTGCATAAAATCGTCTAAATACAACTAGAATAAAATAGAACAGAAATTACTGGTACAGAAAGGGTGAACAAAAACATCAATTGCCAGTTTCGTTCTATAAGGAAGTTGGAGCTGTAGACAAAGATATTTAACAGAATGTACAGCTAAAATACGGTCGTAGTACATGTGTATTTACATAAAACCCAATTCAAAATACCATTAATCCATCAAAAACGTAAATTATGATTGCATATCTACTTAATATCGATGTTCACGGCTCCAACTTCCTTATAGCCTGAAACTCGCAAGTGGCCAATTATATGGAGAGGAAAGTAAATCACTATCAATATATCCAATGATCATAATTATACGCAGTGCACCTTTTTATACCGTTCAGTTTTTCACAGTGTAGATTTGTCACAGACGAGGGGATCTATAACTTGGGCTATTAAGGGGAGATGGGTCGTTTGTCTGGTCACCCTTCTCCCTCATGTTCAGCCCCATTAGTTTTCAGATTTTAAAGACGTTTACCCATTAGTTTGGCGATTTGAAGACCTTTCACCCCATTTATATGTCAATATTTAGACTTTTCGCGTCATTTAGGTGTTGATTTTTTCCTGGCGAGCTATAGCGACCCAGTAATCAAAGAGGAACCGGCCTTCGGCCGGGAAATTTTCTATCGAAAAATGTACACATTTATCTTGAAGGAAGGTCTTAGGTGTGTTTATTTTTTTAGCTTGACGGAGGTCTAGGGAGGAAACTAAAAAAAGATATGATGACAAATATAGACTGTATAATTATGATGAAATAAATACACCCATCCCCCCATTATCATATACATGATAATCGTGCAGGTGCTTGAGTACGGCAGGTGCATAGGTCATCCCGGCCTTTATGGGGAGAGTTGGGATGCCCTCATAACCCGATCTACATGCGTATTTTAGTACAGCCTTTATGGGGAGAGTTGTGATATCCTCATAACCGATCTACCGGAGTATTTTCTATCCTACGTGGTCAGACCCCCCCCCCCCTCTCATTCAAGCTAAATTTGTGCATTTTTCTTTTCGACAGAAAAATTTCCTATCCGAAGGCCGACGATGTCTAAGTTAAGCTCGCTATAGCTCACCCAGAAAAAAAAATCGACACCTGAATGTAGCGGAGTGTCTTATTATCGCCAAAGTAATGGGTTGAATCTATCTATCTATCTGTTGCCAGACATCATGATCCCCGAAGGGGTGGACACGAATGAGTCGCCCCCATGCAGATAGCTAGATTTAAAAAGTAGATAGATAGAGAAGTAGATCGATTGATAGATATAAATTATAGATAGACAGCGATAGATATATCCAGATATTTTGGCTCTAACGTGCATCTTTCAACTTGGGGGGGGGGGGCAATTGTTACAGGCAGCATTGCCTTTTATCTCCTTCATGCACATACATGAGAGAGAGAGAGAGAGTTATATTTCCAATCCAACTGTCTAACCTCCACCTATCTATGTGCCGAGAGAGAAAGAGAGAGAGAGAGAGAGAGAGAGTGAGTGAGTGAGTTAGTTACAGTTCCAATCCAATCCAACTGTCTAACCTCCACCTATCTATGTGCCAAGAGAGAGAGAGAGAGAGAGAGAGTTATATTTCCAATCCAACTGTCTAACCTCCACCTATCTATGTGCCAAGAGAGAGAGAGAGAGAGAGAGAGAGAGAGAGAGAGAGATTATACACTTCCAACCCTGCATAATTCCAAGGACAGTCTCATATATCGCCCACCATATCAAGGACAGTCTCATATATCGCCCACCATATCAAGGACAGTCTCATATATCGCCCACCATATCAAGGACAGTCTCATATATCGCCCACCATATCAAGGACTAAGTACGCATCTCATTATCAGTAGGTTAGAAATCGTGAACCCTATTGACCTCTAGAACTCAAGAAGGGCTAGAGAAAATGGGCTGTAAATGTCCACACCTATACCCTGGTTAACCCTTCCTAAATGGTAGAATTGATAGCTCGATTACTCTAGTCGATTTTTTGAGGTGTAGAAGTTAGTGGTCGAGAGTTTTGGCCTACTTATTCGGAACAGGGTATAGGTACTCATTTCATTAAAGCCGGTATCACACGAGAGCTTTTATAGTCAACATTCGATGATCAAAATTTTCTGGCAACATTTCTGGAATATTTTGCACTGGTATCGGAAACTAAACTCTTGCTTGATTAATTTAGGTGACCGAAATATTGTAAATGTTGACCTCATAAGCTGCCAGATTAGTGTTGAGGATAAATGTTGAGGGAAAAAGCGCTCGTGTGATACCGGCTTTACGATGTGTCCAATACTATTTTTATCAAACGTTATTTATTGAGGTAATTATATAGTCCGTGGAAGTCAAACTAATAAACTGACATAGATTTTACCCTTCTAATTGCAAGAGGTCCTCCGTAAGCTGTATTAAACTGGCTAATGTTAGCTAGAAAAGAATGAAAAAGCGACATGTTACTCAGTTTGCTATATTTTGTATTTATTTATAATTATACCGGTAATTATAATTATTATTATTTTTTTATAGAATTCAGACAACTACAATAAAATACCCTCATTCTGGTTGCCGATACTATAGTAGAAAAATAGCCGGAAAAGTATTGCTGATAAAAACATTGCTTTGCCTTGTGTTAATCCCTACAATATTCTGTTCCGCATTTATTTTCTGCTTTCTGGCTATTGTTAGACGATTTTATTTAGATTATGAAGGGTATATGGAAGTCAGAGGGTTAATTGAGATAGTTTTTACCCATTTAATTGACACAGATCCTTCCTAAGCTGTATATATCGTCCAACAATGGCCAGAATTAACTGTCAAAAACGCGTCATAAGTTAGAAGGGTTAATGGAGATAGCCTTTACCCTGTAAATTGCCACAGATCCTTCCTAAGCTCTATGAAAACGTCCAAGCAAGGTGTTAAGTATGGCCCCAGTTCATACTAGTGTTATATTTAGCCCGCAGCTGTATAGGTTGCAGTTTTATTGATCGTAAACTTCATTCATTTAGCATAGTGAAACACATGTTGGCGGATTATCATTAACGGCATATATAGCACAAGAATAATTAAGGGGATAATTTTATTTATCAATCAGTTGATTAAATAATTAATTTAATTTAGCTATAAATAAATTGTTTAACTTTTTAAATTGTTTTTTAGTTTCCTCCTAGACTTCCACCAAGACCCTTTCGAGATAAATTTGTACAATTTGTTATGGAAAAATGCACCGGCCAAAGGTTCCTCCTAAATTGCTGGCTATTCTTTCGCTTTCAAGGAGAGAATTGACACCTAAGTGGCACGAAAGGTCTTAAAATTAACGAAGAAATGGGCGAACGGTCTTAAAATCGCCAAACTAATGGGGCGAACGTCTTAAAATGTCAAAACTAAAGGGGCTTAGCATGAGGAGAAAGGGGTCCAAAAGAAAAAAACAAAACTTAATTCGTTGACGACAAGAGCACCAGACAATTGACCACAGCAAATGTTAAAGCATCCCTAAAAATCCACATTCCGTAGTATTATTCACAGCACCAAGAAAAACAAACCTAACACAGCAAATTATAATGCAGCAAAGAAATACCCATTCCACAACATTATTCACAGCACCAAGAGGAACAACAGAAACACACTGAACACAGCAAGTTCCAAAAAAGCAAAGAAATTACCACTCCACAACAATATTCACAGCACCAAGAGAAACAACATGAAGACAGCAAATTCCAAAACAGCAAAAAAATCCCCACTCCTAAGCAATATCCACAGCACAACAGCAACAACATGAACACAGAAAATTCCAAAACAGCAAAGAAATCCCCACTTCATAGCACAACAGCAACAGTATCAACACAGCAAATTCCAAAACAGCAAAGAACTCCCCACTTCATAGCACAACAGCAACAGTATCAACACAGCAAATTCCAAAAACAGCAAAGAACTCCCCACTTCATAGCACAACAGCAACAGTATCAACACAGCAAATTCCAAAACAGTAAAGAACTCCCCAATCAACAGCAAAATCCACAAACAATAACATGAAACCAACTAAACTCAGCAAATTCCGAAGCATACAATAAAGAAAGACATATTCGACCCTCCACGACATTTCTTTACATCACCCTCAGGCCCAGCTGTTCCCCTTAATGATTACCCAACCAGCCTCATATATGCTAATGACCCTGGAACCTTCTCCTAATTGGCATCCTCGCGACCTCAGTAATTAAGAGTCGTTTATTTGATTATGTAACTCATAAGTTGTGTGGTTTAAAGAGTGCTGAACATGTGTTAGCTATTTGTCATATGTATGTCTTCACTTGTAAGGTATTTTGTGCCAAAGGATATATATTTCATGCTGGCTTTATCTAGTAATTATCCTGATTGCCAGTTTTTGCATCTTCTATTTCTATATTATTATAATTAATTTCATCTATAATTCTATAATGTCTTTACAACTCATGCATCGTTAATGATATTCATATATATCAATTATGTAAAATATAATAATACAAAATTTGTGACTTATGAATGAATCAATTTTGATATGTTGCTACAATTTATCTTTGAATCTTACTGAACAACACCTAAATATGAAAATATAAAGTACATTCATTAGGAACTGAATTTGGTTGGTATAAATGGGAATATAAAATAATGCATATTTGCAGATTCCATACAGATAACATTATACAAACATTGAATTGACTGTCAACTATGTACAGTCGGCCACACAAATGCCCACACCCAGCTAGGCTTCCATATTCCTCGGGGCTAATTGTGTTTTTGGCATGATAGAGTAATTAAATAGAGTAATGACAAACAAAAAATATAAACATAACTTATCCATTTTTTTTATTTTTTATTTTTTTTTATTTGCATATCTCATTTTATATTTGTAAATAGCTTAAATACCATACACAAAAGAAGCCTTGAACCAGGTGGACATCTTGCCGACTATGCCCACTCCGTGATTACATTATGCCTTTCTGTACCGGCGACATCTTTTTCATTTTATGCTAGTTATATATAATTATAGACAATGTTGAACAGTTTAAGAAGGATCTGTGGTAGTAAAAAATTGTTAAGTTAGATAGTTCAAAGCCTGTTAATTGCTGGAGGCTCTTTCTAAACTGAATACAATCGTCTAATAGTAACCAAAGTAAAGTTAAAAAGAAGGATTTAAGGGGAGGCAGACCGTTTTTCTGGACCCCCTTCTCCCTAATGTTTAGCCCCACTAGTTTTGAGATTATAAGACGTTCGGCCCATTAGTTTGACGATTTTAACACCTTTCGCCCCATTTCGTTGTCAATTTTAAGACCTTTTGTGCCATTTAGGTGTTGATTTTTTCATGGCGAGCGAAATGTACAAATTTATATTGAAGGGGAGTCTAGGGGGCGTTTTTCTAAGCTTGATGGAGATCTAGGGAGGAAACTAGAAAAATATATGAATAAATGAATTAATAGACCAAACAAACGGCCAGTCTCCCCTTAACCTCAATATGTCACAAATGTACTACAGTGATCAAGTAAATATGTCTACCATTTCGGAAGGGTCAGCCAGGGAATAGGTGTTGAAATGTACAGCCCTTTTTGAGTTACAGGGGTTAGGGTTCACGATTTCTGGCCTACCTATTTGGAACAGGGTATAGCTGGTATAGTCTATTCGCTGTAAGTAGGCGATAAATCATGACCTCTATCCTTTGTAAATAAAAAAGGGCTTGAGCAAATTGGCTGTCAATTTCCACATCTATTCCTTGACTGACTCTTCCGAAATGGTAGAAATATTAGCTTGATTACTCGAGTAAGTTTTGAGTTACAGAGGTTCGAGGTCATGATTTCTGGCCTACTTGAAGTGAATAGACTATAGTAGTAGACTACATGAAGATAAACTTGACACGTTGAACATTAAGGCGGGTGACCTGTTTTGGTTCTGTCCTTTTCTATCTTTCTCTGGCTTATATCCATTTGGCCCCATTCAGTCTACTGTTTTAAGACGTTTATCCCCATCCAGATGTCAAATTTTTACTGGTGAGCGGTAGCGAGCCAGCATATTTTTTATTTTTGTTTGACAGCAGGTTAAATTTGTACATTTTTCGATAGAAAAATTTCTCCGGCGAAGCCGGATTTCTTCATATAATGCTGGCTCGCTATCGCTCGCCAGGAAGAAATCGACACCTAGATGGGGATAAACGCCTTAAAATAGTTGGCTGAATGGGGCCGAATGGATACAAGCCAGAGAAAGAGAGAAAAGGACAGAAATAACAAAAAGCAGGTCACCCCCCTTAATTGAGAGAAAACACCGACTTTGAAAATATGGTTCAAGAGAATATTATAAAGTTTAATCTGTAAGTGTCAAAAAGTATATATTATAATGTGTTCCACCTATTACTGCAGGTGAATGTACAATACGTCACAAACCAACTTGTATACGCGGTATTGAACTTTCTTTGGGATTAACCCATTCTACCGCTATTACAATAATTAGTGTTCCTCAGAGCTCTCTCAATGTATACTACCCCCTCTTCGTAGAGCACGTAGCACCCGACTTGTAACACAATCCCTCCTCTACTCTGTGCAACTCTCCAACCCAAGAGTGCAACGTTATTCTCAATCTTTCTTCTATTCAACAGTTGAGCTCTGAATCTCTCTTCCAGAATCCGCCTTTCCCTCGTCCTATAACTTAAAGTGCTTCAAACTCCGTGTGGCCAGGCATTTTGGCTCGAAAGTACCTTGATCTTGGCCCCGTCAATTTTTCAAGTCTGGGGGAGGCACTCATCACATGCAGTTCTGCCTCTTGTCTACCTCACTCACACAGAACAAAAAAAGTACCGGTGATGTCCTTTCCGTTGAATTCTGGCAATTGTTAAACGATTCTATTCAGTTTAAAAAGGGCCTCCAGCAATTAACAGGATTCGAATTATCTCACTTAACCCTTTTTTCTACCACAGATGCTTCTTAAAATCGTTTAAATGTAGCTAGAATAAAAGTAAAGATATTTCGCTGGTATAGAAGGAGTTAAACAAGACTGCTTGTCACTCATACAATTTCATGGGCCTACCTTTTTTTTATATAATCTATAATGAAAATATAGCTGCATAGAATAACAAATTAAGGTACAGTACTTAAAACTCTCTCATTATCCGGTGGTACCAATCTTCATTATATGTTGCTACCATTTCACCATTTTATTCATTTCCGATCACGAATTATGCTAACATTTTTACGATCAGAAATAATTTAACTTTGGTGCAAATTCTAACCTGACTTCCACCGCTTTTAATTATTTTGGAGAGACATTTTAGGAGTTGGAGTGTCAACGTGATAATTAAACAACAAAAACAACAAAACTTGATACTGAAAATGGTTAAATTTTCCAAAAAGTACAGTCGTGGACATAATATTATTATGTTCTTAACCACCCTGTGATTTTCATTATGCATGTATAACATTATTAAAGCGACCATTACTGTATATATAATATACAATAATTTAAAAATAATGCAATTACCAGTTTGTACACATATGTAAAAAATATTATTTGTAATTTGATTATAAAAGTTTTAATTGCATATAAAAAATCATATGGTGGTTACGAACATGTCCACGACTGTATATCGCATTTGTCATATAGCGAACAGAAATTTGCATCCAATAATTAATCTCATACGGTACATTTACACGGTGAGGTAAACAACATGGCCTTAATTTTGGCTAGACCCTCTTCTCCCTCATGTTTATCCCCATTAGTTTTGAGATTTTAGGACGTTCGTCCCATTAGTTTGGCAATTTTAAGACCTTTCGCCCCATTTATTTGTCAATTTCAGGAACTTTAATGCCATTTAGGTGTCGATTAAATCCTAGCAAGCCATAGTAATCCTAGCAAGCCACAGTAATCCTAGCAAGCCATAGTAATCCTAGCAAGCCATAGTAATCCTAGCAAGCCACAGTAATCCTAGCAAGCCACAGTAATCCTAGCAAGCCATAGTAATCCTAGCAAGCCATAGTAATCCTAGCAAGCCATAGTAATCCTAGCAAGCCACAGTAATCCTAGCAAGCCATAGTAATCCTAGCAAGCCATAGTAATCCTAGCAAGCCACAGTAATCCTAGCAAGCCACAGTAATCCTAGCAAGCCATAGTAATCCTAGCAAGCCATAGTAATCCTAGCAAGCCATAGTAATCCTAGCAAGCCACAGTAATCCTAGCAAGCCATAGTAATCCTAGCAAGCCACAGTAATCCTAGCAAGCCATAGTAATCCTAGCAAGCCATAGTAATCCTAGCAAGCCACAGTAATCCTAGCAAGCCACAGTAATCCTAGCAAGCCATAGTAATCCTAGCAAGCCATAGTAATCCTAGCAAGCCACAGTAATCCTAGCAAGCCATAGTAATCCTAGCAAGCCATAGTAATCCTAGCAAGCCATAGTAATCCTAGCAAGCCATAGTAATCCTAGCAAGCCATAGTAATCCTAGCAAGCCACAGTAATCCTAGCAAGCCACAGTAATCCTAGCAAGCCATAGTAATCCTAGCAAGCCATAGTAATCCTAGCAAGCCACAGTAATCCTAGCAAGCCACAGTAATCCTAGCAAGCCACAGTAATCCTAGCAAGCCACAGTAATCCTACAAATTAGGAGGGACCGAAAGAATGTGCAAGTTCATCGACAAAGGGGGTGTTGGGGGTGTTGGGAGTGTTGGGGGTGTTGGGAGTGTTGGGGGTGTTGGGGGTGTTGGGAGTGTTGGGGGTGTTGGGGGTGTTGGGGGTATTACTTTTTAAGTTTGATAGAGGTCTAGGGAGCAAACTAAATACACACACACACACACACACACACACACACGAAGACCACCAATTAGTGTTAAAGAATGGTTTCTGGCCTCTCTTCTCCCTCATATTTAGCCCCATTAGTTTTGAGATTTGAAGACACTCGCCCCATTAGTTTGGCGATCTTAAGACTGTTCATGCAATATAGGTGTAGATTTTTCCTGGGGAGCAATAGCGAGCCTGCAATTTAGAAGGAATCGGCATATGCTACCGAAAAACATACAAATTGATCTCGCAAAGAGGGGGGGGGGGGGGTTCTTGGGGGTATTTTATTAAGTTTGATAGATGTCTAGGGAGAAAACTTTAAAATAAATAGTAAATAAATATATAAATAAACACATAAAATATAACTATCCCTTTAAGGGGAGGTTTTTAGTGTGTTTCCTAGACTTCCATCAAGCTTGAAATTACACCCCCTTGACCCCCTTTCAAGATAAATTTGTACATTTTTCGGTAGAAAAATGTCCCGGCCGAAGGCCGATTCCTCTTAAATTGCAGGCTCGCTATCGTTCGCCAGGAAAAAAATCGACACCTAAATTGGACAAAAGGTCTTAAAAGTGACATCAATTGGGTGAAAGTTCTTAAAATCGCCAAACTAATGGGGCGAGCGTCTTAAAATCTCAAAAGCAATGGGGCTAAACATGAGGGAGAAAGAGGTCAAGATAAAAATCCCTCAAGTGGAGATCCCCCCTTAAAGTAGGTCATTTCCTTACTAGTCACATACATGACCATACGGTACAGACACCTTAGGGATCACTAAGAGGAGCACTTAATTAATAGAAGGGTCACCGGCTTTTTGTATTTTTCTCTCCTTTTCTCTCTTTCCTTGGCTTGTATCCATTCGGCCCCATTCAGCCAACTGATTTAGGACGTTTATCCTCATCTTACAGTGTACTGGCTTAATAATCCGGAGGGGTTGATAGCCTCTGAAGTCCTATTTAAATTAACTAACTAACTTCGAAGCTACAGTAGTTCGGACTCAATCGAATCTTCCTGTTTATGCATCACCGTACACCCGACCAAGAAACAATCTTTACAATATGTGAGCTGTAAATAATCTAGTGTGAACGGAATGAATCGGGTGAAACATACGTACTTATGTGAGGTATTATCATAAGATTTCGACCCACTTCCAGCATGTTTAGAGCGTTAATGTAAAGATTGTTTTTTGGTCGAGTGTACCTTGTATAATTATATTTATCGTCCGTTCACTTCAGAGAGTCAGAGAGGGATATATAATATTTGTGTCCCTCAGTGTACAGTCGCGAGCAGTAATCCTTGAAAACCCATCTGATTATCTATCGATCCCAACCGAACAAATTCAATATTATATTAAGGGGGGATGGGTAGGTTTTCTGGACCCCCTTTTCCCTAATGTTTAGCCCCACTAGTTTTGAGATTATAAGACGTTCGGCCCATTAGTTTGGCGATTTTAACACCTTTCGCCCCATTTCGTTGTCAATTTTAAGACCTTTCGTGCCATTTAAGTGTTGATTATTTCCTGGCGAGCGAAAGCGAGCCTGCAATTTTAAGAGGAAACGGCCTTCGGCCGGGACCTTTTCTACCGAAAAATTTACAAATTTATCTTGAAGGGGGGTCTAGGAGGTGTTTTTTTTTTAGCTTGGTGGAGGTCTAGGGAGGAAACTAAAAAAATATATGAATAAATGAATTAATAGACCAAACAAACAGCCAGTCTCCCCTTAAGTACTAGATGCTTCAGAACTTGGCTTTAGAGGCAAAACGATGCCAATGGATGTAACCTTATTAATGCTTACAACTGTACATTGCTGCTACAGTCTAAGAACTCGTGTCTTAATCAACGTTGTAAGTGGTGCACTAGACCATTCCCTTGCAACACTAACCACCTGTGCAGCAACATCCCTTCAATCAAAACACCCAACACCTGCTGCATGGCTAATATAGAAGAAAAAATCATAAATACTATCCTTTCTCTTTCTAGCACACATTACTTGCATATCTTATCGACTACCTCGTAAGGATCCTGGCATTAGACATAAACAGCTTCGTGTATAATTATAGACATTTAAGTTTGCCCTTTGCTATGGTATTCGTTCTCCCATGTCCATATTTGTTATTGAATTATAGACATTTAAGTTTGCCCTTTGCTATGGTATTCGTTCTCCCATGTCCATATAAGGATCCTGGCATTAGACATAAACAGCTTCGTGTATAATTATAGACATTTAAGTTTGCCCTTTGCTATGGTATTCGTTCTCCCATGTCCATATTTGTTATTGAATTCCACAAGCATAGGATCAGAAGCTTAACAACAAGCAGCCTCAAATGGAGTTAGATTATACACAAGATAAGGATCAGCCACTGAGACATAATCAGTTTAGTAAGGATCATAAAGTTAATACACAATTACCCTCATACAACTCATCATATTAAGGGAGCCCACCTCGCTTCTTTTTTTTCTCTTTCTCTCCCTCTCTCTTTGGCTTTTATCCATTCAGCCTACTGTTTTAAGACGTTTACCCCCATCCAGGTGTCAATATTTTCCTGGCGAGCGGTAGCGAGCAAGCATATATATATATTTTTGTTTTGACAGCAAGCTAAATTTGTACATTTTTCGATAGAAAAATTTCTCCGGCAAAGCCGGATGTCTCCATACAATGATGGCTCGCTATCACTCGCCAGGAAGAAATCGACACCTGGATGAGGATAAACGTCTTAAAACAGTAGGCTGAGTGGGGCCGAATGGATACAAGCCAGGAAAGAGAGAAAGGGAGAGAAAGATGAAATAAGGGCGGTGACCCTCCATAATCCCAAGCAGCCATGTAAATAAGCCTATCTGTTGTTGTATGTTTTGCATGGCTGGGGGTGGACCATACCTGGCTGGCGCAGACACAAGACAAGAGAAGCACCAGCGGCAATAAGGTATTCCTATAAAATCGTATGGCGGAGGCGAACCGGTTGCATGTATCCAGGGTCGGGCTCTTGTTAAGCCGGACCATGGTGGCGAACAGGAGTGTTCAGCGCCGATGTACGACACTAGAGACCACACGGGGAAACGGGGCCTCTCGGTACACTTAAGCAATAGGTGCAGCACAGGTCGTCACACCTTTGAACCAAGACACCTGTGGAATCACACCTACCTGGCCACGTCGGTACCGGCATGCTTATGTCACCTTTAGAACACAGACGTAGGCCAATATGACGTAATTGGGAAGGCTTGTCTGTACAACCTAAACTTTGATCTCGTCTTTTTTGATATCCTGAGAATCACATCTTTAGCTCAAATCGCCAGTCTGTATTACCAAATATATGCAAATTAATTTATTAACACATTGTATGGTAGTTTATAGTGTCGAATCTGCTAAAATAGCGACAGTTGTCCAATTACTATTTACTGAAGGTTCCCACTGCACACCTGTCACACTGCCCTAGTCCCTCCCGGAGCATAAACCATCTTCACTTTCCTTCACCTGGTCTTCTGGGGTCTTGGGAAACCATCTAGGGAGCAATACTGGCCCTCTAGACAATAACTACAAAGGATATCTATATAATCAAATATTCATCTATAGTGGTTCCATAGTTCCGAATACCTCTGGCAACTGGACCTGAATTTTGATACACCTGTGGTGATTCACCTGCGATCCATCCGGGCTATTATATACCTCACACTTGTCTGGCACCAACCAATACCTGTAATCAAAGTTATCAATACCCTCACTCTAACCTCTTGACCTAGTGTATAACAAATATATATAATAAAGAAAAAAAAAAAAAAAAAAAAAAAAAAAATATATATATATATATATATATATATATATATATATATATATATATATATATATATATATATATACAGTATATATATATATATATGTACTGTATATAATATTTTATTATTTTGTTTTGTTTTACAGTACATAAATAAATACAAAATCTGCACTTATCTCCATGAAGCAAAATGTCGTGAATATTATAAAATTAATAAATTAATGGCACCCACAAAATTGTGTACCCTTCTCATATTATTTTGTTTTTTTCTCGAAATTTTGAACATGGGAAATACACTTACCTAACTTAAACCATAGAAGATTGTGACGCACTTTGAGCGTTTATGCTGGTTATAATTAGGTTATTTTATACAGTTTTAGGAAGGATCGGTGGGAATTACATGGATAAAGACTATCTCAATTAACCCTCTGACTTCCATAAACCCTTCCTAATCTGAATAATATCGTCCAATAATAGCCAGAATATTGACAAGAAATGCGTCATCGTATCTTGAAAAGGTAGGCAAATTACACAGAGAATACTAAATACTAATCACCACCCGTCGCATAATGCATAATATTCTAATCACATTCGTTATATTTAGTTCAATAATTAATGTTCAATATTTGATAACATTCGATAAACAGTTGCCATTCATATTGATACAATAATAATAATATGTCTTTTAAGGGGAGGTTTTTAGTGTGGTCCCTAGATATCCTTCAAGCTTAAGATTACACCCCCTTGAGCCCCTTTCAAGATATATTTGTACATTTTTCGACAGAAAAATGTCCCGGCTGAAAGCCGGTTCCTCTTAAATTACAGGCTCGCTATCGCTCGCCAGGATAAAATTGACACCTAAATGGCACGAAAAGTCTTAAAATTGACAGAAATGGGTTGAAAGTTCTTAAAATCGTCAAAATAATGGGGCAAACATCTTAAAATTAGAAAAACAATGGGTCTAAACATGAGGGAGATAGGAGGAGTCAAGAAAAAAAATCCCTCAAGTGGAAATCTCCCCTTAACAACACGTTTCAAACAAAATCACGTTATTGTCATTTATATTGATTTATCTACTATCGACGTATATTAAGGAGAGATCTCCACTTGAGGGATTTTTTCTTTACCCCTTTCTCCCTCATGTTTAGCCCCATTGCTTTTGAGATTTTAAGACGTTCGCCCCATTAGTTTGGCGATGTTAACAACTTTCACCCCATTTATGTAGCTTTTAAGACCATTCGTGCCATTTAGGTGTCGATTTTTTCCTGGCGAGCGATAGCGAGCCTGTAATTTAAGAGTAACGAAATTTTTCTACCGAAAAATGTACAAATTTATCTTGAAAGGGGGTCAAGGGGGTGTAATTTCAAGCTTGCTGGAAGTCTAGGAAAGACACTAAAAACCTCCCCTTAATAGGTTTTTGCTCCGTATGCTATTGTTGTCACTAATGTATATATATACGGTACATGAATGATAATGATAATGATAATGCATGTAATTATAGAAGTCTGGACGGTTATATTTATCATTGGTGCATTATATTTTCCTGTGTGTGAGTGTTTGGGGATTTTAAGACGTTCGGACCATTAGTTTGGCGATTTTAGCACCTTTCGCCCTATTTCGTTGTCAATTTTAAGAACTGTCGTGCCAGTTAGGTGTCTATTTTTAATTACTGGCGAACGATAGCAAGCCTGCAATTTAAAAGGAAATTTTCTACCGAAAAATACGCATATTTATCTCGAAAGGGGGTGTCTTAAGGGGGGTATATTTTAAGTTCTACTGAGGTAGCCTAACTGAGAAGGAAAAAATATTATTAAATACACAACTAAATATATATATACAATATATATATAACAAAAAAAATATTGTATCACTCATTCATAGCGCTTGTCCTAGGTTCGTATTTTGACAACTTTATAGCCTTTAATATTGTGAATACTATAGTCCATTCATTATAGGTAGGCCAGAAATCGGGACCTCTAACCTCTGTATCTCTGAAAGGGCTAGAGCAAATGGGCTGTACATTTCCACGCCTTTTCCCTGGCTGCCTCTTCCCAAATGGTAGACATATTAGTTTGATTACTGGAGTCGTTTTTGAGTTACAGAGGTTTGGGGTTCACGATTTCTGGCCTACAGCTTATAATGAATGGATTATGGGACTCTGACACCGAAGGGAAGTGTCAGCCGCTATACAGTCTGCTGAGAGATAAAACAAAATATACGGTATATACAGTATATCCCTAAAATTTTAACCACGCTATTATCACACACACACACACACACACACACACACACACACACACACACAAAAGGTAAACGAATAGGCGATTAATATTTGGCCCTAATGTTGACAAAAGAAATGGGACGAAAGGTCTTAAAAATCGCCAAACTAACGGGGCGAACGTCTAGAATACTATAACTAATAGGGCTGAACATGAGGGAGAAGGGGGTCCACTAAAAGTACTTCCTTAACACTGAGAGGACTAGCAACAAATACATAATAATCTGATCGTAAACATATTCTCTAAACCTAATTATTATCATGTATATAATTGTAAGGAATATATCACCATTACCAGAAACACCTGCTCTAAGTATTCAAATAGCTAATTGGGCCAGAATCAGACATATGTGTGTGCTGTGAATAACAAAGTGGCGAATGTGTTCCTGCTATATCAATTTTAACCCTGTGAGTACCAGCGACGTGTGTTATATTTGATGCTAGCTATACAGTATTTACACGATATTGTGCTGCAGCTTAGGAAGGATCTGTGGTCATTAAAAGGGTTGGTTGAGATAGTTTGAAGCCTTGCTATTGCTAGATAATATACATATACAACTATACATATATGACATAATCAACCAAAAAATTAACCCTTCCCCCGTAACCCCATCGGTACCGGTGACGTCCTTTCCGTAACATTCCGGCAATTCTTAGAAGATATTATTCAACGTGCGACGGAGATACAGGACTTTTGAAGGGGCCTGTACTACACACCTGGTCGCATACATTACCTGGGCTCCGTAATAAGTAATGAGCTGGCTGCCACAGTCACTTTAAATATGGGTTACAGATTGGAGAACACTGGATGCTCGTTTATGTCTTGGTTTCTCGTTATTATTAATAATATTATTTTTATTACTATTATTATTATTATAAAAAATATTATTATTATTATTATTATTAATATTATTATTATTATTATTATGCAATAGCTGTAGTCAATCAATCAATCAATGAAATTTCGTAATTATAATCTAAGACTTGCAGGTACATAAATTAGGACAGCACCATTAAGATATATAGATATGTTTAGTGTAGTGGTAGTGATAACATTAAAAGTTATGCATGTACCATTAGCAGTAATATAATCTCTCTCTCTCTCTATATATATATACACAGTATATTTATGTATATGTATATATATATATATGTTGTTGTTGTTTCTGCTGTGCTTATGTAGCTGCTGCAGGTTTTCGTACAAGGATTGTGTATTAGATAAGAATTATTTTGGAAATAAAATTTAGATTTCTGAATAATTAACAAAATTTAAAATTGAATTAATTACATTCGTGGTCCCATTGTTGTTGACTTTCTACAGGTATGTTTTCTTTTAATAGAGATCTTGGGTTTTCCTGATGATGGCTGCGAGACGTTTGCCGAAAATTTGAAAAATAAATAAATAAGATGTTTCCAAGCGTCCTTTTCCTCCTTACCCTTCTACTATATATATATATATATATATATATATATATATATATATATATATATATATATATATATATAATTGATTGGTATTAATTTCACGGCGTACTGCGATGTCTCATGATCTGGGGTACTCATCTGCGGAATAAACAATTTCCAGCGCCAGTGATTTCCTCGGAGGAAGAACTAGAGATTTTAATAAAACTACTAAGATAATTATTATTATTTTATGCTCCGTCACCACAATACCCGATTATTCTTGTCAATATAACGAGAGAGTCACGGCCTCTGGTTTAAGTGTCAACACTATGACGACTCTCTCCAGCCTAGGCAGTCAGGCGCGTGCCATCTGTCTCCCACTCTCACACTTTCTTTTATGATTTATTTACCCATTTAGTTGGTATTTACTCATCACACAGCTTCGTTATGCAGTCAATTTCAATCACATTAGGTTTCATTTATGGCCAATGTGTTGCTCAGAGAATGCAATCTTTGCTGGAGAATGTATCGGGTCATTGACCAGTTATACTTGCTAGCATCACGTATAGGTGGTTGGCAATAAAGCCCAGGGCACCAGTAAGAAGTACCTTCTTACTGGTGCCCTGGGCTTTATTGCCAACCACCTATACGTGATTCTAGCAAGTATAACTGGTCAATGACCCGATACATTCTCCAGCAAAGATTGCATTCTCTGAGCAACACATTGGCCATAAATGAAACCTAATGTGATTGAAATTGACTGCATAACGAAGCTGTGTGATATATATATATATATAATTGATTGGTATTAATTTCACCCTGTAGTTAGGATCAGTATACTGTTCCCAACAGTCTCATGTTGTTCCCTGGAGGTGGTAATTTGGTACTGGAGTTAAGGAATCCTACATAACTGCTGTATTACAGTTTGGGGATAGCCCTCTATGTTTCCACAACCACCTTTGGGTGACCAGGGCTCACATGTGTATGAATGTCTCTCATGTGTGCGTGTATATAGGTGAGTTCAAATATATGATTTATTTTTCCTAGTGTATTTTGAGCAGATTCTCCTCTGGAGTGTGTTCCTTGCCTGGTTATCTTCAGGGGCGGTTTATTGCCTTGAAACTTGACCATGAGGGGATTGCATTTGTGACTGTTGGGGAGTTAATAATTTACTTCAATAAACAGTATGCATGAATATTCTTTTTCATTAATGTTGTGTATGTGTATGTGTATGTGTATGAGAGCGAGGTGGAAGGACAGAGAGGGAGAGGTAAACCGAAAGAGAGGAGGAAGGATGGAGTGAAGAAGTATATGGACGAAGGCGGTGCTGGTTGGGAGGAGGGGCGTCGATTGATTGGGGACAGAGGTGCATGGGGGCGTTTCGTTGATGGCCACACCATCGGGGATCACGGCGTCAGGCAATAGATAGATAGATGTGATCAATATATTTTTATGTATTCATTATGACTGCTATAAATACTCTCAGACACTTTACTTGCCAGTCTCTCACCTAATAATATTTTCACAATAATATATTCTTTCATTGACACTGTCGATCACACAGCATAACTCTCCTTCTCTCCGCCATATTGCATACATAACACACCTCTATATTCCATAATGGCAGATAATCACACTGCTATGATCAAACCCCGAGAAAAACAGCAGATTGACAGAAGAAAACAATTTATTCAAAGCCGTTTTGGCGATAACTGTGAACATTAAGGGGGGTAACCTGCTTTGTTTTTCTCTCTTGTTTGTATCTATTCGGCCCCATTCAGCCTACTGGTTTAAAACGTTTATCCCCATCCAGGTGTCGATTTATACCTGGCGAGCGATAGCGAGCCACCATATTTTGAATGAGTTAGACAGCTGGCTAAATTTGGACATTTTTCGATAGAAATATATCTCCGGCAAAGCCGGATATCTCTATAAAATACTGGCTCGCTATCGCTCGCCAGGAAAACAGTCGACACCTGGATAGGGATAAATGTCTTAAAACAGTAGGCTGAATGGGTCCGAATGGATATAACCAAGAAAGAGAAAAATGCAGGTCACCCCCCTTAAGGAGAAAGTTCCTCTCCAACTTTCCGCCGAAGAGAGTAATAGTTGTTACGGAAGGGTTATAATGAAAGAAGCATTCATATCAACTCCTTCAGGATTATGCCGCGTTCTGACTTTATATTTCTGCCATCATTAGACGATTTGATACGGTTTAGGAAGGATCTTTGAGAATTATAAGACTATCTCAATTCTACGACTTCCACATACTCTTCCTAATCTAAATAAAATCTTCTAATAATAGCCAGAACACAGACACGAAATGCGTCATCGTATCATGAAAGCGTTAGATATTTATAGCCAATTAAGTATAAGATGTACAATAAGCCACCCTGAAATTAAGGTCAGTGTTAGTAGCGTCTGAATGAATGCCACTATCAGGCTATTAACTATTTATTTGTCTGTGTAGTACCCAGAGCTTTAGAACCATAATAGAAGAATAAGCTACAAATCAAGGAGCTAGAACAAAGAATAAAGCATGTACAAATCAAAGTGTTAGAATAAAAAAGGCATGTATATCCATCTCTCTCCCTGAATCCATCTTTCCCTTATCTTATGACTTAAATTACTTCAAACTCCGTGTGTTAAGACATTTCGGCTCGAACATTCCTTGATTTTGGCCCTGTCACTCTTTCAACTCTGGGGTAGGCATTCGTCACAGGCAGTTTTGCCTTTTGTCTCTCTCATCTACACAGAACACAATATCAGAATCAGAACCATATAACCAAATGAATGCAAGTCAAAGATTCACAATATAAAGAAATATAATCAATACAAATCAAAGAGATAAACCCATATTATCATATACAGTAGTTAAGCAAATATATAACACGTTAGAATTACAGCAAATGTGTTTGGCCTTCAACTGAGTGCCACTATCACATTACCTGATATGTGTGAAAATCAGAGAATATTAAGCAGTTATAATAAAAGAAAAATACACACACACACACACACACATATATATATATATATATATATATATATAAAAGTATTATAAAAACATAAGTATTAATGAAAAAACTAGAGAAGCACTCAGGAGACCGCATACTTCCACTTACGCTGGCGGAGGTATGCGCTCAACCGGCCGCCTCCTAAATTGCATCACTTCTTCCTTGCCGCAAGTCCTATACGCCCACCAAATTTCGTGAAAATTGGTTCTTAACTTTTTGAGATACCTTGCTTACGGACAGACAGACTGAAAGACAAACGGAGGCCAAACATAACCTCCTCCAACTTCGCAGCAGAGGTGATAATTATATAACCTTATCTCAAATTACGTCTAGGTAACTTTCAGTCTTCTACTGTACTTCTCACTTCTCAGCTTGTTCTTGCTCTGTCCCATTACTTTTCTTTCCTATTTTACTCCAGCCATCTGGTCTGGTCCAGGTGGCCTTTTGAATGAGTGCCACTATCGCATTACTTGACGTGTGTGTGTGTCTTGGTGAATTAGTCATAGATCTCGCAAGGCAATTTATCATCAGCACGAAAAATAGTAATAATAGTAGCCTAATATTAATAATAATAAAAATAATAATACAAATATTAATGATAACAATAATAGTAATAATAATAATAATAGTATTAATAATTATAATAATAACACTAATGAAAATAGTGATAAAATAAAATAAAAATCTGCCCTTTAATCAAAATCCATCTCGGTGGCCTTTGAATCGGCGCCCCTTATCGCATAACCTGCCGTGTGTGTGTGTGTGTGTGTGTGTGTGTGTGTTTGGTGTTACTCAGTTACTTGTTCGTCAAGGGGAATCCACGCAATGCGAGCTAAGCTCATTATTATCGCGCCTCCTTAACTGGGAATGTATTGCGTGAAATGCATGTTAAGTGTTTTATGTACTGTTGGAATGGCTGTGGATGTGTGTGTAGTCTGTATTTAGCCAATTGGCGACATCGGAAACGAAGGCTTAGGGTGGATCTGTATGGTACCATTCTCACTATAGACGGTACCGTCTCGCCCGAAGGCTTAGGTAGCCATCAGCTTAGATGAACCATATGATACCCATCTCGCCTTGTACCATTTTTGCCAACCCCAGATGGGACGTCACAACGTCGTCCACTTATTCCAGGTACCTATTTACAGCTAGGTGAACTGAGGCTAACACATGAAAGGAGACAAGCCCAATTTGTCTCCGCCCGGCCGTGTGTGTGTGTGTGTGTGTGTGTGTGTGTGTGTGTGTGTGTGTGTGTGTGTATGTTGGTGTAGATTAGTCCTAGATCACGAACACACCTGGTGCCCTTTAAATTTCCCGTAAGCTACCCATCATCTGTTACCGATACCTTCAACCCTTTCAGATAAACGGGAGCTTTAATTATGGCTCATTTTCTAGGTTGTTTTTATTCTCACTCATGTACGCGTTTAAGGGGATTTTTTTTTTTTTGGACACCTTCTCCCTCATGTTTAGCCCCATTTGTATTGATATTTCAAAACGTTCACATTTTAAGATCGTTTTCCCCATTTCTTTGTCAATATTAAGAAGTTTCGTGCCATTTAGGTGTCGATTTTTTTCCTGGCGATTGATAGCGAGCCTCTAATTTACGAGGAAGCAGTCTTCGGCTGGCACATTTTTCTACCGAAAAATATACAAATTTATCTCGAAGGGGGCTATTGGGGATGCTTTATAGAGGTCTCGGGAGCAAACTAAAACCGTCCCTTAATCACATCTGATATATAGGCATAATTTCATCCATGACTTATATATACTGTATATAATTAATTGATATATTGGATGTAAAATTAACTTTATTACTACTAATGCCGGTATAAATAGAAAATTAATATGCATGGCGAAACTGTTCTAAAGGCAATGTGTAGATTAAAACATTTATTATTATAAATATTAGTTAGTAAGCGAAATATTAACACTGAAGAGGAATTTGTAATGACTATAGTCAATTCATAATAGGTAGGTCAGAAATGATGACCCCTTACCTTTGTAACTCGAAAGGGGCTAGTGCAAATAGGCTGTAAATTTCCACACCTTATCCCTGGCTGACCCTTCCTAAACGGTAGACATAATAGCTCGATTACTCTAGTTGTTTATGAGTTATAGAGGTTAATGGTTAAGGTTTTTGGCCTACCTATAATGAATGGACTTTAGTATTGTGAAATTAATAGGTTAATGGAAAGAGTGTCATGTTATGAGAAACTTATAGCATTTAATTGTTAATAATAATTCTTCATTAATCGAAATATTGATCTTGAATTAGGTAGTGCTTGGTTTTTGGTCTATATATTCATATATTTTAAATATTTATTAGTTTCCTCGCTAGACCTCCATCAAGCTTAGAAAAACACAGCCATCAGAGAACGAACCCCCAAGTTCGAACCTCGAAACCGCGAAAATATCACATTTTCGCGGTTTCGAGGTTCGAACTTGGGGGTTCGTTTTCCGATTTTGGGTGCCTTACTGCAAAGCTCCATTTGCGTGTGCAGTCCAGATCTACTGTAGTCTATGTAAGAAACTATTATAACTAAGAATGATCATATTAGTTATTATATGAGAAACTAATATTACTAAGAATTATCTTTTACATATTTTATAATAAACTAATATGACTAAGAATCATCATATTAATTATTATGCAACAAACTAATACAACAATGAACTATATGATCTTATTGAGAAGGAATTTTACTATGTGAAAATATAAACAATATAAATTGATGATCAGTCGTCAATAGTAAATGGCTAATAATCAATAATTAATAATAATTCATGGATATAACAGGGATAATTTAACTTTTTATAATTATTAGCATTATTAGTATTATTATTATTATTATTATTAGTAGTAGTAGTAGTAGTAGTCGTAATCGTAGTAGTAGTAGTAGTAGTAGTAGTAGTAGTAGTAGTAGTAGTATTACATTTTACATAATTACATTTTACATATTACATGGGACTATAAGTCACTGTTTTCGGATGAGTCTCAATGGGTCAAACCGTCTAATGATAGCCATACTAAAGTGAAGAAGTGCGTCCTTGTGCACCGAAAAGGTTAGTTGCCGACTTGCGAGTTTCGTTCTATAAGGAAGTTGGAGCTGTAGACAACGATATTTAACAGAATTTACAGCTAAAATACGGTCGTAGTACATTTATAAATACATAAAACCCAATTCAACATACCATTTATCCATCAGAAACGTACATTATTATTGCGTTTCTGTTAATATCGATGTTCACGGCTCCAACTTCCTTATAGCCTGAAACTCGCAAGTGGTCAATTGAGACCCAGATTGGCAAAGATTAAGGGTCACCATTACCTGACATTTAGACCATTGAGAGGAATCAGCTGTGAAAAGTCGTCCCCACAAATACACACACATATACACGCACACACACACACACGCACACACATATACACACACACACACACACACACACACTCTCTCTCTCATACACTAATTCACTTAACATCTCTAAATCGACCATACATATACTGCATTCAATCTCTTACACTAATTCACACACTCACTCATATCCTCCCCTCACTCTCTCTCTCTCTCTCTCTCTCTCTCTCTCTCTCTCTTTCCCTCTCTCTCACACACACACCTGTCACACATTACACAAATTAGACACCTGTTTGTGAGATGGTGAGTTTTATGTATGTGTTTTGTTCACTTGCTTTACACAATTGGTCTGCAGGTATTTCTCACACACATTTGCTTCACACGCTTGTCGTATATAATATGAATAACTGTCTTGATGGTGTAATGGTTAGATCGTGTACGTTCTGTATATAATATCCTGGGTTCGAATCCTGGGAGAATCATATGCTTTCGTTAATTTCATTTGGGGTGTTATTGGTGTTAAGAACGATGTTAAAAATTATATACCTGTTTACGAATATTTGTATATGTATATTATATTAATATTATATAACATTATATTACATTTTGTACTGGTGGCCCGTATATTTTTTATTTATTCGTAGCTTACAAACCCGGGTAGATGGGACTCGTTAGCCTTGGTCGGCAACCCATCTAGGGGAGACAACCTTATACAAATCCGGGTGGATGGAACTTGTCAGCCTTGATCGGCAACCTGTCTAGGGGAGTAAACTTGATACAAATCGGTACTGCTTACATAAGGGTGAGTGCAGGTTAGTGGATGGACTAGCCGAACACCACTATAGAACAATAGTGCTAAAAAGATACATAGAAGGCCTCAGGGTCGGATGGGTCCTAAATGCAGTAGTCAATCCTGTAAGTCCTTCAGTAAACTGGCATGGTTTGTTCCTCTTACATGGGATAGGTCCTATTGGGGGCCTTCTGTGTATGGCCACCCTCATTAATGGGAGTAAGGCGTCCGGCAATAGTTAGATAGATCTTACATACAATAACCAAGTTAATTCTGTACCGGCGTCGTCTTCTTAGTTTTATTCTTTCAATATTTAGACGATGGTGTGCAGCTTAAGAAGGATCTGAGGTAGTAAAAAGGGTTAAGTGAGATTGTTTGAAGCCTGTTAATTGCTGGAGGCCCATTTTAAACTGAATAAAATTGTCTAATATTTGCCAGAATATAGTTAAAAGGACGTCGCCGGTACAGAAGGGGTTAATGGTCTGCCCGTCGTCAGTACATAATATCTGACACATTTCTATTTCAACATACCGTGTATTCTGTACTTCACACATCTGAATAACATTGTAGGAAACATGTATCTATTTATGAACACTCGTGATGTAGTGGCGAGCCTTATGTATGTTTTATAAGTTAAACATTTTGCATCATTGGGTTAGTCACATCTATCTCACATCTTATCATAGACTACAGTAGATCTGGACTTGACACGAACATGGAACTTTGCAGTAAGGGACCCAAAATCGAAGAACGAACACCCAAGTTCGAACCTCGAAACCGCGAAAATATCAAATTTTCGTGGTTTTGAAGTTCGAACTTGGGTGTTCGTTTTCCGATTTTGGGTCCCTTACTGCAAAGTTCCATTTTCGTGTCAAGTCCAGATCTACTGTAGTATATATATATATATATATATATATATATATATATATATATATATATATATATATATATATATATACTGTATATATACAGTACATATCTTTTAGAAGTACGCATTAACTTGGAGGACCATCAGACGAACTCTATTCATTGATCTAAAAGCTTATATCACTTACCACCCACACACACAGCTGCCCCAGATCACCGCCACTCGTTCATTAATCATCGGTCCTATAGATATATATGCACATAGTAGAGGTAGCTGAATACATGGAAGAACCACTTACGGGGAGGGGGGGGGGGTGCTTTTTGACATTTTTAGACGTTCTTTTCGTTAGTTTGGCGATTTTGAGACCTTGACCTATTTATAATTAAATTAGTAAAATTCTCCTTTTCAAATGGTTTGCACATTCATTTTTGAGGCTGTTAACCCTTTGAGTACCAGCGACGTGTGGTATATTTTATTCCAGCTATATTTAGACGATATTATGCAGCTTAGGAAGGATCTGAGGTAGTTAAAACATAGAGATAATTTGAGGCCTCATTATTGCTAGAGCTCTTTCCTAAGCTGAATAAAATCGTCTTAGAATTGCCAAAATAAACAGCAGAGAAGATACATCACACAAACACTTTGAATCCTACATGTCCTTCCTAAGCTAAATAAGATCGTCTAATGATCGACAAAATATACAGCAGGAAATAGACATCGCACTAAAACAGACCTATAGTATGTGAAACAGACGCACTTCAATTAGAAACCCGAGTAGCTTTGGTATTTGTCAGTAGTCGATCCATTTAGGGGATATATATATATATATATATATATATATATATATATATATATATATATATACAGTATATATATTTGTATTTATTTATTTATCTCTTTAGTTTCCTCCCAAGACTTCCATCAATATTAAAGATATACCTCCTAGACCCCCTTTGAGATAGATTTATGCATTATTCGATAGAAAATTGCACAGGCCAATTGCCGATTCCTCCTAAATTGCAGGCTCGCTATTGCTCGCTAGGAAAAAGTCGACACCTAAATTGCACGAAAAGACTTATATTTGACAAGAAATGGGGTGAAAGGTCTTATAATCGCCGAACTAATGGAGCGAACGTCTTATAATCTCAAAAGCATTGGTACTAAACATAAGGGAAAAGGGGGTCCAGAAAAAACACTCCCTAAACTTCCAAAATGGGAAGAGGAGACCATTATCACCGAACAGAGAGGGCAAGGGAGCACCAGAAAGGCTACAATAATAAAAGTACACCCGAGGACATAAGTTGGGTTATTTTTCTGGACCCCCTTCTCCCTCATGCTTAGCCCCATTAGTTTGAAGGGTTTTAAGAACTTTTGCTCCATTGATACGGCAAACAGCAAGCAGTAGTGCTATTTTTTTAAATATTATCGTCTTATGACAAAAAAGTAAATTAGTCAATGTTCTTTACGAAATATAATTTATTTTATGAATGCACTTTTTTAATGTTGTATATTGTCCACTCAGTACAAGTCCCAAGACTCTGGGGAATGTTGTTGCTGAAGGGCATGTTGTATTATGTATACAATGTTCAAGGCATGTAAATACATTACATAGGCCTAGTAGGCCTAATTACAAATTTTATGAGCAAGATTCACAGGGAAAAAAACATGAGTAGGCTATGTTTCCTGCAACAATTGTGAGGACGAAAATAATCAGGTTCATCCTAACATATTGTATTAATCACATATATACACATAGGCATACGTGCAGCACCCGTGCATGTATGTGTGCACAGTACATGCGTGCACGCACACACAAATGCACGTTCCACACCTGCAAACAATTGCAAGTATATTACTTTAGTCTCCGAATAAATATACAAGAAAACTATTGTAATCAAAGAAAACGTTTCGTTTTTATGCTTAACTAATATAATAGTCCCAAACAATTCCAAACTCGCACAGAAACTCATTTACGTTCACAAGCACATACCTTTTCAGCTACATCGTTACCCAAAGTGTTGGGGCCTGTAAACGTACGGATGGTAATTAAATAATAGGAAATAACATCCCTTGTCATTACATTTGCAGCACCTCACGTACAAATTTACACAAACTATACTAAAAATATAGGCCTACACTCCTTCAGCAACAACTCTCCACAGAGAGTTGGAACTTGTATTGAAAGGTAATTAAACCAGATACAAAATGTACAGTTGCCCACATAAGTTGTTTTTAATGTAATATTCTGAGGCTAATGCGCATATGAATCAGAAACTAGACAGAAGGTTGTTGTTGTTGTTGTTGTTCCCTAAGCTGCCTGGCCGAACAGCCCCGAGTCCCTGAGAAAGGCCATGGCCACGATCGGGCTTTCCCACAGAGCTCTCATTGAGTGTAGATTGTGTTGTTGGCGTAAGTGGTTGTGTGAAATGCAGTCTTCTATGATGTGTTTAATGGTATGGGGTGCTGTGTTACATCCCGGGCAGGCGTCGACAACGGAGTCATCCAGTCTCTTCTGATAGCTCAGGAGAGCTGGATGGTGTCCGCATCTCAGACAGAAGGTAGATTATGTTAGCTATAACTAGTCAAACTCAACTGAAATGAGCTCCAAGGAGGTCAAGATCGCCCTGTGCGGTGTTGCCACTTTTCTACCAAAACAAACCTTTTAGAAAACGGAAAACCAAGAAACACCACATTTAGAAGGGAGACTTGAAATAAATGTAAAAGACGTTTTTATGTCTGGAAGGGTTATTGGTATTCTTGTATAAAAGTTACAGAAACGAAATAATAGGTAGGCTATATTTGTATATACCTATTTACATTGTACAGCATCTCCCTTGCCTGGCTATGAAGATGAGAGTAACTTTTCCGAGTTTTTCCTTCCATGGTGGTCGCGCTATGAATGAGGGTTAGTGACCGTCTGACCTGGATGATGTTGTTGTCGTAGTTTGAGGCCATTTAAAGCATTGCCATTACTCGTATCCAGCTCTCTCTCTCCCTCTCTCTCTCTTTTGATGGGATTACATTGTGCTATATTGCATTTTGGAGATTGTGTATAATAATAATAATAATAATAATAATAATAATAATACTTTATTTCAGACAATAATAATAATAATAATAATAATATTTATTCAGTTAGCAATTTACAGAGTTGGTACCACGTAGTATGTTACAAATATGACATGTACCAGCCTTGCATAATTCCAACTAAGGATAGCCCAATAAGGCCGTTAGGCGTATTTCCATTGGGGTCCTTGTGGGATTAGGTTAGCTGGGGAAAAAGGGGAGGATAAAGAAATAGATACTTTAGAGAAAGTATTTCTAGGGGGTTATTTTAAGATACCTTACATCCTATAGTAAATATCAGTAATCTGTAATCAGTAATCATTTCAGTTTGGTTTGTCTATCTCTAATGTCGCATTTAGTAGTAGACATAAGCTTGGTGCTCCCTTCTCGCAGCTGTCCGGTTCAGGTGTTCCTTCAGGCTACGTCTGAAGGAATACAGTGTTCTCTTTTCACGGACTGACTGGGGTAGGTCGTTCCAGTCTTTGATGGCGGTGAAGAAGAATGTTTGCTTACCCTGTCCTTGGATTCTCGGGACCTTAAAATTAAACATCCTGTTTCTTGTATTATGTTCACTCCTCTCATTTGCTTTAACAAAATCATTCTTTAGATACTCTGGAGCTCTGTCATAGAACATTTTGAAGGCATTAGTGAGCCTGATTTGTTTGGCCCTGTCAGAGACATTGAGCATACCTAGTGACTGAAGTTGTTCCTGGCCAACATGTGATCTGGGTCCTAGGTTCAGCATGAACCTAACCATTTTATTTTGAGTGACCTGAAGTTTGTGCTGTGCTGATTTAGATGATGCAGAGTACCAGGATGACACAGAATAGTCAAAATGACATTGAACAAGCGCTTGGCAGAGGGTCTTTTTGGTCGCCGCGGGCAAGCATCCCACCTGTCTATACAGGTATTTTATACGTGCTCTACACTTACTCAGGATAGATTCCAAAATTGTTTCACCTGACAAACTCGCGTCCAGTTTTAGTCCGAGATATTTAACTTGTGACACTGTTGTTATAGGAATATCATTACAGTTGACCGAGAAGCCCACAATGTCTTTCAGTTTGCGTTTTGTTCCACATAAGATGGCTTCCGTCTTGCCCAGGTGAAGAGATAGTCTATTGTCCACTAGCCATTCACTACATGATTCTAGTTCTTTGGAAAGTGAAGCGGCAATACTTATTGGGTCTTTTCCTGAAACCAGAAGCACGCTGTCGTCTGCATACAGTAATAATTTACATGAGACGCTCAGTTCCATGTCGTTCACATAACAGAGAAAGAGTAAGGGACCAAGGATGCTTCCCTGCGGGACCCCAGAGTTAATTGGCATAGGATCAGATATATTATCATCAATTTTGACTCTTTGGGTTCTACCACTAAGATAAGATTTAAACCAGTTCACAGACCCTATGCCCATTGCTTGTAGTTTATTACATAGGATATCATGGTCTACTGTGTCAAACACTTTTTGTAGATCAAGAAGAACCATACCGGTGTAGTTACCTTTAGACATTTCTTTACGAATGTGATCCGTTAAGTGGATGAGACAGGAGTCTGTCGAGTACATGCATCTGACTCACAGAGTACAGAGGGGACCATACTGGCGTCCATATATACCTTACAGTAACATAAATATATATAAGCTACTGTACATAGGCTACATAAAATAAACAGAAATTAAATAATACCCAGCTTGCTATCATGTAGTTCACAGCACTGCCTCAACCAAAAACAGTGGTCATCAAACTACTGTGTTACCAAAACCACTGTCCTAATTGTGTACAGTACCATGCCTCACATCATTTAGCTTCCGGTACAGTATGTTGCTACAGTACAGTATAGGAATATCTGTACTGTACTGCACTATGAAGTTCAGTACCGGTATGCTAATTCTGTAGAGTAGCAGACCTGAAATCATTACTTAACCCGTACAGCCCCAGCGACGCGCCTGACGCGTCGGCGATGTATGTAACGCACAGCCCCAGAGACGCGCCTGGCGCGTCACCCTAATTGCGCCGACCGTAACCTCAGGTGTAGCCACTCAAGAGGGCTCAGATTTGTATGGGAACTGTGTACGTATCCCACGCCGATGGTTGAAAACTCTTAAAGTGCACGTGCGTGCGCGCGAGCGCGCAATAACCTGGTTTTTTGGGATAATTGCCTTCAATTTTTTACTCTTGTAAAATCCGTTTTCGGGGGCTCTGTAGGACCATTTTTTAAGCTTTTTGAGCGGTTTTTCGTGGTTTTTCCTTCATTCCTAACCCCTTCGCTATTGTTTCTGGAATAAAACCATTTTTTGAAAACCGGCCGGGTTCTGGTGCGCAAACATTACAAAACTAGCCGGGGCTCCACGGGTTAAGGTTAAATATAGAGCAACTTCCTCCAGTGTGCCTGGATCCTAGAGGTGTACACTATGCTTGGAGTTTGTAGAATTTTAATGATACTGTTCTCAGAAGTGTTAAGGCGCTGAATGAATTTATATGTTAACTTTCTAATGAGTGATTGGTAACAGTGTAAGTTCATATAGGCACATAGCGTACTTGTACTCTCATATTTTGAGAGCCCCAGAAACATTTTCATGATATTGTGATATGAGATACTTAGTCTATTCACTGTCATTTTCTTAAAGTTCCACCATAGTTGTGCTGTATACATTGGTGAGCAGTAGGAGTTGAACAATGTTATTTTTGTATCCCATGTGCACATATGAAATTTTCTTAATATTGAAATTCCCTGCATGTAAAGTTGCCTTCGCTGACGACCCATATCCTCATCATCTGAGCGATCACTTGAAATATAGTGTCCTAGATACTTTACTTTACTTACTTCTATAATTTTTTCATACAAATGGAATTTAGGTAGCTTTGATTTCAATAGAAGGTTAGATTTAAATATTATGATATTGCTCTTTATAGGATTAAATTTGACTGAATGTTCGATTCCAATTTTTCACATACTCTTAATAATTTATCCAGTCCTGCTCCAGAGGGCACGATTAAGGCTAGGTCATCAGCATACATGAGCTGATTTACAATGGTGCTGCCAATACAGCACCCAGTGCGAGTCTTGTTCAGCTCCAGACTAAGATCATCCATGTAGACGTTGAAAAGATATGGAGACAATATCCCCCCCTGCCTAACACCATTGGTTACGGCGAAAGAGCCTGACAGGATGTTGCCCCATCTTACACACATTTTTTGATTAGCATACCAGAAAATAAGTATCCTAACAATATTGCTAGGTACTCCCCTGTTAACTAATTTTTCAAATAAGGTTTTGTGACACACCCTATCAAAAGCCTTACTTGCATCAAGAAAACAAGAGAAAATTGAGCTATTTAGTTTGTTGTATGTATCAATCACTTCTTTCAGCACATATATGCATTGGTCTGTGCCGTGATTTTTCTTAAAGCCAAACTGATTGCTGCTGGTGACAATATATGCAGACATTCTTTCTAGCATTATCATTTCAACTACCTTACTTACCACACTAGCAAGTGCTACTGGGCGGTAGTTCTCTTTAGCTGTAATTTTACCTGATTTATCTTTAATGACAGGAACAAGTATTACGGATATCATAGACTCCGGCAGGACACCATGCGTAAATAGACTGGTGATGCAAGAACTAAGTTTATCTATTAACAACTTATCAGCATATTTAAGATGTTCTGCATATATACCATCCAGCCCACAAGCTTTGTTTAGGTTAAGTTTTCTTATGGCATTCTCAAGATCACTTTCAGTCACTTTAATGTCTTCATAATTACTATCTTTCACATATTGAATTGCACCATTAGTAGATCTTTGGTTTACACTGTTAAGTAGTTCCTTAAAATGAGTTTTCCATAAGTCAGCAATGTTCTCTTCACCCGTAACCCCCTCAACACTGACAGGTAATGGTGTGTTACAATTTTGCATGGATCTGATGTCCTTCCAAAAACAGTTAGTATCCTTTTCTGCCAGACTCTTTGCAAGGGCTTCCTTCCTTAATTGGTTTTCATTTTGCTTAATAAATCTAATGGCATATTTGGTCCTAGCCTTTGCTCTTTTGTGAAGTTCAAATATAGGCCCCTGTCTGGGCTGACCTACTTCAAGCCAATGAGACCTAGCATCTCTGGAGGCCTGATACAGGTCAGCCACACATGTATGTATGTGTGTGTTTGTGTGTGTAGGGGTGTGTGTGAGTGTGTGCGTAGCCAACAGAACCGCATTGACATTACTTGGCAACGTCGTATATCCTACCATTCCTTAAATCTATTTATAGCTGTCCCCAGAAAAATGGCAGCATGTTCTAAATAGCGTGCCATATGTTGTATAAATTCCTTCTATATATCCTTAAACATTTTTGATATGTTTCTTAACACCACATAACCTTTAAAAATTGTAATATAATAATTTATATATAGTCATAAAAGCTAAAATTAATTTGTTAATAGCCTGAAAAACTAACATTTGTTGTTAAAGCTTTGAATATTTGACAACACCGCACAGGGCGAGGGACTCCACCTTGTAGCTCATTTCATAGGAGGATGACTATAGTTTAATTATTATGGAACTTTAATTTTGAAGCTGCCAAACTACAATTGCCCGTAAAAATTGATGGCAAATTAGCTCGTGTGACGCCCGCTTAATGAGTATTGTAATTATGTTGTAGTACTTCTTAATGAAATTGCAACAGCCAGCTAAAGTATCATACTGACTGGCTAGAAATACGGTAAGCTTATACCCTGTTCATTATAGCTAGGCCAGAAATCTCGACCTCAAACCCATCATGCCAAGAATATGATGGGTTGGAGTGGTAGGCTAATATAATAGTATTGTTTACCCTTTCCTGTATTCGTTTTCGTTCATTGCAGTAGTTGTGAGTTGCCACTTAGGCGTTATGAAATAAAACACAAACTTAGTGTCTTAGTTATATTGGTCAGCCAAGGGCGTTGGGGGTGGAGGGGGGGGGGGGGGAGAGAATAAAGAATCATGACGTCACATTAAAACATTCAGTGGTTGCCCAGCATGGAAGGAGGGAGGTCACAACATAAATCTCGCTCATTTATCTTCCAAGTAAGCAATTTAGGAAGCACATACAAGGGACTGGAGTTCCCGAAAAGGGCCTCCAGTCCTGATGCTATTCTTGACTTATATTACAGTGAGCTGGCTTAATGATCCAGAAGGGTTGGTAGCCTCACGACTCTGTCCTACTTACTGTATTTGGAACGGTATGGTAGCCTTAATTAGCCTACCTGTTATTTGATTTCCATTGAAAATTATGCCATTAAGTTCATGTTTTCTTGTGTATTGTTTATGTCTCTAAAATAAAAATATTAAATAGCACCTTCCCTATACCGAATACATTATATCTCTCTCTCTCTCTCTCTCTCTCTCTCTCTCTCTCTCTCTCTCTCTCTCTCTCTCTCTCTCATGTTTAAATTGTTTATTTATTCCGCAATCTATTAATATTTTCTTTCTTTTTTCAGGTATGTAAAATGGTAGTTCTCGATATGCCGAAACAGGTTAGCAGGTCATGTTCAATTTGAGGGGTTGTTATTGTTATTTTGTTTGTAATTATTTATTCATATACTTACCGTATTTAATATATTGATTTATTTGTTTAATTATTTCGTTTATATTTATCTATTTATATTTATCTATTTATTCATATATTTATTTATTTATTTTGTTAGCAGTACATTTTCAGTTTAGTTCTGCTTCCGACTATTAAAAACACATCTGCTATTAGTTTCAATTCACTGACATGTTTTATAGACCGGCAATTTGTGTTGGTTTTAAATTACCACAGTGCTTGCGTGTGCAATTTTTTTTAATTACTATATATAATATTCTACTCATTAACTACAAAACTATATATACCGGTACTATTTATTGAGAAGCAAGTTCTATCCAACAATCAATCCAGATAGTTATAATTGCACAAAATTAAGCATAAAGAGATTCACGAATTCTTATGAGTGGCCTAGAGATTATGGCATCTTAGTGTACTTTGCACAGTTATTTCCAGCAATCTATTCCTCAACGTAGGGCAATACTCGCGTTGAAAGCTAAGAGGGGGTGGTTTTTCAAGGGACTGGGGATCTCGAAAAGAGGCTCCAGTCCTGAAAATTTACTTGACTTGCACTGTGCTGGCTTAATAATCCAGAAGGATTGATAGCCTCTGAAGTCCTATTTTAACTATCTAACTAACTGGATGTTTTCTAAGTATTAACCGAACGTAAAGACTTGACCAGCCAACTCACACGAAGGTCCCATGGTGTCAAACAGGGGAGTAAGCCCTTCCTTTTAGTCGTTATTGCTAAATATACACCGTTGAATTTATGCTTCACATTATGACTTACAGTGTGCTGGCTTAATAGTCCAATAGGGTTGATAGCCTTTGAAGTCTTATTTTAACTAACTAACTAAAGCTTTACAGTTATTATGTCCTTTGAGGTGATAACACGGCCAAAACAATGCTAATTCATGTAAATTTTCCTCCATTGTTTTCACGTTATTTCCCTTCATAATGTTTTGATGGTGTTTCTTTTTTTTTTAATAATGGTTAGAGCGTGTACATATTGTATGAAATATCCTAGGTTCGAATCCTGGGAGAATCGCAAGCTTTCATTAATTTCATTTGGGGGTTATAGGTGTTAAGAACGATGTTAAAAATAATACAACTAAAATGGACACCCTGATTACCGCCTTGGCATATCGTGAGCTTTCCGTACGGTTGGCCAAATAAGTCGTGTCTCCGCTGTCATTATGTTTTGCTCGCTGTGTGCTGTATTACCGTCTGTCAGATGCTGAATAGGATGTGTAAAGATAGGAACATATTTGTATAGCTCACTCGAAATGATGGATTAAAGCTTAGATATTGCTGATGCTAATTATTGACCGAAATATACTTGGTGCCGTGACATCACTTATTTGGCCGACTGTACCACCACATCGCTGGATCAACACCCCTTCCCGGATCATCTCAAGGCTGTGGATCGTCTAAAGTGAGTGTTTGGATTATTGATTTGGGGGTAAAATTCTAGTAATGGCTCCATGTCGATTTTAGCATTGATTCCTTTTTAATTCCCTAGTTTTCCTTCATATTTCATGTTTTGTGATATTTTAAATGGGTGCAATTTAGTTTTGTATTAGCCTAACCTAGCCTAGTATAATTTTAAAACGTATATACCCCAGTTTATAATACCAGAAACCAATAAGTAAGGATATAAATAGATGAAGACATCATTTTAATACCCAAATCAAGTTGAAGCCACCGCTAGAATTATAGGGGGCTGCTTTCGACTAATTGTTTTAGGTGTCCATAGTTAACCCCTTCTGTACCGATGACGTCTTTTTCATTTTGTTCCAGCTATATTCAGACGATTTTGTGTAGTTTAAGAAGGATATGTGGTATTAAAAAAGGTTGATTGAGATATTTCGAAGCCATCTTTATTTTCATATTTTCAACGTTTCGACATGTTCTAAATGTCATCATCAGTGATCTAAAAAGTTAAAAATCTTCAAAATCATTAGAAATTAAGTATAATATACAGGTAAAAACATTTAGCAAAGGGTAACATTTATACAATTGAAAGAGGGCGGCAGACAACATATTATTTAACTGGGGCTTGTTAACTTTGCATTACTTACTTCATTTTAGACCTTGATAAACTTAAGTATTTGTGTTTTAGCTTACTTAATTGATAAATTATACAGATGCATGTTCAGTAGTATATTATATATATATATATATATATATATATATATATATAGGAAGGGATTGGAGTTCTCGAAAAGGGGCTCCAGTTCTGACGAAATTCTTGACTTACAGAGTGCTGGCATAATAACCCTGAAGGGTTGATAGCCTCTGAAGTCCTATTTTAAGTAAGTATCTATGTAGCCTATATATATTGTTAATACAAGTCGAAAGCAGCTCCCACCCTTGCTATGTAGCCTACACTTGGATGCCATAGTCTCTAGGCCTCTCATACAAATTCCTTGACCCCCAATGGTTTGTTTATGCAATTATAACCATCTGGATTTAACTTTGGATATAACTTGCATTTCAAAGAATAGTATATTGAGTTTTGTAGTTGGTTTATAGAAAATTATAGACATAAATTCGTTTTCAGATATATATTTCCATAATTAGAAGTAGGCCTACAGTAGGTGAAGTCCACGAATATTTATGAGAAGCTAAAGACTATGGCATGTTAGTGTACGTACGGTACTGTATATTATATATACGGTATATTTTGTGTATATTATTTTACTTTATGTACATGTTCTTTTTTTCATAATTCACAGTTGATGACTTTGGTTTATATTAATACGTATCTCGTCTATGTTTTGCATTGCCTATAATCTGGGGCGAAGAGGAAAATGTGGGACGGAAAGATTAATGGTGGAGTGAAGAAAATGGGGAGGGAAGGTGATAGACACAAGATAGATAGATGAATAGTGTGTGTGTGAGTGTGACAGAGAGAGAGAGAGTTTGAATATGAATCTGTGTCTTTGGTTGGATGTATAGAGAAACACATAATGGAGATAGGCGGCTAAGCGTGAAAATTGATGTACTGTATGTGAGAAATTGAGAATCGTCAAAAACTGATTATACAGATCGCCAATAACACAATTAAACTAATAACACTTGTTTGTCATGGATGATATTCACGAGTAGATGTCTCCCAAGCATAGACCTCCCATCAGTTAAACCGCATATCCATCAATGATTCAATTGCTATCCCTTCTAGCCACCTGTTTTTCTAGCTTCCCTGGTATAAAGCATATGTTCCTCCAAGTCTTCAAGTATTCATTCCTTGGTTAGCCTCTCCCTCTTTATTTTCTTCTCTTTCTTTGCATTCTTTTATTTCAAAATTATATTTTGCTAAATTGTTATTTCCACATAGTGATTTTGATTATTATTATTATTTTTGTTTCTTCTATATTGTGCCTTTCCTGTTTTGGTTTTTGTTTTGCAAGTTTTACATTATAATTAGTATCTAGAACAAATTGTTTGCCAATCTCATTTGCTTTCTCTGTGTACCCAGATCACTTTTATAGGCCTTAAACTGCTCTCTGGAACACACAATTATTGTATTTTTGTTTTATCGGCTGCTGCTGTACTACAGTACTTATACTGTATATCTTATATACGGTATATTAAATTATTTGCTTTGTCACTTTTAATACAATCCATCATAAATGTAATCCTTGCATGATTAATTTTCAAGGCAAATGATGGGAAGGTAAAGAACTTATTCCGATGACTGTACCTCCATGACAGACACGTATGAACCTTAGTCACCCAAAGACGGCACCAATAGTAGTGGAAATAAGAGTAGCACTCAGGTATGTGGGAGCCCAGTGCTACCTTCCCACTTCTAGGATCCATATAGGAGTGTTCGATGCAGTCAAGTCAGGTCTGGTGAAGGTATGACTGGGAGTGTTGGGAGCAGTCAAGTCAGGTCAGGTGAAGGTATTGACTGGGAGTGTTGGGAGCAGTCAAGTCAGGTTAGCTGAAGGTATTGACTGGGAGTGTTGGGAACAGTCAGTCAGGTCAGGTGAAGGTATTGACTGGGAGTGTTGGGAGCAGTCAAGTCAGGTCAGGTGAAGGTATGACTGGGAGTGTTGGGAGCAGTCAAGTCAGGTCAGGTGAAGGTATTGACTGGGAGTGTTGGGAGCAGTCAAGTCAGGTCAGGTGAAGGTATTGAGGAATAAACCTTTACAGCGGCTCACTGGTGTAGTGACTGGCGTCTTGGACTTCCACCCAGAATGCCCAGGATCGCGCCCACGCTCGGCGCATTAAAGGTTTTTCAGAATCACTGAGTCGTTACCGTCCTTCATGAGCAAGGGGATGGGGTAGTAGTCCAGGACCCCAATGGAAATACACCTAATCGGCCTTATTGGGCTATCCTTAGCTGGCTTAGTATGTGCAAGCTTTAAGAACTATTATTATTATTATTATAACTCGTATCTACTTTTAGAAGAATATTGAGAGGGAAGAAGGAGTGTTGGGGAAGCTGTAGGAGAGGCTTTGTTATGTGTGTTTTTATAGTCTGTATCCGTCGTTGAGGTGTACACTGCTCCCCAAAACAGGGCTATATATCCTTACTGTCGCCTCGTCAACCACCTTGATGTGATTCTGGAAAGTGAAACTTGTCAGCTGATCTAATATGTTACTTACTTTCAAGGCACCCCCATAAAAAAAAAAAAAAAAAAAAAAAAAAATGGGGAAGGTGCCAGAGTATAAATTATACATACATACACTTTCAAGGGGAGGATTAAATCATACTCAAACTAGTTATATTTCTTTAATTACCAAACCTTCTTGTTTGTTATAAATTAAACTATTCAAACATTATTATAAATATATCTTCATAATCATAACCGACACATTGTATTGTAACCTTTGTGTAACAAAAATGGCAGGGTGGGGAGAAAAGCAAATACAATGCCCATTCTGTCATAAACAAAAATTAGATGTCCCAGTTTTGGTTTGTTTATTTTGCAAGTTTTACATTATAATTAGTGTGATAATAAAGTCTCCCTCGCTTTACGATTGGGTTACGTTCCTGAAAACATGATCTTATATAGAAAAATCATATAGCGAACCCTAAATTCAATGAGGTAAAAGGGGATGCGTTCTCGGACCAGCCAAAACCCAAACCCAAACACCCAAAAACCTATAATATTATCGTAAATTGGGGCATCGGATAGTGGCGGAGACGTCCTGTACTGTATTTCTGCTCCATATACTCCCTTGATTGACAGGGCTATGGTGTGCCCTTGTTACAGGGACTTTACTGGACATTTGCCATGAATCGCTAGACCTAAGTATCTAAACTCTTGACATCAACCAATGGCACAGGGTGCGATCAAACTGCCGACCGTTTGATTAGCAGTCACAAGCGCTACCGACCATGGCACGGCCCGCGGCATATTATATATAAAAGTTAAAAAAGAAGTACTACATCAGTTAAAGCACATAATGAGTTCAAAGAGCAAAATAATTGTATTAATTAATTATTTTTGAACAACTTTAATGAAAGAGACGTACTGTATAAAGACCTGCTAAGGAAACTCGTGCATCAAATATATCCAAACAAAATCAAAGCTATAGCAAAAGCGAGTTAACAATTGCAAAATAGTTACCAGGTAGGCTATATAGCTATGAAGCTACCAAAGATAAACTGAACTAGGGGGAACTTCTATTGATATTATTTTGAGTCATGCCAATTACCACTCAAGTTGGCAAAGTGTATGAAAATTGAGCACAATTAACAGAGCCGAAACTTACATGTAAGTAAACAATTTTGAAGTGAAAAAATAACTATGGAGACTGCAATAATTGCCAGAAGTCTAAACTATGATAACAGCAATTTGCGATAAGTGGATTAACAAAATAGCTATGAAGAGTACAGTCTAAGATATGATAATGAGCAACTAAGACAAGAGAATATAAAGTGTGATCAGTGGCAAGATATTAACTGGTATCATTCTTAACACCAATAACACCCAATGAAATTAATGAAAGCAAAGGTGTATAGTTGTCACAGATCATACATACTGTACATATATACAAGTTTAAAGACCGTTTCGTTAACAGAGAGTGTCATGCGCTGCTCAGATTGCAAGACCACATTCAGAACTATGAATGACCAGTTGAGATATCATAGAAGAGTGTGCAGAAGACATATAAAGAGCTATAAGTATTAACAAAAAACTATTGATAGATGCTATGCAAATCAATATACAGTATACAGTCAGAATGCAAGTACGTGAACAAGTCATCAGTGGTGAAATACTAACAAATATCAACAAAGAAACTCCAAACTAAGACAAAAGTGAATCGACTGTGGTGGGATGCCTGGGTAGCAAGGCGGCAGGATCCGTGTACGCGTGGGACGGGTCGTGTACAAGTGTGTGTAGCTGGGTATACACGCCGGCCACCGCCTGGGCTGTGCGTTGTTGCAGGCATTTGCGGAAGGTGGGACTCAGCAGCAGGCGGGTGTGGGGCAGTAGAAGGTGGTCCGGGGCGGCTAGGAAACCATCTAATTTAGTCTGAGGAAAAAGAACGAGAGGATTATTGGTGAACAACAGAGATATTTTCATATACGGTACTGTGGGGAAACCATGTACGGGATCAAGTCCAGTCTAATTAAACTTGTTTTTAATTAATAATATTGTTTTGCTAAATCTTCAATATATTATTGCTTTGCAAGGTTAAGTCCAGAAATAGACTCACTCATAACATTTGTCCTCTGTTTTTACTCCATATTTGCCAGATATCAAAAATTCTTAGCTATTAGTATAAACAAATTCTTAGCTATTAGTATATACAAATTCTTAGCTATTAGTATAAACAAAATCTTAGCTATTAGTATAAACAAATTCTTAGCTATTAGTATAAACAAATTCTTAGCTATTAGTATAAACAAATTCTTAGCTATTAGTATAAACAAATTCTTAGGCGGGTGCCCAACCCCGAAAAGGGTTGAAATAGGGGAGCTATCCCCCCGCCAAAGGCGGCTTTCTAGGGCCTTTCCTAGCTGATGCTGAGAGGATTGGGTTCTAGTCATGTGGTGATGGGCTGGTCTATTAGAGTGAGAACTGAGCAATCTCTGCCATACCCATAGCTTACTCTGACTGTTCCTTTTACTTATATATTTTCTAGATCTCAAGTGACGGCGTCTCTAACGTGGATTGACCTCCCAATCTACCAAGATTGGAAGCCAAAGCGTCACATTTTTCCCTTGCCCCTCAACTTTCTCTTCATAATTGCTGAGGGACACAGGGCCCTGGGTGGGGCTTTGGTTTCCCGGGCATTTCCGCACCCTCCTCAGCTCCCCGCCATGGAGTGGCTTCGGTCACCCAGGCTTTATTGTGGTCGGCGGGGAGGGTTCTGTGGGGGCGCTCGGTTATGGCCTTGGCCTTGCTCAGGGCCTTGGGGCTGTTCGGCCAGGCAGCTTGGGGAACAACAACAACAACAACAACAAATTCTTAGCTATTAGTATAAACAAATTCTTAGCTATTAGTATAAACAAATTCTTAGCTATTAGTATAAACAAATTCTTAGCTATTAGTATAAACAAATTTGATGACCTTCTGAATGATAAGGTCATGTCACATTATATAACAGGTAGACCATCTACAGATTAAGTTGGTACCGTACCGTAATAGTGAGTTCAATATAATTAATGTTTGATCCTGGATGAGGTTTACTAGTTAAAATGGTTTACTGGTTAAACTGTCATAGAACCAAGATGTACACAATATACCATAAATGCCTGGATAGCAAGCGGGTGACAGGCTGAGTTCTGTGAGAGTGGTGTGGGTGGGTTACTGATGACCGGGTACATGCCAGCCACCCCTAGAGAGTGACACACACCGCTGATCTGTTCTTCTGCCAGGGTGTCCAGCTGGGCATCTATCTGACCCTGGAAATTGATACGGAAGTTAGAAATTAAGTTACCTATTATTCTTTTAAGTTACAGTACCTTTAAATATATATACTTGCTTCAGGCTAACCACAAAAATATTTTTTAATAGCATGAATTTACCTCTATACAATGAAGGCTTACCGGTACATTTATTGACTACTGGTATTCATATTTAGTCTACTCAGTCAAAACCAATCCAGCGTAATTTATTCATTTCATCATCATCCTGGGTTAATTCACTCTAGGGCTAAAAGATCTACTGAAATTGTTCACTTGTGAATTTTTATACCGGTGTTAGCTAACTTATCCTGTTCTATCACCTATTAACAAATATAAATTGTACACTATACAGGATAAACCTTTTCCCATCCTGTTTTGTTCTATTGTAGTTTTTGACCTGTTCAACCCCTGTTAACTTCAATGTATTTTATCTCTCCATCTACTTTTGTCCATATAATTCTCGCAGATTTTGTCCCTCTATCTGGTTTTGTGTCAATCTGTTCAGATATCAGGTTCTTTTAATCCATTCTGCTATTTGGTTCAATGTCAGTCTATTCTGCAATTTGATCCTCTGTTGATCTGTTTCTCACTGATTTTGTCCCTCTATCTGGTTCAATTGTTTACCTCTTTCCGTCACTCCACCTTACCTGGATCATCTCAAGCTTCTCCCCCGTGGTGTGGAGGAGGGAGAGCGTGGAGTGGAGTTGGTGGAAGCAATTAAGCAGGTAGACGGCCGACTCTATGGCACCCAGACCTGACGCACTCTCACTGATGGCGTTCACGAGGGGGTCCACCACACAATTCACAATCTGCAATTAGAGCTAGATTATTCAACTAAAAGAACAAATATATGGTCCACTATCTCCATAACTTTGGTTAACATTTGATGATGACCTCCAGATTAGGAAAGAACTGAAATATTGACTACCACAGATCCTTCTTAAACTGCAGAAAATCCTCTAAATACAACTAGAATAACATGAAAAAGACGTCGCCAGTACAGAAGGAGTTAAACTTGTATTGTACTGTATGTATGTATAGTACCGGTACTGTACCTGTTTGTAATCATGCCTGGCATCGTCTGCGATGGTGGCGGCTGTGGTGACATCAGTAAGGAGAGCCAGGGTGCGAGCCACGCCAGGGGTCGGGGACAACATCTCTCCGGGGGGCTCAAGGCGTTCACTCATCTGGCTCACCTGTAAATTGCCATACATTTATTACATAGTGATTTTGATAAGTTCTTTTGTCTTTATATTGTGCAGTTCCTATTTTGGTTTGTTTGTTTTCCAAGTTTTACATTTTAACTTCATACATTTTAGGGTTATGAATCTACATATTATTGATTGTGAGTATAAGTTGTGACTCTACTTATTATGGGTAGTGAGTAGACTTGCCTGGCTCTGTAGTGCTGATATAAACATCTTGTAGCTCAGTTGGTGTAGTTCATCCAGAGTTGCCACCAACAGTCCACCATCAGTCACCTGGGTAAATATTAAGGAGCAGTAATACCATCAATCATTCTGGAAATATTGTTTTTATATTTTGGTCTATTTAGTTCTCTCGGTTTGGCTAATATTTACGTTGCGGTTATTGTTTTGTTTATATTGTTTGTCTGGCATTTCAGTTATCTTGTCGAGTTTCTAAAAATATATCCAATCACATCTAATTTCTAGTTGTTGTTGTTGTTGTTGTTGTTGTTCCCCAGGTTGCCTGGCCGAACAGCCCCAAGGTCCCGAGCAAGGCCAAGGCCATAGAGCGCCCCCACAAAACCCTCCCTGCTTACCACTAACAAAACCCAGGTGACCGAAGCCACTCTAAGGCAGGGAGCTGAGGAGGGCGCGGAAACGCCCGGGAAACCAAAGCCCCACCCAAGGCCCTGTGCCCCTCAGCAATTATGAAGGGAAAGTTGAGGGGCAAGGGAAAAATGTGATGCTTTGGCTCCCAATCTGCCAACTTTTAGGTTGGCAGTAGGGAGGTCGATCCACGGAAAAGACGCCGTCACTTGAGATCTAGAAGATATATAAGTAAAAGGAACAGTCAGAGTAAGCTATGGGTATGGCAGAGATTGCTCAGCTCTCACTCTGATAGACCAGCCCATCACCACATGACTAGAACCCAATCCTCTCAGCATCAGCTAGGAAAGGCCCTAGAAAGCCGCCTTTGGCGGGGGGATAGCTCCCCTACTTCAACTCCTTTCGGAGTTGGGCACCCGCCACCTAATTTCTAGTTTATTTGAGTTGCCCTTTGTTGAACCATAGAAGGAAAAACACACATCTAGATCTTAGTCTGATACTTTCTCAAGCCTCTTGATTCTAATCCAGAACACTAGCTAACCCTACAGTACCGGGTAATTCTCTTGTCCGGAAGTATAACATCTGAGGTGAAGCCATTGATTTCGGGGGCTGATGAATGATTGATGCTTCTGAATGCTTGTGGGCTTGCTTTATGTGGGCAAACTGTTATATTTCGATGTGAGTATCCTAGGTTCGAGTCCTTGGAGTGCCACATGTATTTGTTGATTTCATTAATTGAGTTTAGAGGTGAAGTTGATTGGTGGAAAAAAACATAATAATATGTGTTCTTCACCTGTCACCTCTTTTTTTCTTTCTTGTGTCTCTTGCTGATACTCCCTACCCCTTGTGGGAGTAAGGGCTGGCTACTGACTGACAATACTGTGATTTGATTTGATTCATTAGTATATTAGATTTTTTTTGCTTAACTGACCTGCTTGATGGTGTTATGGTAGAAGCGGAGGAGGTTACTGATCTTGTAGAGGAGGACAGGTTTCTTCCCTCCCTCCCTGCGTTGGTCGGCCACAATCATCTGCTCCACACGGGTCCGCAGTGGTCGACACACACTCTCAGAGATCCCTGCTACTGTGCTGCGAGTCTGTTCTCCAGGATCTGTTGACATAGTTACTGGGTATTCATCGTACAGAATAGTGCCGATTAAAATGTAAAACTTGCAAAATAAACAAACCAAAACAGGGACGAGACAATATAAAGGCAACAGAACTTATCAAAATCGCTACCAGACCAGTAGTACTCATAGCTTTAGGCTATCGCTATTCAAAAGAAAACTGCATAGGATATTTCAATAATATATAGACGATAGCAGAATCACAAACATTTAATTCATACGCTACCGGTACTGTACTTTAAATACTGTATTGGAAAAGTTTTTTCAACTGGTAATATGTTACCATATAGAACTAATAAGAAAATCTCTACAGTAACTATTTCCTGAGCTATACAATGTTCAAGACAGAGCCCGAACAGAAACAACATAACATGAAAAATGAAATAACAAAATAAAATTCACAAACATCTGTCGCCAAATCGATTATGATTTACTAGTGTTGAAAAAATCCTTGAAAACAAATCATACTGTATATTACTGTACATACTTAATCTCTCTTGTTTTTACAACCATTATACAGCATGATTGCACTTGGAAATAATCATTGGAAATTAAAGGATAAATTATCACTCATTAGTGGAAAAATTCTTAGTGTGGAACATCAAAAAGGGAGCCAAATACATGGATCCTGAAAACTAAATAATGTTTTTCAGCCAGTGAAATAAAGTGACATCAAACTATGCATCATACCAATATTGGAGCATTTTGCAAAGAGCGTTTGTGCCGCATCGTGTTCAGATGGGAGAGCCTGATGCACCCACGCCAGCATATCACCCACATAGCGCTGTGGGTCGTGTGCCTGGAGCTCTATGGGTCGTGGTGCTCCCCCTGGGCCACCCACTGTTAAGGCATCCAAAAACCCTCGCACCAACCACCCTCGACGCACCACCACCCACTCCTCCACAACCAGGCTGCAAAGAAAATATCACTATGAAACTGGAGAACTTCTTTATTGCTACCAGAGCTCATTGCTTAAATGAAGTTTGAAATTAATGTAAAATAAGTGGGCCATTCAATAAGAAGACAACAACGAATTGATATTGCTCTCTGTTTACAAGCAAAGTGTTAGACCTAAAGGCAAGACATATGAGCCATTAAACCATAGGTCAGAAATGACAAGGTGCTTACAAGTGTTCTCTGATTACATGAAGTGAAGAATGTAAAATAATTGAAGCAGTGATATACCGGTACGGTACTAGTTGTCAACCTGTAATTGAACAGAATAAAAGGGTCATTGTACTAAACTGAGAGGTACCGGTCACCTAATTGCCACTTTCCATGTCAAGTCTCCTTACCCTGAGATCCTTTGTAAGAATTAAAGTAAAAGGCGCAGGTTCTCTCTCCGTACTTGAAAAATATCTGAACCAAACTGAATTGAAACCAACCCAACCAGAGCAAAAGCACAGCAAAGTTAACAGAAGGGGTTAAATAAAGGGCACAGCAGGTTCTCTTCCCTTACTTAAATAGCACGGGTCGTTCCTGGAGTGCGGCAATGGCGTCCGTGAGGAGAGGTGACGGATCTGGGGCGCGACACTGACCCTGACACCAACGGTACAGTCGCTCCAGCCCCGCCTCACGACACACATTCATCTGCTCCATCACCTCCAGGGCTGTTTTCTGGTGGCCCGTCTGAAAAAAGTAAAGATGGTTATTTTATTACGGTAGTAGTGGGTGTGTGCTAAAAAAAATCATACTGAGGGCAATATCATTTTGGGATTGAGTTGAGTATGAGAGGGAATACAGGAAAATTTGTATGACGTTGCATTGTGTTGGTCATTTAATCACTTCAGGAATATAAAGGCAACTTTAGAGATGTCTTTAACTCTGTATATTTAACAATAATAACTAAAAACAAGAGACGTACATTTAGAACTGGGTATGAAGTCTCGTTTGCCAGCCTGAGCTTACTACTATTACTGTTCCCGTTCTGCCTCCCGACACACATTTATTAGCTCCATTACATCCAAAGCCATCTTCTGGTGGCCCATCTGACCAATTCAATTTTTATAATTGTAGAAATACTAGCAGTCATAGTGGTCTTTGCTAGGGCATTCATCTCTGTGTCTTAACATTTTGGAGTCATTTGTGGGTGAGATTAAGTCATACACATAAATGGACAGTACAGTAATTGGCTTATATATATATATTTTTTTTTTATTATTATTATTATTATTATTATTATTATTATTATTATTATTATTTTTGTTTGTATAGGAGCTGTAGCCCGCCAAGGCGAGGTGACTGGGAGCTATTCCCAGCCAATACAATAGCCTATTATAACTAGAGTTTTGGTTCATATATTTATACAGTATTTCATTCAGGCCAGAAAAAAACATATTCAATGTACAGTACCATAGTTTAAGTTAAATATTTATCTAATGAAATAAGGGAGCGTATCAATAAGAAATTACCAGCACATTCTCTGATAGGACAATGTAGGTAAGGATAAAAATATATATTGAACTAACTTGCAGCAGGTACTTTGTGCTGTTGCGTATCTTCATGGTCTTCTCCAGTACAGTGAAGAAGTCCTGTGTGATGGGTGACTCTCTGGTGGTACCCTTAATGATGGCCACCTCCTCAGGCCGCAGCTGGAAGGTCTGCACGAACGCCTCCGCAACATCCTCTTGCATTCGTAGTTTGTTGCTGGAAACACAAGATACATACAGTACTATAGCCTACATATATTTAGTTTCTAATACCGAGTCGTTCACATGAGGTGTAGTTTTAGTCTCATGTCCTAATGGCAGCCCTATTCAGGGCTTCCCCACCGGTCAGGATTTTCATTTTGAGATCAGATTGTACGACTTGATCCCACGTCTTTCTAGGTCTACCCCTCAGAGTAGCTCCCTCCACATTCACAGGCTTGTATATATTCACCCAATTTAAATCTTCCATCCTCTCCACATGCCCATAATATTCTTCAAGCCTGCTTGCTGATACCCTTGATACCCAACTGCTTCCTGAATACCTCAATAGGTGTCCTTCTGTAGTTTGGCCCCACATACTCATCTCACCATTCTCACTGTGTACATATTTAATTCCGTTTATATCATCCACTTTTTATCTAGGCCACGTTTCTGAATCGGAGATCAATTGCGCTTCTAATATACGAAGCATACCAGTACATCTTTCCCTTTAAGTGGAGTGGAAGTCCTCTCATCGTTATAATTTGCAGAAGTCCTCTGAACTTTCCCCAGCTACATCTAACTCTGGTAATAGCGGCAGCTTTGGCCCGACCATTTGCAGAGATATCTTCTACATACCGGTAGCCAAGCTTGTTCACTTGCTCCAGTGACTCTTTGCCATACTTTATACGTTCAGGCACATCATTCAACACGAGCTCCCCCTTGCACAATACACACACAAATGCAATTACACATATAAAGATGAGTTGGGAATACAGTACCGGTATAGCATTGAGAAGTTTATACTTGCTTACTCTAAAGACCTTGCCCGTGTGAGATTTTTTTATATGATAATTTTGTAAAATTTTACTTACCGTACTTCAATTACTATTTTTTATATTATGTGGTAAATTTTTTTGAAAAAGTATAATAAATTCTTACATTCTGGGATCATTGCGAAGGACTTTAGCTTTTCCCTGCCCCTTTGATCTTGTAAACTGTCTGACAATACTTGGGTAGTTAATATCATATAAATTACGGTACCGGTATCTAGTAATATTTACGAAAACAGCTTAGCAGAAAACTCTATCCTAATTTTCAGATACTGTACCTTTGGTTTTGCAGCGATGTTGTTTGATGAATTAAATGGTGTGTTTCAGACTTAGTTGATTGTAGTCTTTGCTTCATGTCAACACACATCTCATTCATGGAGCTAACTTCTTTGTAGATGTCATCAACAGCCTCCTTCACATCTCGTAGCGCACACACAAATTCCTGAAACATATAACATAGCACCCTTAGACAACAGAGAATTAATACTGACTTAACATACCATAGTACCATCTTGCTCCCTCTAAGACTCGCATGAAAGAGTCTATTTTGTCTTTTTCCTTCTTCCATTCATCGACTCTTAAAAAAATATATATATATTTTTATATAATTATACAGGTACCGGTAATAAAAAAAGGCAGTCTATTTAGAACTGTCTCATTACTCAGGTATATACTGTATTTAAATTTTAGATCAGAGTGTAAGTGGATCCCTGGGACAACAAAGAAAACATGGTACCGGTAATATATATTGCAATGGCTACAGGTACGGTAACTTACCGGTACCGTACTGCATAATACAAAATGTTCTCTTATCTGCCTTTGGTAACTGTAGAAACATTAATATATTGTTCAAGGTAACTGAAACACACTGTATATAATGTACAATACAGTACTGTACCAGTATAGATCACGGTTGCAATGGTCTAAACTAAGATAAAAAAAAATTGTGTTTGAATCTTCTCACGAAATAGGTAAAGCTTATACAGTATATATTATACCGTATACAGTAGCTACTGCATTATATTGCCAATAAAAGTAAAATATAAAAAAGAATACAGTAGTAAGTTACCTACACAATTTAAAAGTCATTAGACTAAAAGAAGTTACATGTATATACTGTATAGTTCATATCTTAAGAAAGAAAACAGACCAGCGGTATATACCTCACTGATTCCAACACTACGCTTTTCTATTTCACCACGCAGATTTCTTCGACTCCTAAGGCTGTTCTCTGTGAAGAAGGTTGATAGTTCCTTGAGAGCATCAACAGTATCCTGAAATGAAATACCGGTATATATAATTAAAAGTCATGAAACCATTATTATAGAAGAATTCCCTTAAAATACCAAGCTTTCAAAGCAGAGTAGCGGTAGCCTATACGCTCGACCTAACAGGTTCCGAGCACGATCTATGGCAAACTTAATTTTTGGCACTTACCATCATTTAGACTTTAGAGTTGCTAGTAGCTACCCCACATAGGCTAATAAGAACTGGACAACATAACTTCATCTTTTATATTTAATAAAGTGTTTGTGTATTTTAGAGACATGCACATTTTTACATTATTAATATAAAATATTACCGGTATATAAATCATTTCTAGGCCTAGCCTATCTCGATTTTTTGTCTTCACAGACAAGTTTTCATCATCGGTCAGCATTAGAGTGGGCTTCAATTGTTTTAATCTTCTTTCCTTTAATTATGAGCAAAAATATTACAAGAACAGCGAAGTGGCATTGGCGAAGGTGAATATCGCCATGATTTGTTTACCTAAGTCCTAAGAGATCATAGGCCTAGAGATGTTTGGTTATTTTCATTCATTTTCGCCTATTAGCCTAGCCTATATCATAAATTCAGTGTTTCTGTATTTAACTAGGCTAGGCCTAAGTAGGCTATTGTGTGGATCTCTAATGCCATTTCATATCATGGGGAATAGCTTACAAGGCAAATTAGCGGAAGTTCCACTTTTAGCCTAAATAATTACAAGGACCTTGATTTTTGCGTGGCCTAGCCTTAGCCTAGCCTACAATAGGTTTGTCATATCACGTAAACCTACTTTATTGCTCTAGACCTAGGTTATATGTCACCTAGTCACTGGAAATAAGAACCTCATTCAAACTTGACTCTTGGCATCTCAATAAAACATCAAAATATATAACATTGGGAAACAAGGAGAGAAGGGCCGAGTTGGCAGCTGGTTTTCTCCCTCTATCATTATTTATTCACACATCATTTGTCTATAATATGGTACCTTGTCATTCTCAAGGCGGGTTTCAAGAATCTTATTGATTTTCCTTGAGAGGGGATTGTTCTTGGGCTTTTCTCCGATGGGATTTGCAGGTGGGGCTTTGGCATCGGTCCCCATCTTGTTTACATTGATAGCTCCGGATTGCATTACCACTATGTCTTTTAATATATACCTGCATTTTCAGAGAGTTGCGGTTAATAATAGGATGTAGAGAAGACACAACTTTATTCATATTTACTTGCTATCATTATTTTCATTTTCCGTAGCCAATACATATAGCAAATATTGACGTTTTAAGTTCACCCGGAATTAAGCTTGTCGGCTGTGTACGTGTGACATTTCAGCGAACGAATGGTAAACTTGCCCAAAAAGACTCGCATATGCACAATATTAACAGTATTCTTCAATAATGTTATATTTTCCTTGTTTTCTCTTTTTTTTTCTTCTCATGGATTAACACGAATAATCTAAATTTCTTTCTTTTCCGTGCCTTGCTCTATATTTTGTTTTTAATTTTGACGAGTTCAGTTCAGTTGAATATCGGGAAGAACATAAAAGCCTTATTATCGGCACTTCTCTAGGCAGTTTTATGTGTTTTTGTGTCGTGCTCTTACTCCTTATGGTTATGGTTATACTTTGTTTGTTTTAGCTATTGCATTTAGTTCGTTCCCTTTCAGTTTTATTTTATTTTCTCTTATTACCTTTAGCCAATTGAAATGACGAATAAGTTTTCAGATAACTGCACTTAATACGTAACTATGAAACATAGAAGGCTGGAACAAACAGGTTGTAATTTTCCGAACCTATTGACTGGATTACTCTTCCCAAATGATAGAAATGTCAGCTTGATTATTCTGGTCGTTTTGGGCCATGAACGATTGGGGATCAGGATTTCTGGACACGTCGATCATAATGAATAGCCTAGACTATAGGGTCCTTTCCAATATGCTGTACAACAGAAAGGACCATTATAGCTCTCTGCAGGTCAACTTAAAGCGGAGGTAGTTGTTTTTTCTGGTCCCCTTTCTTACTTAACAGTGTTACATCAAAGCTTTACCTTGTAGGATAATCGTAGGTCCTTATTTACGCTACCCCCCCTTCCACGACACATAGTACGATACATGGGACATATAATTGTCCTTTACGAATTGTGAAAGCTTCCTTATCCCTAAACACAGACAGCAATCCAGTTAGCTCTCAGAAACCATTGTCCCTACCAGCGCTACTCCGCAACCACATGACACGTTTTTCAGTATCGTGGCTGTACTGCCATATAGTTGGGAGCAATTGACCACTTGCGAGTTTCAGGCTATAAGGAAGTTGGAGCCGTGAACATCAATGTTAAACAGAAATGCAATAATTATGTACGTTTCTGATGGATAAATGGTTTGTTGAATTGAGTTTTATGTATTTATAAAATACTACGACCGTATTTTAGCTGTACGTTGTGTTAAACATCGTTGTCTACAGCTCCAACTTCCTTATAGAACGAAACTCGCAAGTCGGCAATTGCTGCTACCAACACTACCACATATGGATCCTAATGGTGGTAAGGTGGTGCTTAAGCCTAGGACTTTCACATGACTGCTGCGTTGCAATTGGGAATTTCCCTTTCTGTTTCCACTAACAAAAGTGCCACCTTTGGGTGATTAACTGATCCACCTGGTGAACAAGCCTACGTCTTTTCTATCCTAAATGACCTAGAGCAGTTAGTTCAGCAACCCACCCGTATCCCGGATCGCATCGGAGATCGGCCCAACATTCTTGACCTGTTTCTAATTTCTAACCCTTCTTCTTATACTGTCGATCTTTTCTCTCCTTTGGGCTCCTCCGACCATAAACTTATCTCTGTCACCTGTCCTATCTCTCCAGTACAGCCACCCGATCCTCCTAGCCGGCGGCGCTTGTGACACTTTGGCGCTGCCGACTGGGAGGCTCTTCGGCAGTACTTCTTTGATTTCCCATGGAATGATTTCTGCTTCCATGGCCGAGGACCCTCGGAGAGTGCTGAACGCATTACCGAGGTAATTCTATCGGGCATGGAAGCATACATTCCATTCTCTTTCTCTCAGACTAATGCTAAAAAATCTTGGTTTACTCACGCCTGTTCTACTGCTGTCCGCAATAAGGAGGAAGCATTCAAACGGTACCAACGCCTTAAAACTCAAGACTCTCATTCTTCATATGTTTCTGCCCGGAATCAAGCCAAATCTGTTCTTCGACTTGCCAAACACTCTTTCATCAATAATAAATGCACTGAACTATCCAACTCTAGCTCTTCCCAAGCTTACTGGCATCTAGCCAAAAACCTCTCCAACAATTTCTCTTCCTCGTCTTTCCCTCCCCTTTCCCACTCTGATGGCACAACCATCACTTCTTCCTCTGACAAAGCTAAACTCTTCGCTCAAACCTTTGCTAGAAACTCCACCTTGGATGATTCCGGTGCTATTCCTCCCTCTCCGCCCTCCTCTCTCTTACTTATGCCTAATATCCTAATCTCTTCTAAAGATGTACTTTCTACCCTCTCTGGGCTTAACACTAATAAGGCGTACGGTCCGGACGGTGTTCCTCCTGTTGTTCTCAAAAACTGTGCTTCCGTGCTGACTCCCTGCCTAGACAAACTCTTTCGTCTCTGTCTATCCTCTAACGTCTTCCCTTCATGCTGGAAGTTTGCTCACATTCAACCTGTCCCAAAGAAGGGTGACCGCTCTCAACCCTCCAACTATCGTCCAATTGCTCTTATCTCTTGTCTTTCTAAAGTTTTTGAAACTATTCTTGCTTCCAAATTTCTTAAGCATTTCTCTTCTCATAATCTGCTCTCAGATCGCCAGTATGGCTTCCTTAAGGGTCGCTCTACTGGTGATCTTCTTTCATATCTTACTAACTCTTGGTCATCCTCCTTTCGGGACTTCGGTGAGACTTTTTCTATTGCACTAGACATATCGAAAGCCTTCGATAGAGTCTGGCATAAATCTTTAATTTCTAAACTACCCTCCTTCGGTTTCTATCCCTCCATCTGTGCCTTTGTCTCTAATTTCCTTTCCGGCCGTTCCATAGCCGCGGTTGTGGACGGCCATTGTTCACTTCCTCACCCTATAAACTCCGGTGTTCCTCAGGGCTCTGTCCTATCTCCTATTCTCTTTCTAATTTTTATAAATGATCTCCTTAACTGTACCTTAATTCCCATCCATTCATACGCAGACGACTCAACCTTACACTACTCCATTAGTTTTTCAGAACGCCCCAGCCAGCAATCCCTCAACGACAAACGTAATGATGCCATAGAACTCTTAAATTCTGATCTAAATACTATTTCCAATTGGGGCAGAGAAAACCTTGTTAACTTTAATGCTTCCAAAACCCAATTTCTCCATCTATCTACCAGTCAGGATCTCCCAGCGGACTATCCCTTATTCTTCAACAATACAAAAATCAACCCTTCATCTTCTCTCAATATTCTTGGTGTCTCTTTTTCTTCTGCTCTCATTTGGAAGGACCATATTACCAGTCTTGCTAAGGCAGCCTCCCAGAAGCTGGGTGTGCTCAACCGCCTTAGGGGGTTCTTTTCCCCTGCACAGCTTCTTGCTCTGTACAGGGCCATAGTGCGCCCTTGTATTGAGTATTGTTCACATGTGTGGGGAGGTTCCTCTCACACCGCTCTCCTAGACAAAGTTGAAAGGAAGGCCTTTCGTATCATTAACTCCCGTCCACTCACCAACTCTCTGCAATCTCTCTCTCTCCGCCGCAATGTTGCATCTCTCTCACTATTCTATCGCTACTATAATAATCAGTGTTCCTCAGAGCTATCCCAGTGCATACCACCTCCTTTACGTAGGGCACGTGGTACCCGTCTTGCAACTCAATCCCACCCCTACTCTGTGCAACTCTCCAACCCAAGAGTGAAACGTTACTCTCAAACTTTCTTCTACTCAACATCTGAGCTCTGGAACTCTCTCCCAGAATCAGTCTTTCCCTCTTCCTATGACTTAAATTGCTTCAAACTCCGTGTGTCCAGGCATTTTGGCTCGAACGTCCCTTGATTTTGGCCCTGTCACTCTTTCAACTATGGGGGAGGCACTCGCTATAGGCAGTTATGCCTTTTGCCTCCCTCAATCACATAGAAGAAAAAAAACAAAAAAAACAAAACGCTCACACATACTGTACAGTTGGCCAAATAAGTTGTGTCGTCGCTTTCATTTCATTTTGCTCGCTGTATGCTATATTAATGTCTGTCAGATATTGAATAGGGTGTGTAAATATAGGAACATGTTTGTATATATTACCTGAAATGATGAATTAATGCTTAGATAGTGCTGATACCAATTATTGATGGTAATAATGCCTACTTGGTACCGCGACATGACTTATTTGGCCAACTGTACATGCATGCCTGTCAGGCTGTCTGTCATGCATGCGTGTATCTAAGCCTTGGATTATTTTATTGCTCTTGTGGATTTTGGGTCCTCTGCTTATATGTGTTCCTTGCCTATAGTTAACTTTGAAGATAGATGGCCTCTTGCTTTGAAAACTGACCATGCAGTTATTATATTTATATCTGGGGTTGCATTATAATTGGCAAGGAGCTATTAAACCATGTGTGTGCCGTGTCTCGAAGTCGAATATCTTTCCACTTCTTAAAACAATAACCTTTTTACTTATTATAGTGTTATCTTTCTGTACATTATCCCATCAATTTCAATTAACCTCTACCGACCCTTGTCATTTGTTGTCATCAACACAGTATAATTCACAAATAAACAAGATCTTACAACATGTAGACCTAAACAATCTACACAAATAGTAGTTATTCAAGTTAAGATCTTATATTTGTACACGGTTCTCAATTCTAGGAATAATGTTGGTGCAATAGTATTTCAATATTAAATGTCAATAAAAGACAAAGTACACACAAGTATTTATTTAGCAATACTGTAATGGATATACAGTAAAGATCATGTATAACATATAAATACACACATTGCATATACTCTTAGCATTACATATATTCAAATGATGATGGAGAGCAAGCAAACACAGAGAGCATGATTGGTACATCACACGAGCCATTTTCTTTGATTACAATGGTAGTAACAGTCAAGCACAGCTCAACATTCCCAGAACTATGACTATAAAATACATATGTTGACTCGTTTGATACTCTTGAAGCACTCTAGGAACCAGCCTAGAGAAGAATGAAACATGTTAACCCATTCAGTAGCGGTGACATCTTTTTCAATATAATCTGGCAACTATTAGACGATAGTATTCAGCTTAGGAAGGACATCTACCTATTAAAAGGCTACAGAATGTCTCAATGAATCATTTTCGCTACCAAATATCCTTCCTAAGCTTGCTAAAATAGTCTAAACGTAGCTGAAATCCTATAAAAAAGACGTCACCGGTGATACGTGTTGGGTGGGTGATGGCCGTGTCATGATAAAGCAGATTATAAGATGTAATATAATTTTACAGATTGAACAAATCTCTATTTGAGTAATTCTCCGGCTGAGTGCATAAAGATTCATGTACAATAAATGCCAAGAATAACCATGGTTGAATATTCAAGGTCTAAAAGATACATATATATTTTAGTGAATATAGGGACATTATCCTTTTAGTGAATATAGGGACATTATCCTTTTAGTGAATATAGGGACATTATCCTTTTAGTGAATATAGGGACATTATCCTTTTAGTGAATATAGGGACATTATCCTTTTAGTGAATATAGGGACATTATCCTTTTAGTGAATATATGGACATTATCCTTTTCTAATAGTAACATGAATGCCACTAATGGTGGGGGGGAGAGAAATTGGCCCTTTTGAATATAAAAAGAAAAATATTTAGGCATGATTTTATCGAGTAAAGTCTAAGCATTTTTCTTCTTGCACTCAGCCAGAGTAGTATTAATCAATATTGTAACGAAAATTGCAAAATATATGAGCATTTGCAGGTACATCTGGTGAAAAATTCCTGCTTTCCACAGCTATGAGTAAACAAAAAACAACACTCGAAATACGCCTCCACTGCACACAATATACAAAAACTAAGTCACTGTTTTCGTAGGTTCATAAAAATAACCTTGCTGACATTACGCATTTAGTAAAATAACAAATTTGGCTAAATCGTCGCTCAACTACCTATTCTATGTACACAAAGAAAATGATATATCCTAGAATACCCTATCGATACATTTTTGATTAATATGGACCTATTTTCAATATGAAGACCCAATATGTATACAAATTTACTAAAAGATACACTATAAAAAAAAAACTAAGCAAATTTAGCATATTTTGAAAGTGTTAAACGAAATGTATCTTAAGATGACAAAATAATTTCAGGTATTGAGGACTTGCTCACATTTCTATTAGAATACATGGCACTTTTAGTCTGTATAGGTACACAAACTCTCTTGATAAAACAGTACCGTACATCATTCCATAAACAGTCTTATAAATTATGAGGTATATTATGCTCTCTATCAATCATCATCACCCTTTCCTCTAGCTATATTAAGGGGAGATTTCCACTTGAGGGAAATTTTTCTTTACCCCTTTCTCCCTCATGTCTAGCCCCATTGCTTTTGAGATTTTAAGACGCTTGCCCCATTAGTTTGGTGATTTTAAGAATTTCCGCCCCATTCTGTCAATTTTAAGACCTTTCGTGCCATTTAGGTGTCGATTTTATCCTGGCGAGCGATAGCGAGCCTGTAATTTAAGAGTAACCGGCCTTCGGCCGGGAAATTTTTCGACCGAAAAATGTACAAATTTATCTTGAAAGGGGGTCAAGGGGGTGAAATTTTAAGATTGCTGGAGGAGTAGGAAACAAACTAAAAACCTCCCCTTAACCCATGAACTTACGGAACATGTGCAAAATATAAGGCCAAGTTGAGGGAGGAAGGAGGTGTGGGGCGGGGGTGGGGGGGGGGTGGGGGGGGGGCATTTAAAGGGGGGAAGGAGTGGAGGATGTATGGGTATGGAAAGATGCCACTACTTTCTATTATAACCGTAAGAAACTGCTATAACGCGTCATGATCTTCAAAGGGTTAACTTCATCATACTGACTGGCCAGGAATACAGCAACACTATAATATATGGAGGTTACCCGGGGAGTATGATGAGCTTTGTTTAGGACACTACGGACCTATATATTATACGCCTTTAACGATCATAAATAAACACTGATGAAAGACATAATAAATAGATAAATATAGATCTTAAATAAATGACCCAATAACTTATGAACGGTCAAATGTATGTTATTTCTTAATTGATATCATGATCTAGCGGATATATGATTATTTCGCTTGCAAAAAAAAGTACAGTATCATGATTTACCCAATTAAATAGTCAAAAGTAAATATTACCATACCGTTTTTTAGCTCTCAATTTTAACGAGAGAAAATTATTTAAATAGGTGAACATAATAAAGCTCTAATACATTTGCAATTTCATATTATAAAAAGAAGTACGGGAATATATATTTTTAATTTTCCGCAATCTAATCACTATATTTTCACATATAACAGCACATATATTAAGATTTTATATTTTCGGATTGAATTAATTAAGTTAGTTGATATTAATAGTCTAATAGTCAACACTGAGATTTTACCTACCATTTTAATCATCAATGGACCAAATGTGGGCTGAGAGTCGGAAAGCAAGAGTTGGGTCTCGGGACTTTTCTACATGCACCTATCGTACACAAAACCATGCCCATCCGAACTGAGTCATCGTAGTAAGATAAATAGTGGATTGGTGGGTCGAGCAGGGGAATATTCAGACAGACAACTTAATAATCTTAGCCCTTTCACTAACGGGGATGTCTGTTGCTTTACTTCAGCTATATTTAGACGATTTCACGCAGCTTAGAAAGGATTTGTGGTAGTGAAAAGGTTAATGGAGACAGTCTGTAACCTCGTAATTGCTACACGTCCGTCCTAAGCTGAATAAAAGCGTCTACTAATTGCCGGAATATGATGAAAAGGACGTGACCGGTTAGAAGATCGATGTTTCCGCATAGCTACACCTGTACGCTGCACAATCGGACTTCTGGAGTGCTGAGTCCTTGAAGACCTTGACGTGGGTCTGGTAGCGCTGGGGGGTGAACAGCTCCAAGAAACTGAGACAAAGAGAACAACATTGCAATATATCAAATATGGATACAAATATGAAATGCAATGATACGGCACCCTTATGCCTTATTGCAGACTCATAATATATAGCTTACCAGTTGATATTAGTCGATAACTTGTTAAGACATTTTGTATTCACGTCGTACATCCTTGCGATTCTTTGCCACTGGAGGCCCCTTCTTTATCTCGTCGCATTACGCCAATCAGTTGCATATCGCCTTTTACAGAACCCCCCTTTCGCCTAATCAGTCTTAAGTCACTGGTTTGTCCAGGGTTTAGCAACTACAGGGTTTATAAGTTTTAATACTATAGTCATATAACTCATGAACTCAAGAATATGAGGATATAATTGTTATGCCTTACCGGATGGTAACACTATCTGGTGCGACGTCTTGGGGGTTATTATAGTAGTTTGTTGTATTATTATTGAGGGTTTAATTTTGTTTGCCATTTTCGAACAATGTGTTTTTAGTTTACCCCTAGACTTGCAAAAACGCCTCCCCATACCCCCTTTAAACTAAAAAAACGTCCCCTAGACCCCGTTCAAGCTAAATGTGTACATTTTTCGGTAGAACAATTTTCCGGCCAAAGGCCGGTTTCTCCCAAATTGCAGGTTCGCTATCGCTCGCCCTGGGAAAGTCGACACCTTATTGGGTTGAAGCATCATATAATCGCCAAACTAATGAGATGAACAGTCTTAAAATCTCCAAGCTAATGGAGTAAAGCTGGGAGGATCTAAATTGACCCGCCCTGCACCTAATAGGGTTAAGGCCACCTATAAAACAGAAGCTATCTTACCTGAGAGCGGTGGTGCGTCCCTCAGCGTACCTGCCGGAGTGACAGACCAATCGCTGCAGGCATTGTTCGCTCTCCACAGCCTCCGTCACCACCACCGTCAGCTGTTGGCACATGGATTAGTGTTAACTCGTTTAATCTAATGACAAAGCGAATGTGTGTGTTTGCATATACTAAGTACAGTACAAAATAGTAGCAGAAAATTATACATACATACATACATACATATATACATACATATATACATACATACATACATACATACATACATATATACATATATACATACATACATACATATATACATACATACATACATACATACATATATACATACATACACAAATAGTAGCAGATAATTATACATACATACATATATACCAATTATACATACATACATATATACCAATTATACATACATATATACCAATTATACATACATACACAAATAGTAGCAGATAATTATACATACATACATACATACACAAATAATAGCAGAGAATCATACATACATACATACATATATACATACATACACAAATAGTAGCAGAGAATCATACATACATACATACATATATACATACATACACAAATTTAATGACCAAGTGCTCCACACGAAGCGCGGTTCCGGTCACACGTCCTAATGGTGGCGGAGCGCCATGCAGCCCTGTTAAGAGCTGCCTCGCTTGTCAGGTTACGGTCACACGTCCTAATGGTGGCGGAGCTCCATGCAGCCCTGTTAAGAGCTGCCTCGCTTGTCAGGTTACGGTCACACGTCCTAATGGTGGCGGAGCTCCATGCAGCCCTGTTAAGAGCTGCCTCGCTTGTCAGGTTACGGTCACACGTCCTAATGGTGGCGGAGCTCCATGCAGCCCTGTTAAGAGCTGCCTCGCTTGTCAGGTTACGGTCACACGTCCTAATGGTGGCGGAGCTCCATGCAGCCCTGTTAAGAGCTGCCTCGCTTGTCAGGTTACGGTCACACGTCCTAATGGTGGCGGAGCTCCATGCAGCCCTGTTAAGAGCTGCCTCGCTTGTCAGGTTACGGTCACACGTCCTAATGGTGGCGGAGCTCCATGCAGCCCTGTTAAGAGCTGCCTCGCTTGTCAGGTTACGGTCACACGTCCTAATGGTGGCGGAGCTCCATGCAGCCCTGTTAAGAGCTGCCTCGCTTGTCAGGTTACGGTCACACGTCCTAATGGTGGCGGAGCTCCATGCAGCCCTGTTAAGAGCTGCCTCGCTTGTCAGGTTACGGTCACACGTCCTAATGGTGGCGGAGCTCCATGCAGCCCTGTTAAGAGCTGCCTCGCTTGTCAGGTTACGGTCACACGTCCTAATGGTGGCGGAGCTCCATGCAGCCCTGTTAAGAGCTGCCTCGCTTGTCAGGTTCCGGTCACACGTCCTAATGGTGGCGGAGGTCCATGCGGGCCTGTTAAGAGCTGCCTCGCTTGTCAGGTTCCGGTCACACGTCCTAATGGTGGCGGAGCTCCATGCGGGCCTGTTAAGAGCTGCCTCGCTTGTCAGGTTCCGGTCACACGTCCTAATGGTGGCGGAGCTCCATGCGGGCCTGTTAAGAGCTACCTCGCTTGTCAGGTTCTTTGATTTAAGGGGAGGCTGGCCGTTCGTTTTATCTATTAATTAATTTATTCATATATTTTGTTTAGTTTCCTCCCTAGACCTCCATCAAACTTAGAAGAAAAAAAACCCTAGACCCCCCTTCAAGATAAATTTGTACATTTTTCGGTAGAAAAATTTCCCGGCCGAAGGCCGGTTCCTCTTAAAATTGCAGGCTCGCTAACGCTCGCCAGGAAATAATCGGCACCTAAATGGCACGAAAGGTCTTAAAATTAACAACAAAATGGGGTGAAGGGTGTTAAAATCGCCAAACTAATGGGCCGAACGACTTATAATCTCAAAACTAGGGGGGCTAAACATTAGGGAGAAAGGGGTCCAGAAAAACGGTCTGCCTCCCCTTAAGATTAGACTGCAAATTCCGATCCCACGTCTTTGTTGGTCCGCCCCTTGGTGCAGCTCCAAGGGGCGGACCAAAAAAGACGTGGGATCAACTAATTAATTAATGCATAATCGTATATTCTAAGGGTTAAGGGAGCCCACCTCGCTTTTTTTCTCTTTCTCTTCTTCTCTCTTTGACTTGTATCCATTCGGCCCCATTCAGCCTACTGTTTTAAGACGTTTACACCCATCCAGGTGTCAATATTTTCCTGGTGAGCGGTAGCGAGCCAGCATATATATATTTTTGTTTTGACAGCCAGCTAAATTTGTAAATTTTTCGATAGAAAAATGTCTCCGGCGAAGCTGGATTTCTCCATACAATGCTGGCTCGCTATCGCTCGCCAGGAATAAATTGACACCTGGATGGGGATAAACGTCTTAAAACAGTTGGCTGAATGGGGCCGAATGGATACAAGCCAGAGAAAGAGAGAAAAGGAGAGAAAGAGAAAAACAAGCACACCCATCCCATCCCATACAACGCCGCTGCACTTGCCACATTAATTACAATATGTACCTGCATCATTCTTACTGTGTATGTACCTTTTGGCAATACAAAACAAAATATAAATCAATCCTATCAATCAATCCTATCAATCAATCCTATCAATCAATCTTACGTTGTCAATGTAGTCCCAGGGAATATAGCCAGAGGCCGAGGATACCAGGTCCCTCCCGGCGACTGGTAGGGCGGGGAGGTTTATGGCGGGTAGTTTGATTTCGGGAACCAAGCCGATGTCCCTCAGTGCCATGATACCCAAGAACACGCAGATGATGATGAGGGGGGCTAACAACTGCAAGGAGAATAAAACATGGATATATTTAAGGGGGTAAGGGGGGTATATTATATTATATATTTGATATTAATTTGTTTCCATTTTTTTTTTTTTTTTTTTTTTATTGTTCCCTAGACCTCTATCCAGCTTACGAACACATTTGATGACGAAAGGGGCTAGCAACTGTAATGAAAATATATATTTTTGTCTGTGTGTATGAAGGGAACAAAAAGGTAGGTTGCCTGTAACGAGTGTCTCCCCAAAAGCCAACAGAGTGACACGAGCCACATTTAAAGGACGTTGGAGTCGAAATGCCTGGACACACGATGTTTGAATACATTGATATATTTACTTACATAGAATAATACATTGATATATTTACTTACATAGAATAATACATTGATATATTTACTTACATAGAATAATACATTGATATATTTACTTACATAGAATAATACATTGATATATTTACTTACATAGAATAATACATTGATATATTTACTTACATAGAATAATACATTGATATATTTACTTACATAGAATAATACATTGATATAGTTACTTACATAGACGTATGTTATTAGTTCAAAAAATGGCAAGCATGGTCTCTGATAATTTGTGAAGCTCCGTAAAAAAGTTTGATGAAATAGTATTGATAACTGGCTCTGAAAATAGACTAAATAGACTAAATACCTATACAATTAAGGGGAGGTTTTTAGTTGGGTCTCTAGATATCCATCAAGCTTAAGATTACACCCCCTTGAGCCCCTTTCAAGATAAATTTGTACATTTTTCGGTAGAACAATTTCCCGGCTGAAAGCCGGTTCCTCTTAAATAACAGGCTCGCTGTCGCTCGCCAGGATAAAATCGACACCTAAATGGCACGAAAGGTCTTAAAATTGACAGAAATGGGTCAAAAGTTCTTAAAATCGTCAAAATAATGGGGCGAACGTCTTAAAATTCGAAAAACAATGAGGCTAAACATGAGGGAGAAAGGAGTCAAGAAAAAAATATCTCAAGTCGATATCTCCCCTTAACAACACACTATTAAAGCTGACCTTTTCCGTAGCACACTTGTCCTCTTTGTAGTCTTTGTAGCCGAGTCCTTCCTTCTTGCCCTTCTCCTCCACGGGATAGTAGTAGTAGTAAAACCCACTATCGGTACCTGGGTCGGCGTATACGGGGTCCTGGGGGGTAGTACGGATAGTAGTAGTAGTAGTAGTAGTAGTAGTAGTAGTAGTAGTAATAGTTGTAATGGCGAGGATGATGAAGATAATAATAATAATGATGATAATGATAAGAAAAGTAATAATAATAATAATAATAATAATAATAATAATAATAATAATAATAACATAATCATGTAGTAGCAGCTCAAAAATATAAACAGGATTCTTCTCTCTACAAACTTTACTCGTATAAGAGGACACGTTCAACAATCTATATATGCATAGACAACAGTTATTTATGTCTAAATATACTATGGAAGCATAAGACTTGTCCATCAACATATACAGTATTATGTTTTCACTACTTACATTAACTACAGGATCAGCGACAGCATAGTCCCTCTTGAATAGAGTCTTGGTGGGGTCTTGTAGCTGTAGGGCGGCAGCTAGGGAAGGGTCGGCCAGGGCGGGGGGACATAGCGCGAACACCAACACCACCACACATATGACTTCCTTTGGTAACATTTTGGTCGTCTGTGGAGAAAAAGAGGGGTATTGGTTAGGATAAAGATAGGAAGGTAAATAAGAAGATAGATAACAGATAATTATCAATACAATCTACCTATATATACAGTATATGTCTGTCTATTATAATAGATAGACAGATATATAGGTAGATTGTATTGATGGGGTCTTTCAGTTGTACGGCGGCGATTAAGGAAGGTATCACGAAAAACAGCAGCAACACCGAACATATGACTCCCTTCGGTAACATTGTGATGGGTCTAGGGAGGAAAGGACGAGATTGGTTAAGATAAATGGAGTATTAGATATTCAGACAGATAGGGAAATACGACAGATAAC
>CM064551.1:28735013-28752513 GCA_032716605.1 Paralithodes platypus
TATTGGCTCCTTCGGTTAGAGGTACTGCAAACATTGATAGATATTATGGATCATGAAAGTAAAAAACTAGGACTTATCTATTAACTCTGCAAAATCAGTATGGTATGATCTTTAAATTAAGTATGGACAGGAAATGAATCCCTTTCATATGATTTAGACAATAACAAATTAAATATTGTTTGTGAATAAAATATTTGGGTTTTATAATTGATTGTAATCGTAATAATGAATTGGATATTATAAGATCGCAGAAATAAGTTTTACACTGAGTGTAATTGTCTTTTAAGAAAGTTTAGCAACACGAGTACTGAAGTATTTTTTAAATTTATTTCAAAGCTACGGTTTGAATTTTTATGGCGCTGAACTTTTGGTGTAATAATATAAAATGTTATATACCGTTTAAGCAGTTTTTTTTTTTTTCATTGGATACCACAAGGCCATAAAGAAAATATTGAATATGAAGTACTGGAGGAGAGCAAACACAGTGCTTGTAGAGAAATTGTGGAGTGATGGTGTTTAGGCATTTGGTTAACGGGATGACAAATAAGGATTTGTCATATAGAAATTTCTCATAAAGCCATGTAGTTTATAGAGAAGAACATGTATGACATGTTCCATAGATCTTTTTCGGGTAAAGGATGTTGAAAAAATAATCCTACATGAGTATGGATTTACTAACTTATTGCTAAATGATATCAATGCTATCAGATCAAGAATTGTTTATGTACAGAACACAGAACCAACTATGCGCTAAGGACTTTTAGCTTAATGTAGATTACGTAAATAACTCTGTAAAAAGTGTATGTATATGTATTTTTATGAAATAAAATTATGACTGACTATCTATCTATCTGCATGTTTAATTCTCAAGGAAACTATTTTAAGGAGGGATCTAATGTTTTTTCATGTTTTATTGACCTGACAAAAGATTTTGATAAGGTGAATCATTTCAAACTTGCAAATAAGCTTTTAAAACTAGGAGTACCAAATGTCTTGGTTAATATTTTATTTTACTTTTACAGAAACCAACATGTTGTTGTCAAATTTAAAGATTCAATTTCAATTGAATGGACTATGAAAAATGGGGTGAGACAGGGTGGGGTTTTATCTCCCTTGTTGTTTTCAATTTATATTGATGACTTATTAAGTAAATTATCTGCAAGTAATGTAGGCTGTAGACTAGGTTTACAAGTCAGCAATGTGATCGCCTATGCAGCCGATCTTGTAATCTGGCCTCCTTCGGTTAGAGGTCTGCAAATATTGATAGATATTATGGATCATGAAATTAAACAACTAGACTTATCTATTAACTCTGCAAAATCAGTATGTATGAGCTTTAACTATAAGTAGGGATCAGGAAATGAATCCTTTCATATATTTAGACAATAAACAAATGAAAGATTGTTTCTGAATAAAAATATTTGCGGTTTTATAATCGATTGGTAATCTTAAGAATGACTTGGATATGATAAGATGCAGACATAAGTTTTACAATGAGTTTAATTGTCTTTCTAAGAAAGTTTAGCGCAACACGCGTACTGAAGGATTTTTAAATTTATGCAAAAGCTACGTTTTGAATTTTTATGGCGCTGAACTGTGGTTTAATAATAGAAAATGTTATATACCGTTTAAGCAGTTTTCCAATGGATAACACAAGGTAATAAAGAAAATATGGAATATGAAGTACTGGGAGAGCAACCACAGTGCTTGTACGAGAATGTGGATTGATGGTGTTTAGGCACGATTGGTAGTTAAATGGATGAAAAATAAGATTTGTATATAGAAATCTCATAAAAAGCCATGTAGTTTTATAGAGAAGAACATAGATTACATGTTACATAGATTCTTTTCTTTTAAAGGATGTTGAAAAACATAATTCCTACATGCAGTATGGATTTACTAACTTATTGCTAAATGATATCAATGCTATCAGATCAAGAATTGTTTATGTACAGAACACAGAACCAACTATGCGCTAAGGACTTTTAGCTTAATGTAGATTACGTAAATAACTCTGTAACAAGTGTATATATAATTATGTCTTTATGAAATAAAATTATGACTGACTGACTATCTATAAGAACATAAGAAAATGGGAGTCTGCAGAAAGCCGATTGGCCTAAGCAAGGCAGATCTATCTATCTATATCTCTCTCTCTCTCTCTCTCTCTCTCTCTCTCTCTCTCTCTCTCTCTCTCTCTCTCTCTCTCTCTCTCTCTGATAATTGTACACTTGTTGCTAAGTATATATTAGTTCAGTTTTCCATACGGTTTGTGGCTTGGGTATCTTTGGGTATATTTATTTAATTATTAGTATTTATTAGTTTAGTTTTTCCATACGGTTTGTGGCTTGGGTATCTTGAATTTGTCAGTGAAGGCGTATAGGGAGGGAAATTAAAGTTATAATTGGCAGGCGACATTACTGCTATAAGTATTCACCTGTTCCTAATGACCTTTTATGCTCACAATACGAGGGAAAAACAAATGAAGAACTAAACCTTTAAAATTGTCCATAGGACCTGAAAAGTAGAATGGAAGAATGGAAGCGCTACGAAAAGAGAAAATGGTTTAAGGGGGGTCACCGTTTTTGTTTAATCTTTCTTTCCTTTTCTCTCTTTCCCTGGCTTGTATCCATTCAGCCCCATTCAGCCAACTGGTTTAAGACGTTTATCACATCCAGGTGTCGATTTCTTCCTGGCGAGCGATAGCAAGCCAGCATTGTATGGAGAAATCCGGCTTCGCCGGAGAAATTTTTCTATCAGAAAATGTACAAATTTAGCTTACTGTCAATTTTGTTTTATATATATATGCTGGTCCGCTACCGCTCGCCAGGAAAATATTGACACCTGGATGGAGGTAAACGTCTTAAAACAGTAGGCTGAATGGGGCCGAATGGATACAAGCCAAAGAGAGAGGGAGAGAAAGAGAAAAAAAGCGAGGTGGGCTCCCTTAAGAGCACAAGGGACAGTGACAGGTTTAAAGGACAGTACAAATGTAAGACGATAATTGCCTTTCTGTCATTACCTGAACCCCTCACCGTTTTCTGTTATCTGTTCACCTCACCCCCACCGTTTTCTGTTATTTGTTCACCTCACCCCTACATGTGGTTATGGTTATCTGTTCACCTCACCCCCACCGTTTTCTGTTATTTGTTCACCTCACCCCTACCGTTTTCTGTTATCTGTTCACCTCACCCCCACCGTTTTCTGTTATTTGTTCACCTCACCCCTACCGTTTTCTGTTATCTGTTCACCTCACCCCCACCGTTTTCTGTTATCTATTCACCTCACCCCCACCGTTTTCTGTTATTTGTTCACCTCACCCCTACCGTTTTCTGTTATCTGTTCACCTGACCCCCACCGTTTTCTTTTATTTGTTCACCTCACCCCTACCGTTTTCTGTTATCTGTTCACCTTACCCCTACCGTTTTCTGTTATCTGTTCACCTCACCCCTACCGTTTTCTGTTATCTGTTCACCTCACCCCCACCGTTTTCTGTTGTCTATTCACCTCACCCCTACCGTTTTCTGTTGTCTATTCACCTCACCCCCACCGTTTTCTGTTATCACGTTCCTCATTCACGCACTGTCTTCTACACAACACCTCCATTTAACCATTTCAGAACCAGTGACGTCCTTTTCATTATATTCTGGCAATTATTATACATATATTCAGCTTAAGAAGGACGTCAACACATTACAAGACAGAGGAATATCTCAATTAGTCTCTTTTAGCTACCACATATTCTTCTAAAGCTTCATAAAATCGCCTAAATGTAGCTGATATCTAATTAAAATAAAGACGTCACCGGTATTGAAAGGGTTAAGCAGTTAGTCGTGGCTAATTGCTTCCTTGTAGTAGCGCATGTGCATCCAATGTCCACTTCCGTATGTTGGATTATAAGTAAGTCAGAATCGTGTATGAGATACTCTATATATTTTTTTTTTTTTTTTTTTTTTTTTTTTTTTTTATTCATGGCACCGGACATTGTATAACACCTTGCTTATCCGGTTCAATATCGTATTATATGTCCAAACCCAAATAATAGTACCGTATGTAAGAGAGAGAGAGAGAGAGAGAGAGAGAGAGAGACGGCGGAGAGACGGGAGCAGAGAGGAGAGACGAGAGAGAGATGGGGCAGGGACGATGGATGACTGTCCTGACACGGAGATAGAGGTTACTAGGGGAAGGGGGGGGGGGGGGGAGTATTACCTGTGCTTACCTTACGACAGAGAGAGTACAAAGGAGTACAAAGGAAATCAAGCAACAACAGATTAGGGGGACCTTCTGGTTGCTTGTCCTCCAAAACACGAGGATAAAGTGTTCCAAACAGATGAGGGCAGAGAGAGAAGAAGAGAGGAGAGAGAGAGAGAGAGAGAGAGAGAAGGGGGGGTGGGGGGGTAGGAATGAATGACACTTGTTGTCATGAGGTAAATGGCGTAAAATTGATGGTGGTGTTGGTAGGGGGGAGGGGGGGGGTGGAAGGCGGAGGGGAGGGAAGGGGGGAGGGGGGAGGGTTAACCAGAGGAGGCCTACCCAGTTTCCTTTAATGGGGGGACTCTTGCCAACTACATGTTTATTTCGACCATGTTGCATACCTCCCTCTGTCCTCTATCTACCTTCTAGTGAGTGTTCTATGCTTCGTTTAATTGCGGATTTATTCACGAAGAAGAATATATCGCTTGTACGATCAAAAGCTCTGTGGGTCTTCTCCTGGGTGACCTAGATGTGTGTGAATTTGTATTTTGTTTTTGTGTGTTCATTGTTTTCTGTTGTGTTGTCCCTATTCGGGCTCTGTCTTGAGTCGGCCACCCCCAAAACAAATAAAAAATAAACAAAAACAAAAAAATAAATAAAGTGGGGAATGGGCCTGAGCAAATACATACATACATACAATAAAAGCTCAACATGCAGAAATGGTTTGATATACCAGATGATTCAGAAGGCAAGGTAGATAAGACAGCGGTGACTGTAATTACATTGGTCACACTTCCCCTTCAGACGGCCATGACATTACGTGCCCACCGCCCTACCTCCCTTCTTACCTGGCCTTACGAGAAATGGGATAATGGGTCGAAATAACACCCCCCCCCCACTCCCCACCCACCCACACTCACACACTGGTTACCACATCACTTATTTTTCCCCATTATTCTCCATTGACTTTACCTCACCATTTATTGTTCACCATTATTCAATATGTACTTTACTACATCAATTATGTTTCACCATTATTCACTATTTAATTTACCACATCACATATTTTTAGTTATTAGGCCTAATCTCTATTTAATTTCCTTTGTTGACTTAAAATTGAGAATGGGAAATATTAATGAACACTGAATGCTTGTCCTAACCAATGAAATCGTGTGTCTGAATCGTGTGATGAATTAATGGTAAGCATTTGGGAGAAGTGGAAGGTGCGTTAGTTTACGGAAATCAGGATAAACAGGCCCCGCACTCCATCCAACTAAACGACGCAGAATGGGATACGAAGTTGTGGTTCGAGACATCCATGTGTGAATATGCCCGTTAAGTTTAGAGAGGTGATAGGAGGTAGACAGAGCGCTCGGGTCACAATTAAAATCCTATTGATCACCGGAAACGATTTCGCCCATATATATTCCATTTTCCGCGCTCTCTGCCTGAATCGTCACGGGGCCCGTCGACGGCGCTACTGTGGCACCAACAAGTACCAATCCTCTTTCCCTCTATTTCTCTTCCTCTTCTGTTTCTTATTACACCTGTCCCCTTCACCCCTCCATCTCTGCCTCTATTTCTCTCGCTCCCTTCCCTTTTCCTCCCTACACCTGTCCCACCCCTCCCTCTTTCCCCATATTTCTCTCCCTCTTTCCTCTCCCCCTTCCCCCACCCCTCCCTCTCTCCCCCATATTTCTCTCGCTCTCTTTCTGCCTTGTCCTTCGTCCCCTACACATGCTTGAAAAGCCCCTGAGGTCATCCCAAACACAAGCACCAGTCCTGAATGCCGCGCATCGACGTGCAGCCCCGTCAGGAGAACACACACCTTATACTCGTCCACCCGAAGTGAGTATCCTGACGGCGACGCTGACGATGTTTTTGTTATATTTATGTATTGTGTTACGTATCTTCGTATAGCATTGTGTTTTATTGTCTTCATTGTTTGTAATTTAGACACTTTTATTGAATTATTGGAAAATATTATGTAGTTTCAGTTGCGTATCGTAAAAGCGAAGCTGCCTATATCACTGAGGTCAGAAGGGACTGAAGTTCTCGAAAAAGGGCTCCAGTCCTGACGCTACTGTTGACTTACACTGTGCTGGCTTAATAATCCAGAAGGGTTGATAGCCACTGAAGTCCTATTTTAACTAAGTAACTAACTACTCACTGAAGTAGTAGGGCTTAGTGTGATTTATTGGTGTGATGTGCCTTTCTATTGGTGTGATGTGGCTTTCTATTGGTGTGATGTGGCTTTCTGTTGGTGTGATGTGGCTTTCTATTGGTGTGATGTGGCTTTCTATTGGGGTGATGTGGCTTTCTGTTGGTGTGATGTGGCTTTCTATTGGGGTGATGTGGCTTTCTATTGGTGTGATGTGGCTTTCTATTGGTGTGATGTGGCTTTCTATTGGGGTGATGTGGCTTTCTGTTTAGCTCTCAATTATTTAACAAAAGCAACATCTAAGGGGGGTCACCGTTTTTATGTTATCATTCTCTCCTCTTCTCTCTTTACCTGGCTCGTATCCAATCGGCCCCATTCAGCCAACTGTTTTAAGACGTTTATCCCCATCTAGGTGTCGATTTCTTCCTGGCGAGCGATAGCAAGCCAGCATTGTATGGAGAAATCCGGCTTCACCGGAGATATTTTTCTATCGAAAAATGTACTAATTTAGCTTGCTGTCAAAAAAAAATCATATATATGCTGACTCGTTACCGCTCACCGGGAAAATATTGACACCTGAATGGGGGTAAACGTCTTAAAACAGTAGGCTGAATTGGGCCGAATGGATACAAGCCAAAGAGAGAGGGAGAGAAAGAGAAAACAAAGCAGGTCACCCCCCTTAAGGAGAATATCTATGGTATATTGTAGCTTCTTCTTTGAGTATCCTGAGTACAACACTGATGATGCTTTGTAAGTTTGATGTCTTACTTAGTATTTTGTGTATTATTATCTACCGTCGTTTAAACCTTAAGTAGGCAATGGCGTTACTTTGGTAGCTAGTTTATTCTGCTTTATTAAGGTGTATTGTATTGATATTTATTTACATATTAATTTGTTAATTTATGTATATACTTATTTATTTTATTCATTGTATTGTATTTTATTTTGTATTTTATTTTATTTTGTATTGTATTTTATTTTGTATTGTATTTTATTTTGTATTGTATTGTATTGATATTTATTTACATATTTATTTGTTAATTTACGTATATACTTATTTATTTTATTCATTTTTGTGTGATATACAGTAGATGCAAATATTGTAATCAACAGGCACCCTATTGCTTAAGGGGAGATATCGACTTGAGGGATTTTTTTCTGGACCCCTTTCTCCCTCATGTTTAGCCCCATTGCTTTTGAGATTTTAAGACAGTCGCCCCATTAGTTTGGCGATTTTAAGAACTTTCGCCCCATTTCCGTCAATTTTAAGACCTTTCGTGCAATTTAGGTGTCGATTTTATCCTGGCGAGCGATAGCGAGCCTGTAATTTAAGAGGAACCGGCTTCCAGCCGGGACATTTTTTACCGAAAAATTTACAGATTTATCTTGAAAGGGGCTCAAGGGGGTGTAATCTTAAGCTTGATGGATATCTAGAGACCAAACTAAAAACCTCCCCTTAACCTCATTTCAGCCGAGTAATATATGACGGGGGCACTGACGATGATTAGGTAGCTGTATTGATCAGACGGTAATATTTAATAGTATGAAGTATTTTGTTTATAGTTTGTGCTATAGGTGTATTTGTTTATACATCACCAGAATACACGTGCATTATATTCTAATCTCACCTGTCTAAATTGAAGGTGGCTTTGACGATATATTGGGGGTTGTGTGAGGTAGTCCTGACATTTTAACAGAATATGGATATCATATTTTTTTATTTTTTTTTGCTCCCTAGACCTCCATCAAGCTTTAAAAAACAAGCACACCAAGAACACCTTCGAGATAAATTTGTACATTTTTCGGCAAAAAATTGTCCCGGCCAAAGGCCGATTCTCCCTAAATAACAGGCTCGTCTTCGCTTGCCAAGACAAAAATCGATGCCTAAATGACATGAAAGGTCTTGAAATAAATCGATGCCTAAATGACATGAAAGGTCTTGAAATGAAGAAGTAAGACAAAAGGTTTTAAAATCGGCAAACTAATGAAGTGAACGTTTTAATGGGGGCCAAACATGAGGGAGAAGGGAGTCCAAACTGATGAATGAGATGCCACACAAGACCTCCACCCACCCCCTAGTGAGCCATAGCCATTCATTCATTGACTGATTCATTCATTCATTCTTATACTGGAGTCTGTTTTTGTGTGGGAGAGTCTGGAGCCGGTTTGGACACATTGAGTTTCCAAGATGCAAAAAACAAAACCCGACGATAAAAAAAGAAGAATGTCTCTACTCTTGCTTTCGTTTTAGAGTCCAAATACTTCCGTCTATTCTCGTTTTTGTCTTAAAGTTAGAATATTTACGTCTATACTCGTTTTTGTCTTAAAGTCCGAATATTTACGTCTATACTCGTTTTGTCTTAAAGTTCGAATATTTACGTCTATACTCGTTTTTGTCTTAAAGTCCGAATATTTACGTCTATACTCGTTTTTGTCTTAAAGTTCGAATATTTACGTCTATACTCGTTTTTGTCTTAAAGTTCGAATATTTACGTCTATACTCGTTTTTGTCTTAAAGTTAGAATATTTACGTTCTTAAAGTCGGAATACTTACTTCACTACTCGTTTTCATACTCGTTCTCGTCTTAGAGTTCGAATATTTACGTCTATTCTAACTTTCGTCTTTGAGGTAGAATATATACGTCTATACTCGTTTTCATCTTAGCGGTAGAATATTTACGTTCTTAAAGTCGGATTACTTACTTCAATACTCGTTTTCAGCAATGGTTGATATGCCAGTATGTCACTAACGGCCCACGTTTATGTTAACCCCTTCTGTACCGGCGACGTATTTTTCATTATATTCGGGCAACTATTATATTTATTCAGCTTAGGAAGGACGTCTGCCCATTAAAAGGCTATAGATTATTTTAATTCATCCTTTCAGCTACCATATATCCTTATTAAACTTCATAAAATAGTCTAAATGTAGCTGAAATCTATAAGCAAGACAGTCACCGGCACTGTAGGGGTTAATCATTCCAGGCAACTGTGTCCAATGTGTCGTCTTGTAGTATTTATTTATTATAAGCATAGGTTTTGATAATCGCGGTTTCACAAGTCAATCAGCTGCAACTATTATCCTATATGAAGGCCGTATAAGTGTATTTTTTCACGTTAGGCAATTCTGGAAATAGGCGTGACTTTTGTTTTCTGTAGTGAGTTGAATTTTCTAGTACATATTTAACATTAAGCATTCTACCAGAAACGGTGCTTTAATTATATATATTGTTATCGTTTATCGAGTAACTTTTGTAACTGTTTGTATTTACTTTGCCACACATGTCTGTCATATTTCACAAGAGAATGAATACAAATATACTTGTTACCTACTGCATATATTTGACGAAGTATATTGCGAAGTATATATCTGTATATTGAAAAAATGCTAAAAGTTAAAAAAAAATTGTTTAAAACGACAATTCTTAGTTTACGAAAGTATTTACTACCACCCTGAATAAATAAATAAGAATGTAAATATGTTGCATTATCTATAGCATATTATAAAGCTAACTATACACTAGCCATACAGCACACACACACGCACACACACACACACACACACACACACAGAGAGAGAGAGAGAGAGAGAGAGAGAGAGAGAGAGAGAGAGAGAGAGAGAGAGAGAGAGAGAGAGAGAGAGAGAGAGAGAGAGAGAGAGAGAGAGAGAGAGAGACAAAGTTTCAATGTAATAGATGTTATTATGTACCGGGTAATTCTAAAAATGATTAGATTTCAATGCGACATCAACTAGTAATCCAGAAGAAGTAGGCAATATATAATTTTTTTTAAATAAACCATTACGTAGCTATTCTTTTCAGATGTGGAGTTCAAGAGATATGTAAAAGAGTTAGTGCCCAATATAATACATATATATATATAGAAACGACGATGATGGAGACGAACAGTGGTGCAATATACATTATACTGGTTACAGGCTTACACTATTTCCAAAGCGGGAAATTTCAACGCGGCTTTAAGAAATGATCCAAGACAAACAAGTGGAAGCTACATTAAATAGTTATCCGATACAAGGAGAGAGAGAGAGAGAGAGAGAGAGAGAGAGAGAGAGAGAGAGAGAGAGAGAAAGAGAGAAAGAGAGAGAGAGAGGGGGGGGGGGGAGTATGACCCACATTCCAACCTACCAAGGGCTGAAACGCCTTCCCTCACGTGTGTTGGCTCAGGGTTCTGTCAGGCTGGTTTTAGGAGAGGCTTTCTGGACCCCCTTCTCCCTCATGTTTAGCCCCATTAGTTTTCAGATTTTAAGATGTCTGCCCCATTTGTTTTCAGATTTCTTTGTCAATATTAAGACCTTTAGTACTATTTAGGTGTCGATTTGTTCCCTAGCGAACGATAGTGAGCCTATAATGTTGGAAGAAGCAGCCTTTGGCCGGGACATTTTCCTACCGAAAACTGTAAAAAATAATCTAGAAAGGGGATTTAATGGGTGTTTTTTAAAGTTTGATGGAGGTTTTAAGGAGGAAACTAAAACAAATATTAAATATATGAACTAATCGACCAATTAATAAACCCTTCTCCCTTAACGAGCGTTTTTTTGTTTAGTGTTCTCCATAGACCTCCATAAGCTTAAAATAATACTCCCAAGACCCCCGTTCGAAATAAATGTGTACATTTTTCGGTAGAAAAGACCGCATCCTCCTAAATCGCTTTCGCTCGCCAGGAAAAAAATTGACACCGAAATGACACGAAAAGTCTTAAAATCAACAAAATAATGGGGCGAATGTCTTAAAATGTAAAAACTAATGGGGCTTAACATGAGGGAAAATAGTGCACCGAAAGTAAAGAACTATTTTCCTATGATCTCCTTGAAATGTGTTAGTCTAATCTACAGAGTTTGTCTGGTCACCTGCATAAAATGTACAATAAAAAATAACTGTTTTCAATACCGTTGTAATTTATTTATGTGTGGTACACAAGATGGCCGGGCTAGTCAGGTAGTTGTCTCTCTTATACCTGTACCCGGCCTTCGTGTCAGACTCACTCACGCCCACCATTGTTGTACCCTTTGTCTTTCTCAGGTCGTGAAGGAAGGGAGGGAACACACACAAAACACCTATCTAAAGAATCCTTATTATCACATAAACAAAAATAAAAAAATAAAAAAATCTTTTCACTTAAGGGGGTGTTTATTTATGGCCCCCTTTCTCCCTCATGTTTAACCCCATTAGTTTTTAAGATTCCAAGGCGTTTGTCCCATTAATTTGGTTATTTTAAGTAATTTCATCCCATTTTATTTATTATTGTTTGTTTTGTATTATACGTAATTAGTCCTTTATTTTTTTAGTGTGCTCCCTAGACCTCCATCAAGTTTTTAAAAAGATACTGTGTCTTATCAAGATTAGGCCTACCACAGTTTATCTCATCAGATGAGACGTCGCAAATGTCGGCTTGATCCGGGTTCCTAATTAACCCTTTCAAGATACGAGGACTCATTCCTTTTCGTAATTTTCGTACTATTAGTAGAGATTTTATTCAGATTAGGAAGGATATATGGAAGTCAGATGGTTAATTGATATATTCTTTACACCTTTAACGCCCACAGATCCAGAAATCTTTCCTAAGTTGCAAAAAATATATGTCTCGTTCTCCTTGTTAGACCAGCACCATGATGAAGATTGCCTTATTACTCGCGATCGTGTGGGCCTCTTGTGTGTCCGGCGACCTGAGCCAGCACCAGCACCCCCCAGCCTCCTCCTCCAGCAGCAGTACCTCCCCCAGCAGCCCAGCCTCCCCCCAGACCCCGCCAGCACAGCAGCACCACCAGGCTACGGTACAGGCTCAGACACAAGCACCCGTCGCCCCTGCCAATGCCTACGCTGACTCCCACCAGGTTGGTTGTATGGGGGTTGAGTGGCTGATTGATTGATTGGTTTATGTATTGATGTATTGATTGATTGATTGATTGATTGATTGATTGATTGATTGATTGATTGATTGATTGATTTATGTATTGATGGATTGATTGATTGATTGATTGATTGATGGATTGATTGATTGATTTATGTATTGATGGATTGATTGATTGATTGATTTATGTATTGATGGATTGATTGATTGATTGATTGATTTATTGATGGATTGATTGATTTATGTATTGATGGATTGATTGATTGATTGATTTATGTATTGATGGATTGATTGATTTATTGATTAACCCCTTCTGTACCGGCGACATCTTTGTATTTATTTATTTTTCTAGCGGTATTTAGACGATTTTGTGCTATTTAAAAAGGATCTGTGGTAGTAAAGGGTTAAGTGAGATATGTCTAAGCCTTTTAATTGCTGGATAAAATAGTCTTAAAATTAGCTAAAATAAAGTTAAAAAGATGGCACCGGTACTGAACGGGTTAACTGATTAATTAACTGAATGTTTTGATGATTGATTGGATGATTTGATGAACTGAGTGGCTTACTGACTGAAAGACAAATTGAGTAACTAACTACTGACGAACTGTTTACTTTATTTGGTCGCTGAATAATTGTGCATGCCTAGTTGGCTGACGGATTGGTATATCAATTAGTGGCATACTGAACGACTGGATGATTAATTAACATGGCCGATTGACTCTGACCAACTGAACCTATAAATAGTCTTAACTCAATCCCATGGAACCAAATACAAGCACGACCAAGGAATATAATGTAATTAAGAATACACATCACCTTTAATATGCGAAAGTTGCAAGCAATATTATTAGATATCATGAATCACGAACTTTCCAAATTCACATATTACCAACAGTACAACCTAACTCTCCCATCCTTTCCATCAGATATAAAGGACTTGTCAGTAAAAATATAATACATTAATATATAAATAAATAATATATGTATATATAGAGAAACATACATTATTACCGGCGCTTTCTCTCCTCACAGGATGCGTCAATGAAAAAATAAATAAATACAAAATAACAAACAATAAGTATGTACAGAAACATGCAACAACATCAAACTCCTTTACTACTATCCTCACTATTTCTCCTCTCACAGGATGCGTACCAGCAGGGCAACTACTACTACTACTACCCCGTCCAGGAACAGCAACAGCAACAGCAAGTACAGCAACAGAAGACCAAGGGCCTCTTTGACTTCAGTAGAGACGGGGACATGATCACAGCCATCATCGTCGGCGTTCTCTTCGTCGGGGGCCTCCTGGTGGCTCTGTCCTACGTCGAGATCCCCACAGAGTCTCGAACCCTGGACTCCCTGAACCTGCCCTACCATGAGATTTATGATATGGCGTTCCAAGTCTACCAGGCTATTAGTAAAAAGTATTAAATGTATTGCATTAGGCCTATGTTACTTTAGATTATTTTCTTTGCCTCGAGAACCCCACAGAGTCTCAAATCATTGTTTTTTTAGACCTCCCTACCAATTTATGATATACTGTATATTATTTATGAAATTTATGATATTGCTGCCAAAGTGTATCATGCCATAAGTAAAAAGGACATTCAAGAGCATAAATAGCGACGCACTCCACTAAATCAGTATCGAACGCAAACAAGATAATACATATGCTTAATAATATTTACTTACTGTTTATTTACAAGTAAACAGGATGCGAGTCGTGGTGTTCTCTTTAGACTTAAATAGCTTCAATTATCCTTAAGTTTAGTTGACCATTAGTACAAATTACTAATTATGTCATATACCTACGTGGCATTTACTAGATCTAGACCTGCACTTGCTCAAAACCACAAACACACTCTTATAGGTTGACTTCCAAGTTCATTAAAACAAAATTAAGTTTATCAGGTCATTATTCACCAATCTGTCTCTGTATCTATATATTTATCCATACATGTTTATATGATATAGAAATCCATTGATATACAAATCTGACAATATCTACAAAATATAGAAACAAATTAGAATATTCAGAGAGCATGTGTGTAGACCCCACAGGCAAAGAGCGATTAGAGAGAAGATCATGTTGGGAGGGAGGGTAATGTTGTCTACAGATCGTGAGAGAGAGAGAGAGAGAGAGAGAGAGAGAGAGAGAGAGAGAGAGAGAGAGAGAGAGAGAGAGAGAGAGAGAGAGAGAGAGAGAGAGAGAGAGAGAGAGAGAGAGAGAGAGACCATAGCGTCTTTGCTGTACAATCAGAGTAAATAATTGCGTTCCCCTTTGCCACTTCAACTTCGTATCCCAGTCTAAATCTAAAAACTAATCCCCAAGAAAATTGAAGAAAACTTATATATATTTGTTTTTGTTTTTTATGTACAGGTTTAATCGTGTACGTCATTTAATTCATTTGTATTTGTTTTATTATACTTATTTTTGATATTAGAGAGATAACCAAAGTTGAAATTCGGGAGGTAGAACATGACCATTAAACTTGACTTTGTGTGTGTGTGTGTGTGTGAGTGTGTGTGTGTGTGTGTGACTGGGAGGTCGAGTCACCATCTCTCGTATCTAAGGTCATCCTTGGTAACCTCTTCTCTCTTCCTTTTTTCTCTTGTCTTTCCTTTTTCCTTCTTTTCTTCTTCGTGTTCCTTCTCCTCCTCCTTCTCTTCTATTTGTCCCTTTCTTCTTCTTTGATCTTGTCTTCGTTGCTCCCTCTTTCTTATGCGTCCTTCTACTCTAGTTTTCTCTACCCTATTTATCGGCTTCTTTTATATATTTTCCATTATTCCTATTATTCCTTCCTGCCCCTCTTCCTCTTCCTCCTCCTTTCTCTGATTCCATTATACTTTTTCTTCCTAATCACGTTTTCTTTGTAAGCCTCACCATCCCACCTAAGACCCTCACGCTTATTAAGAGGAAAAAACAATTCCACTGAAAACGGAGATTCTGAGAAGCGTAAGAGAGAGAGAGAGAGAGAGAGAGAGAGAGAGAGAGAGAGAGAGAGAGAGAGAGACGTACTTCAAGCTGATTTTCTAAAGTTAATAAATATACGACCCTGACTAAACAATCTGTTCGTTTTCTGCGGCTTTGCTACATTTCCCTAGCCAAATTATAATGAGTGTTAATTCCTACTAGCCTAATCGTATAAGGAGTATTTAAATGTTGTAATATGCAAATAAGATGGTCATTAATGACTAGCTTTCAAAACATGGTTACGTGTTTAACCCTTTCAGGATCTGTGCCGTTATTTCTCACATGATTCTGGTTATCATCAGACGACTTTATGCAGCCTAGAAAGGATATATATACGAATCAAAGGGATGATAATTATCTATAATAATCTATAATTATCTATAATAATCTACCTCCCACAATAACTTACTAAGCTTCATAAAAATCGTGTAATAATAGCCACAACATGCGTCATAATCCTCAAGGTGTTAAGGGGAGGCAGACCGTTTTTCTGGACCCCCTTCTCCCTAATGTTTAGCCCCACTAGTTTTGAGATTATAAGACGTTCGTCCCATTAGTATGGCGATTTTAACACCTTTCGCTCCATTTTGTTGTAAATTTTAAGACCTTTCATGCCATTTAGGTGTCGATTTTTTCCTGGCTTGCGATACCAAGCCTGCAATTTTAAGAGGAACCGGCCTTCGGCCGGAAAATTTTCTACCGAAAAATTTACAAATTTATCTTGAAGGGGGTGTTTTTCTAAGCTTGATGGAGGTCTAGGGAGGAAACTAAAACAATATGTGAATACATTAATTAATAGACCAAACAAACGGCCAGTCTCCTCTTAAGTAGATGTCTGTGTGTATAAGTAATAAATATATTCTCTTATAAATACTGTCTTTTATTGTCCTCCACACATGTATGCCAATAAACACAAGTGCCAAAGTATGTTAATTAAAGTTACTTAAATGTGTAGGTATATTTATGTTTTAACCCTTTGAAGCTCTGACGCGTTTTAGCAGTTTATTTTGGCTATCATTAGACGATTTTATGCAGCTTAGGAAGTATCTGTGGGTGTTAAAAGGGTAAATACTATCTCAATCAACCCTTTGACTTCCATATACCGTTACCAATCTGAATAAAATCGATTAATAGTAGCCAGAAACAAAACAGAAACGCGTATTGGAGCTTGAAAGGGTTAATCAGCCCATTCCCTCTTGTATTAATTCCTTTAAACAATACAATATTTTCTAATTATTGTACAATATACTTACTTCGGTGAGGAAACAATTATATATTCTATTCATTAATTATGCTTAGAAGGATAATTTAATAATATTATTTTCATTTATACACTTGATGAAATACATACATTGTATTGATTTTATTCATGCAAATTAAGCAATTATAGCACTGCAGGTTTTACATAAATGATTTCATTTTAGTTTGTGGTAAAATTCGAGATTAAAATGATTGATATTATGTTTTACCTTTTGGTCTTATCCTAAAGAAATGAAAACACGTAGACACTGAGAATTTTAATTTTCCTCTAGCTTGATAAAATATTACTTAACTAATAATCGTTTACCGAAGTAAAGGTAATTATATTATATTAAGCAAAAGACTTACATAGACTTACATAGATACACTGGCCACACAGACCTTACGATCCAAACGAGGTGGTCAGGACTTAATTCTAGTAGAGATGGCATATCCGATAGAAAAGGAAAGTTGAAGGAAAGGATAGAAAAGAAGAAGAAGAGAGAGAGAGAGAGAGAGAGAGAGAGAGAGAGAGAGAGAGAGAGAGAGAGAGAGAGAGAGAGAGAGAGAGAGAGAGAGAGAGAGCCAGCCTGACGACCCTGCTTGTAAACATAATATTCATATTACGTAAGGAATTCAAGATACTGCCAAGTCTGGAAAACTTTTGCTGTTATAGTCTTTTAAGGGGGGGTGACCTCTTTTTGTTCTGTCCTTTTCTACCTTTCTCTGGCTTGTATCCATTTGGCCCCATTCTTCATAGCCTGAAACTCGCAAGTGGTCACTTCGAATGCCTGGTGAGAGTACAATGGTTATCAGATAGGACTTAAGGGGGGTGACCTGCTTTTTGTTATTTCTGTCCTTTTCTCTCTTTCTCTTGCTTGTATCCATTCGGCCCCATTCAGCCAACTATTTTAAGACGTTTATCCCCATCCAGGTGTCAATTTTTTTACTGGTGAGCGGTAGCGAGCCAGCATATTTTTTATTTTTGTTTGACAACAGGCTAAATTTGTACATTTTTCGATAGAAAAATGTCCGGATTTCTTCATATAATGCTGGCTCGC